>CM056994.1:87535294-87870651 GCA_029891345.1 Dryococelus australis
TCTTTATTAACCTTGCGATTCCCATGCAAGATCAGGAGGAAGAATACAGCTTGTTTTCTCACGAATGTTTCAAGAAATATAGGAGTTTTATGACACGTTTACAGTTGTCATGTTAAAATTCTGTCTCGAACATGGAGACCGAGAAAAATAAATACTAAAAGAAAACAATATTAGTTTGGGCCAAAAAATTTATAAATTTGTATTAGGAGAAACAAATATACCATTGACTGGACGAAATAAAATGTTTCACCATATTTGTTTGCAGTAACGAAACCGCAACAATACGGTGAGAATGCATATTGTTGCTAATGCATGTTAAATTCATTTGACCGAATATTAACGTAATTTTACAGTCGAGTTACAACAAACATATTCACAATGTTCGTTATCATAGTGTAATATTGAGTTATAATACAGCATTTAGTAAAACTTAATATCCAACGACGAGAAAAACCGAGATTCGTACCCACTGACGTATCAATTACTCATAAAAGTAGTTGACCAGAAAGTATGTGATATACTTATATATATTATAAACTTTTGTATGTTATAATTTTTATTTCACCTAAAATGTTTTACAAGCAAACTGCCTGATTCTAAGTATCTTCTCTTTTCATCTTGCCTAATACCTTGAAAAGAATCATTTATAAGACATTTGATATGGTGATGTTGTACGATATGTGATTCTTTAGTTGTTATCCATTGAAATTGTTTCTTCATCAAGGATCTCAAATGTACTTAAGTTTATTTGTTTACTACATATTTGCTGTTATTGTATGAATGGTTATTATGCTATAATTTGGAAAACACTTGCAAGTGTGAACATCCATTTTCCCCAAGCCACAACACCTCGCAATATATAAAACTGAAAGAAAGAAATGTAGTTAGGGAACATGTTTCCATAAACCATTTTGTAAAATAATTACAATTTCCGGTTCACTGGCGTTATCTCGAGTCATAATATGCAATTTAGTAAAACTGTTAAAAAATCTGAAAACTTTACCTATGCTGAATCTGAATCGTTGACTCAGATGCACGACGCTTTACTCACTGACTTTCAAGAACAGGAACGTTTGGTGAATACAATGTGATATGCATTCTTTCTAATACTTAACCCCTAAAAAAAAAGTTCAATTCTATATACAGAGTGTCAAAATTAGACCGACAAACTTAGGCTTCGGGTTAATCACGGAAAAAAGGAGGTGGAAACATAAATACGACTTGTGGTCTAAAGTGAAACCTAAGGGCGGTACACATCTTTGAAAATGGACCCGAAACACTAGTTTATTACAAATATTGGAGCAATTTTTTTAGATGGAACATTGGGTGTCTGAATAATGTGTAACACAACAAATATTTGTAAACACCGTAACACCTATCTGTGGCTGTAATAAATTTATTTCATGGAAATATTGGCAGTTACTACCCTTATTTGGATTTAATCTCCATGACGCGGTAGCATGCTTGGGACTTAAACAGTGGATTATTAACCCGCAAGTCAGAATTAACTTTACATTTATCCAGACACTCGGTATTCCATCTCCAGTATTTGTAAAAAACTAGTGCTTCAAACCCAATTTCACTTATACTTTTCGCCCTTATTCAGTTTAGACCATAGGTTGTATATATGTTTTCGCCTTTTTCCCGTGATTAACCTGTAGCTGAAGTTTGTTGGACTATAAAAGATATATTCTGTACATGTTCATTTTGCTTTGACGGGAAGTTATATTAATGAGATTGTTTACACCAACAGTACGTGGTACTAGCCAAACTGAACAGCACTTTTGATATAGATTCTAGGCTATCCACGGTAAAGTTAGCACTTTTGAAAGCTCTATCATTTGGAACAATTGTCAATAAATCTATTTTGCTTTAGCCTTATACGCTAACTTCCGAGTGCGATGGAATCTACACACTGTGTTTATTACTTACATGGTAATATTTATTTTAAAATCTGGCTAAAGGATAAAATATGTCTGAAAGGAAAAATTAACTAGGAGCTCAAAAGTGCTCACTTTACCGTGAACAGCCTATATCCACACTGTCGCATCAATTGGATACGAACGATCGAGCTGTGTTATGGAACAAAGACTCCCAAATAGTGGAGCCAAACAAATGAACACTGGTTCATATAGCCTGCTGTAATAATTTGAATTTGTTGTTGCAGTTTGTTCAAGACAACAAAACATTTGCCTGATTCGAAAATAAATGCAAGCAATTTGAATATAGAATAATAATTTTAAACGCACGCCAACCATAAGTAAATGATTGCGTGTACTAATAATGATAATACTGATAATGCATAAACAGCCAAAAAGCTATTGGGTCATCCACAATATAAAAAAAATTATATTTGGTCCAAGAGAACGTAGAGTATGCGGCTGTTTCTGGTAAGAGTGGTGAGCTTGTTTTCATTAAATTTTGTTCAACGTAAACTAATATTCTCCATGTAAATAAATTTGGTACTAGAAATTGTTTATTTCTGTAAGTGCAAGATCACGCGTATATCATACGCTCTGCAATACGCATAAATTAGCGAGTAATGTCAAACACCCATTTCGTATTATCGGAGTGTTCTAAAGTTGGGACTGTAACCCGTGCTGTATATAAGCGTTAAAAAAACAATTTCCGTTTTATTGTCTGGTGACATCGTGTTCGAGAGAGATAAGTGCTTCAATGCGACATTTTTATACTAGTCTCGTGGTTGATGAAAACTGTTGAAGTCGTCAACTGCTTCTCTTCAGTGTTTATTTTGCTACGAAATTTACCAAAGAATTATGTGAAATGATTCATTTTATATGGCATTTCTGTGCGGCAATTTTAACTCTTAACAGGTACGCAACCTGTCCTGCACGACCTTCGGAACTACAGCCATTCATGCGTCTGTGGAAACGGACGGCTCAAGGGGTTTTTTTTTTGTGTAAATCGATAGCTGAAACTTGTAATGTGCTCTGTAATCACGAGCTTATAAGCTCTGTTAATTTCAAAAACCGAAAGGTAAATTAATCGACTGTTCCGAAAAGGGTTAAATTCAGCAGTCTGCCTAAACCAGGCGTGAATTTTTTTCAGAAAATAAACATGTGGCGAGGCAGTTATTTAAAGTATCTTATTATAACGGAAGGGAATCGTGAATAAGAAGGTGAACGAACTTAACTATCAATTGCGAACGGTGATGGGAAACCACTTGAGATAAACCATTATCAGTGTCATGTGCGAGCAAAATTATTACATTTATTTGTAAGAAGTCTCCTTCTAAAGAAAACGCATATACGTACATAATATACCTACATATATATGATGTATAAATTTATACCCAACGAACCCTCGGACTATTTTATTTACTTTTTAATATACATACACATCGGTGATTGTTAAACTGCGCACAGGTAACATGGACGCCCGTCTTTCTATGTTCCAGGACAACCTCCTCGACCAACTCGCGCTCGTTTTGTTTTTATTTCCGTTCCCGGCTACAGAATACGTAACGTACAGTGTATGACCCGTTATGTATTGCGGCCTGTAGTGAAGAAACGAAGCATTTGCGGACCTACGTTCACATAACATTTTTTTCATCCTCCAGATTTGAGGAATGTTTCCCCGAAGTATTGACATGCAATATTGCAACAACCTGTATATAGACATATACAAACGCACATACTGTACAACTACTACAGCAGTCAATAAGTTCGTGATCTGGCGCCTCGAGTGTAGACAGCCACGCACGACGGTGTCTACGCACTTACTGTGACCGTACTATACTACGTGTATGTGCACAATACACGGGTGTATAGGCTGTTCGTGATAAAGTGAGCACTTTTTAAGACACTTATAAATTTTTCCTTTCATCCAATTTCCATCTCCCTGCTGCTTTTTAATATAAACATTGCAATATGACCAACAAACACAGTTTATACATTTCACCACCTTCAAAATTTAATGCCAGAGGCTGCAATAAGTAATATTTTTTGGCGATTAATACCCGTTGCGGGGGCCTTAAAAAGTGCTCACTTGATCCTGAACAGCCTATAATACAGTGAGCCGAGAGTGCTATTGGCGCAGAAGATGAGCAGCAGGGAGAGTAGTATATGTAGGTCCAGAGGGCGCGCACAAACCCACGCGCAGCCAGGTAAGAAGTGCCCAGCTGTTGCCTTCGTCCACCCCATCCCCCTCTCCCACTCGCAGCGGGGGGAACAAATCATCCCGACTATCTGGCCGCCCCATCTACCACTCTCGAAAGACGCGATGAAGACCTTCTCACACGCCGCAACTAATTAACTCGCGGTAATGAGCCGCTCTGCTTGCTCGTGCTGCTTTGCGCTCAACCCCTCACCCCGGGCACAATTCTTTTTATTCTTTCGCTAGGCAAACTGTTGTTACTTGCCTCAAACAATTTCCGGCCTTCCAGCGCTTTGTTTGAACAACCGACCCAGGCAGTATTTCGGTCTCCATGTATCGCTTGCAACGTTCTTATAGGCTATTCACGGTCAAGTGAGCACTTCTTGAAGCTTTGAATTTGGGATAATCGTCAATAAATATGTTTTGTTGTAGCCTTAGACGTTATCTTTCAAGTCCGGTGAAATATATACACAGTGTTTATGACACGCATTGCAATATATACACAGTGTTTATGACACGCATTGCAATATATACACAGTGTTTATGACACGCATTGCAATATATACACAGTGTTTATGACACGCATTGCAATATATACACAGTGTTTATGACACGCATTGCAATATTTATTTTAAAAAGAGGTGAAGGATAGAAAATTGATGATAGGAAAAAGTAACTATGGCCTGAAAAGTGCTCACTTTACCGTGTATTGCCTACACACGTGAACCATTTATGCGGGGCTCGACACGTGGACGATATTTACTAATTCCTTTCCGTGTCGGCTTTTTTTTTCTCGAAACCTGCCAACGCATTTGAAAGTGAAACGTCAAATCCGTGTTGTTAAATCTAGGTTTTACTAATACCGAAATTGAAAAGTCAGAACATTCAACTAGGTTGAAAATGCATTGACCCGGGTACATCTGACGTTATTTATCATACGCCTGTTCATGAATACTGTTCTTAGAGCCCATAAATCAGTCGCACTGACTGAGGCCGGGTCCTGGATGTCTCCCGTATTACGTGCCATAGCTACGCGTGTCTCACTCACACTTCACATGAAAACAGAATCACAGTAGCAGGTAATAATTATCGTCGAAATATTATTCGAAAATCTAATGCCTCGTTAAATGTGGTGAATTTTGTGATTTAGCTAATGGTTTCGTGAATAATTTTACCGACTGTAAACCGTATTTGTAATTACAGGGACGGGTAATCATGACGGACAATATTGTCTGCATATGTGTTAGAATGAATATTTCGTAAATGGACTTTGAATTTATTCATCACATTTATTATATTAGTCTGCATTACAGCCTAAAATTTATATATATATATATATATATATATATATATATATATATATATATATATATATATATACACACACACACACACACACACACACACACACACACACACACACACACACACACACACGCACACATGAAGTGTTTTAAAACTACGTGTTTAAAATCAAACCACTCCATCTATGTACCAATATAAACAATAAATACTAGTAGCAAAATTTTGGGAAAATTCATCTTGTATAAATTTAAATTGAAGTCAGCAAAAACATCGTCGGGAGCCTGCAACTTCAAGCACCAGGGTGCACAACAAGTTGCGTTTCTCGAAGGCGAAGAGAATGGAACTGGTGCGTCATGCAGCGACCGCCTACGCATAGGCCAACATGAAAACGTGGGCAGGCAGCTAATACTATCGTTTGTGTGTTGGAAATATACTGCATTACTTCTGGCAGACTTTACTGCTGAATTGCTAATCGCCCATCGTCCACGCAGTTTGACACACGTGTACTAACAAGCAAACACCAGAGGCTTCCACGTACCTCGAGTTTATGGTGTCCTATGTGCAGGCAGGCGCTCTCAGCATGGCGTGCCAGTTCCGTTCGCCTTTGGGCAGTGCAATTTGCTGTGTAAGCATGTACGTCAAGTTGCGGGCTCCCGGGGATGTTTTGCTAACTTCAAATTCTGTTATGAAATTCTAGATGAATTTCCCTAACATTTTACTATTAGTATTTATTGTTTATATTAGTCTATAGATGCCGTAGTTGGGATTTCTAAATGTTGTTTTCAAATACCTTGTTTATAATTTTATGTTAGTTTCTCCTATTTATTTGTTCCTAAAATCCTGTATGACGCAGTAAAACGTTATGCCATGTGTTCGTATAAAAGTTTTAACTAGAGAGGAAAACTGTGCTTCTTCATAATGCAAGTTGCGCTTCATTAAACACCCCTACATGAAAACATAAAATTAAATAATGTTAAGTTTAATTCATGTAAATTTGAATACTTTCTAGGAATATATACGACTATTTAGTAGTAATATATTCTCACAATTTCTAAACACCTGTGTGATTAGCTAGGTTATATAAGGGATGGAGGTCTTAAGTAGGAGGATATGTTAAATTCGATCATGACTCATTTCTAAAAATCTAAAAATTTCTCAAACTAAAAACACTAATATTCTTAAAGAATTCATTAAAATGACAAGAAACTAAGATTATATAAAAAAAAAAAAAAATCTTTATTTATACGTTTTTAATAAAGTGAACAATACTAAAAAAGGCAATAAATTCGATGAATAAAAATATATAATTTATATTAATTCACATGAATATTCAAAAGATAATCATATTAATAATTGTAGAATGTTTACTAATGAATGTTCAAGATGATGTTATAATTTTAAAAAATGATAGTGGAAAATATATTTGTAAAAAATAAATTGAAGGATATAAAAATATTAAATTACATTATTTAAAAAAAATGTATATTAAACTAAAAATGCAAAAAAAAAAATTGTGATTGAACATAATATATTAATTCATTTTGCTTTCATCATTACACAAGAGAGAAACTTTCTCATTTAGTTAAACAATATACAAATGAATATGTAAAACTGAGTAGTAATTTAATAAGAAGCTCGTTTATATAAATAAAATATATAAATCATTTGTTTTTTCTTTCATGAAATAATAACAATGAATAATTTGTGTTTTTTAAAATTACTCATAAAATACAATGTAAAATAATTTGTTCATTTAAAATTATTCATAAAATAAAAATGTAAGTTTATTTTTTATTTTTTAAATTATTCACAAATTTATTTCTTAGTAGATATAACAAAAATATGGCAACAAGGAAGATTTAAGTGAAACAAATTAAACACAATAGACATAAGGTGCTAAATAAGAAGATATTGAAGGAAATTAAAAATATTCAAAATTGCAATTAAAAAGTTTATTCTAAATATATAACAAAATCATATTTACTTAATGTTAAGGTTAATGTTATATTGACAAAATATTTAATAAAATTTCATATCCCATTTTCAAAAATTAGTAACATAAAGTTTGATGATGTAATTGAAAACAGATAAGTAAATTTTAGTATTCCATTCTTAAGAATTAATCAGATATAACTAAAAAATTATATATAGAAATAAAAAAAAATAGAAGAAAATATGCGAGTTTTTGCTTTAAGAATACAAACATATACAATTGAAAATGAATACTATATGAATCCTAATGAATTTTTAGAATCAATTAAGAAGACATTATTAAAATAATTGTAAGTATTTTTTGATCAAACAGCTTCAAAAAAATCAATTTCATATTTCGTGCTTCATATAGTAGAAATAATGATAATATACATGTAATAACTCACAGAACTGAAAACGCAGAAATTTATAGATGACATATTTTGATGAAGCCTTAAATTGTTTTTTTTCGACGATATTATAACAAAGATAAGATAATTTGAAGCACAAGGCTTTGGTTTGTCATTACATTCAATATATAAGTTAGAGTCATGTGTTAATCGATACAACCCATTAAATAATGCACCATATATAGAATTACAAGAAAATTTTTTAGAAATAACAATCAAAAATGTATTTTTATTCTATAAATCACCTTTATATTCAGCAACAGATAATGCAAAGTTTCTAAATATTTATAATTAGGTTTAGGGATTGATGTGGTTTTACAAAAAATCATAATGCCTATGAATATGAGAGATATACCCATATTTGATATGAAAAATAATATTCCTAAATTAATTAAATTCTCATGATGTAAAATAGTATATTTATCATTTACTTATAATGGAAAATAAGTATGATAGAAATATAAATGTAATATACCTCAATAGTTTTAAATATATAATTATTGTTGGATTAAATATTTAACACGATTAATTTAAACAAAATTTAATAATCATTAAAAGAAAATTTTTCCTTGTTAATGTCATTTAAGAATATATTATTCTAAAGAAAACCATTATATGAACATGATGAATATTGCTCAACAATTCAAGTAGTTTGAGTATAAATGCCAAAATTTAGTGAAAAAAAAAAAAATTTCAAAAATTATAATCTTTCACTAAAATTTCACCATGTTATTTATGTTAGTTGTGACTGTTTCTTAAAAAATGTGAACACATGTGAGCCAATTTGAATAATATAATATATTTATCTAAAACATGAACCAAGAAGTTTTTTATTGAATTATATATAGTAATGGTGATTATATAATCACGATAGAAAGCATTGGTAAAGATGAGGAAAAAGTTTTTTTTATTATAAAATGGCAATGAAAGAATGACAAGAACTTAAAAAAAATATGAAAATATTTAAAAAGGAAAAAATTCGCCGATAAAGAACTAGAAGAATTTAATAAAGCAAATATATGTAAAATTTGGGAAGAAAAATTAGAAATCATCTGTAGAAACCAGAAAGAGATATATTGATGCAGAAGAAAAATTAAATGAAAAACTAACTATTTTACTAAAATCTTATACGAGAAATTAAAATATTCGATCGATACTACTTAAAATAATATACAAAAAGTCAAAGATCATGACTTTGTTAAAGAATTATGAGAAGAAAATGTAGATATAAATTGAGTACCTAAAAATGTAAAATAGTATATTTCGTTTAGTTTGTTGTTTGTAGGCACTCACTTAATTTTAACTATGTTCGTTTCACCTTTTATTCCTTTTTTTGGGAATATTATTTAGTTTTCACAGCAAAACCGCTTATTTTCTTTTCCAGTACCTAGCCTTTTGTTCATTTGTATGAAAAAGCAGGGTTAGATAATGTTTTACTCACTGTTCTGGTGACTCTGTTTATTTGGTTAGCAATGTTGAAAGATTTCGTTACCTTTTCATTTTTATATGTATTGGTGACCAATTACTCTGATCAGGTTAAGCTGTTGTGATAACCGTTTGAAATACCTTTATTTAAAATAAACAGTAAATCTTGTAAATAAATATACTGTATTTCGTTTGTGAATGCCATATTTAAATAATTTCTTGTCAATATAATTTTATTAAGTAATCATGGTTTTTATGAAAAATACCACATAACAAAAATAATAGTATCGCCGGTTTTATGAAGGGACTTAATAGCTATAATAACGACTGGTATTTTCGGAGTGCACCCTACTTCCTTCTTTCTCTTTACTCGCAATGGCGCGACTTAATTTATAATTAGCTGAGGCTGTTGTCCAACTATTGGAGTAATTTTACCGCTTTTGGTGAGTGTTTCTTGCTCTGTTTTTTATCGTCGCCTCAATAATGTATAATTTCGTCCTTCCATATTTATTTTGTGCGTAAATTTTTGTATTTACAGCGGTTGACCGCTTGGGTCGGAAAATGCTGTAGTAAGGACATTGCTGTACCTTGCTGCCGAGGCGTAGCGGACTTATTTTGAAGTGGCCTTGTGTTTTCTTGATGCTTTATGCTGCTTTAAAGATGCATAAACACCTAGCTGGAGTTGGCAAGGGAGCTGTCCTAGCTGTCACAGGAAAGTGCAGCCTTCTCTCTTTTTTTTCTCGGCATGTACATGAAACCCAGCAATCAGGTCACAGCCATTTGGATCTCAGGCAATTGTAAAAATGAATAACCAAAATTTGCTATATGACTTGACATATTTCCTAATCTTCAATTCTAAAACTTTTTTATGACATCATATTTTGTCATTTTTTAAATTAAATTTGTTGTGGTATCCCAACAAAGTTAACGATCATTTATTGCATGTAATATATAATTATATCATAAAAAGCTTATTAGTTACTTAAAAACAAAGAGAAAAAAAAATAGTCTTTGTCACATATTTGAAATGTTTATT
The DNA here is from genome assembly GCA_029891345.1 of Dryococelus australis. NCBI lineage: Eukaryota > Metazoa > Arthropoda > Insecta > Phasmatodea > Phasmatidae > Dryococelus > Dryococelus australis. The sequence goes on from CM056994.1 coordinate 87,545,558, forward strand.
CTTGCTATCACTTTTATTTAAAATGGAAAATAATAATTTTGGTAACAAGATTTTCTAATAATTTTTTTATCAAACACCTTGCTCATTTATTTCCAAATTACATTATTTTTTTTTTACTTCTGTATTCAATAATTATTGTGTATGTGAGTGTAAGGGTACTGGCGTGGGAATTTTGGCTCGGCATCTTTGTTTCTACATTTTATATTGGCGTCACACCCACACAACTAGATGTTCGGCGCTTCTATTTGTGGCATGCTTGTAGTTATTTCCAATACGTCTGACGTATGCTACTAAACTGTAACATTTTCATGGAGGTAGCATACATGCTGCATTAGTAAAAAAAATTTAAAAGGTGGTTTAGAATTATGTTTTTAGATACTGTACGTTCAAATTTATGAGATAAATAATATATCAATTATATAAAAATCTTTAAAAGGAACAATTTAGAGAAATGTTTAATTATCGTAAAATAGAATGATTAGATTTAATAATTAGGAAATGCAATTATCCATATGAGTATATGGAATCAGAAGAAAAATTTAATGAAACTAAAATTGCCATCAAAAGATAAATCCATTCAAAATTAAATAAAACACATTTAAGTGAAAGATTTTGCTAATGCGAAAATGTGTGGGAATAAATTTAGTACAAAAACTTTAGGAAAATACACAAAATTATATAATAAATTATACATATTCATTTTAGCTGATGCACTTGAAAATTTTAGAGTTATTTGTTTTAGAACACATAATTTAGGTACTTCGTCATACAATATAGCTCCTGGATTATCTCTGGATGCCATGTTAAAATTAACTAAAATTGAATTAAATTTATTTAACGATAATGAAATGAGTTTATTTTTATAAAAATATTGGAGGTGGGGTTTTGCAATATTTTAAAATAAAAGTTAGATCAAATAATTTATATTCAGATGAGAATAATTAAAATCAAGAACCAAATTATTTAATGTATTTAGATGCCTATAATTTATATGGTTGGGCATTGTCATAATTTTTGCCAATAGTGGATTTGAAATATTTATAAAATTTAATATAGAAGCAATACAAAATTATGTTAGATATTTATCGAGTGAATCAGAATAAGGATATATACTAGATGATAATTTAGAATGGACTAAGAATTAATGTAAAAATGAAAAAGATTTTCTATTAGCTCCAGAAGCAAAAAACTAATTAAAAACAACTTAAGAAAATTTGGAAAACTGTTTACAGTAAATATATTTGAAATTGTGTGTAGAAATTCGTTTAATACTAAAAAAAATAGTCATAAAATTTAAAAATTAAGACTATTAAATTGGTTTAAAAATTTTTTGATCTTATTACACAAATGAGAACAGGAGCATCAAGTGATTACGAAAAAGGTTTTTATCAATTAATGAATAATTCTGTGTATGGAAAAAAGGGAAAATAAAAAAAAGAGACAACATATATAATTAATAAATAAGTCTAACAAATTTGAAAATTATTTAATCGACCTAATTTTAATAAAGCAACTATTTCAGTGAAAATTTTAATTGCAGTTAATATGTATAAAGTTCAAGTATTATTTAATAAACCAATTTATGTTGGAGTGTCAATGCAAGAAATTTCGAAATAATAAACATATAGTTTTCATTATAAAATTATAAAATCAAAATATAAACAGAATATAGATATCTTTAATACATAAAATAAAAACTAATGATTTTTATTTTTATATGAAAGAAATTATAAATGAATTTAATACTAGTGACTATCCAAAATATAGTATACAACTAACTTATAAAATAATTATAGGCGAAATTAAAGATGAAAATAATAGGTAAAATGACAGAGTTTGTGGGTCAGGTGCAAAAAAATATGCTTGTAAAATTTAAGATAAAAAACAAATGTCTAAAGTAGTCAAAGAATTAGTTGTTAAATTGAATTTATAGTTGAATATTTTTAACACTGTATATTTGAAGAAAAGAAAATATTATATAAGTTCTTATATACACAAGTCTATACAGTTACAACAAAATATGATTAAGTTTTTCAGATGATAAAAGAATAATCGATACAGTACCTTATAGCTATAATTATAAAGAAAATTAAATACACAATTTTAAAAAATTGTTCAACATGAATGTACCACCAAGTATTATTTATATGAACTTCATGATTTTATAAACGTATCCAATTTGAGCTCGTTACAGCCACAAACAAAATTTATTAGTACACTGGAATTATATCAATTAATGAATGCCTCAAAAATTAATATCTTATAATACAGAATAGTTTTTCATATTCAGAAGTGTCTCCATTTTTAGAAAAAAAATTATAAATACACTTAAAAATATTTTATCTACAAATATTAGGTAAATAACTAACTCCTTATTTTTATGTAATATTTATTAAAATATTTATTGACTAAAAATATTACGAATAAAAAATCCATATAGGAAATGATATAAATTAATTACCTGCAAAATTAAATCCATATATTACAGAAAAAATAAATAACAAATTTTAAAAATTATTTGAAGTTTTAATTTTAACGTATTTATTTCTATAATTTCATAAAATTAGAAATTATGAACCACTATAAATTTTGCTAAGGAAATTATTTTAATATAATATTTAGGAAAATATTTAGTTGATTAACCATACTTAAAATACCAAAAAATGCAGTGTAGAAAATGTTAAAATGTAGTACCTTAAAATTTTTATCTTTATATTATATCATAAATATATATTATCTTTTTAAAGCCAAATTCTGTAATAAAAACATATCAACTTTTGTAAAGCCAAACTCTGTAATAAATACAGTTTTTCATCAATATTTAGACTCACGAAATGTGACACCTGAAAAATCTTTAAAATGTAATTTAACATCTAAATAACTTCATCAGACAATATTAAGTACTATAAATACTAAACATAGTAGAAATACTAAAAATACCAAAGGTACAATGTAGAAAATGTAGAAACATTATACCAAATATGCATACTTCATATTTTAGTTATATGATATATATATATATTAATATATATATATATATATATATATATATATATATATATATATATATAATATTTCAAAAATTATATAAAGTCTTAATTTTAAAAGATATTTTTAAATCTCCATAATATCTCATAATAAAGAATTTTAATAATATCAAATATGAAATATATATGCCATGGAATTTCATAATAAAGAAAATTTTAAAATTTTAAAAATAAATACCAGAAATACTAAAAAAAACACAAAAATACAATATAGAAAATGTGGAAATGTAGTAGCTAAAAAATTGAAACTTAATATTATATTCTAAAAATTAAAATAATTTTAATTGCTTTCAGCCATCCTTAAAAGAGAGGGTTACTACTAAAATTGAATTCTTCAAATATCTTCCTATACTAATATTATTTCTAAATAATTAACTGTGTCTTTCATTTTAATAATTGTTTCACTATAGTGAATAAAACATTAATTGTTGCTCATCGCTGTTGATAAAAAATTATATTACATTTGTAATAATATTTATTTACTAATAAGACTAAAAATGCTGAAAACACAAAAAATACCGAAAATTCCAAAAGACAATGTAGACATGTAGGAATGTAATAGATGCAAAATATCTCTATAATGAAGTATAAATACATAATTTTTTTCAAAAACAGTTAATTTTTTTAATTTTCAGTTATTTTTTGTTCTTATTAAAAACAGAATTTTAATGTGAATTTTAGAATAGCCCCATAAAGAAATTTCTAATACTGGCATATACTAGGATTGAGAGGAAATAAAAAGTGTGCTTTATCTTTTGATTAAAAGTACCACCAACACTAAAAATACCAAAAAATGTAGAAAATAAAAAAATTTAGTTCCCAAAAAACTTTTATTTATATATTATTGTATAAATTTGAACATTTTAAAAGTATTAATTTTATATAATTAAAATCTAATGTATTAATCAATATCAATATAAATTGATTTTATTATTTGGTATGTTTGAAGTTGTACCCAATTTTGAAACACCTTTGAGTTCATTAAATAGTTTGATGTATTTTTATAAAGTATAAAAAAATGCATTGATTAAAAAATACTAAAAATACAAATATAAAATGTAGAAAAGTAGTAACTAAAATAATAAAATGCAATAGAATAGCGAACAATTGAATATATATTTTTTTTATTTTACCCTATTTTACTTTGAAACTTTATTTTTACACAAACAGAAATGACTTAAACATTATTTTTATAATTTATATAAATGGATTACGCAGATAATAATGCCAATATTTTAAAATTATTTTAAACAATAAAAGAAATTACCACCAAACAAGTGACAAGAGTAGAAGAATTAAATAGTTTGTTAGAATAAGAATACTAAACAGAATGTTTAGAAACGCTAATGCCTAAGAATGGTTTGCGTGAAAATTACAGTTTATGATTATGAAAGTTATAATTTTGTAATATTAATGGAATTGGATAAAGAAACTCTAAATAAATATATTACCAGAATTTTACAAGCTGTTAATATTTGCCTTAATGAAGAAAACAATACAGAAAATGAAGAAGATACAAATTTAGATAGTATAGCATATAGTAGTATCCTTACTTAATATTATAAATGCGAAAGTGTGTTTGTTTGTTTGTTTGTTTGTCCTTCTTTCACGTCAAAACGGAGCAACGGATTGGAGGTAATTTTTGCGCAGATATAGCTGGAGGGTCTTAGAGAATGACATAGGCTATTTTTTATTCCAGGAAAATATCTCATTTATTCAGGAGAATTTTTATTGAAATTTTACTGCATAAAAAAAGCATCGTTAGGTTCCGTCATTTCACCTTTCGTTTTCTCTATGGGCTGTCTTCCCAAGAGCCGTAGTGGCCCAGTGGCTAGAGCTATTCCAAGTGTGGCAGTAGTGGCTTAGTGGATAGATATATTTCAAGTCCTAAATGTCATGCGAACGAAGTCGTACGGGTCACATAAACGTCACACAACTTGGGCGGAACATAATTGGTGCAACTATTCTGACAGAAGCAGGAACGGGCAGAAATTCTATCATCCCTCGGATCCCTATAATCTCTACAGACCTTCCGTTTCAATTCGAAAGGCTGCAGTTCCCTCTCAAGCTCAGTTTTGCTATTACTATCAACAAAGCGCAAGGACAAACATTACAGGAAGCGAGGGTTCACTTGTAAAAACTATGCTTCTCTCATGGCCAGCTCTATGTTGCATGTTCGCGTGTATCCAATGCCCAAAATCTCAATGTCTTGGCGCCAAATGGACATTCTTACAACATTGCCTACAGTAGCGTCCTAAAATAGTTCTTTGTTCATGATCGGGGTCTATGTACTGACAAAAACTTCATTATTTATCCATATAACCATGCGAGTGAAGCCGCGGTTAAAAGCTAGTAGAAGATAAAGAAGATAAATATTTAGATACTAAAATAGGTACTGGTTATCCCTATTTTTATAACAGGAGGTGAATGTAATGTTTATCATCTATTATGTTATGTATTAATTTCCAAATTTTAATTTTAAAAAATCGTATTAAAAATGTTACTCTATGGGTAAAATTAAAAAAGCATTCAGTAAAAATAAAAACACCATCCAAACAATAAAGAAATATTAATTTTTCTTCCATAACTTTGTAAAATTCTTATTGTAATAAAAATTTAATGTTATGATTGTTAACAGAAATAATCACTTAAATAGTGATAACATAAATTTTAACACCAAATCGTGTGTTGCATTTAGCTATTGAGTTTAACCATTGTGTTTAATAGTTGAGTTAAACTGCAGCATTTAAGCATTGATTTTAAGCATTGTATTTCAAATTAATTGTTTGCCTACATAAATTATCATTAAATATTAATAGAGTTATATTTTGAAAACTGTTAATTGATTTACTTGTTAGGTAATTAGTGGATTTAACTTTTAGATTATTAATATATTTGCTTCAGAGATTATTAATACTTTAAATTGTCTGTTTCTTCCTTGGTTCCTATACATCTAGGACATTTTGGAATATGGCAAAAAACAATAGCAGTTGTAACTAAAGTATTAGGTAGATTAATGTGGAACAAACGAAATGTAAAAAAGCCAATTAAATTATTGCCCTTTTTAGCCTACTTTCCGAAGTAAAGAAATGCTTGTGAGATCACTTTCCTGTTTGTGTCTCTGTGTGTGCATGATTGTGTGCATGTATGTGCACCGCTTTCAATTTTCGAACGCTTCAACCAAGTTCCACCAAATTTGGTACACATATAATACTAAAAAATGAGAGTTGAATTTCATAGTTTTTTTTACCACATATGCCACTTACTTCCAAAATGGCGGATTTCTAAATATATTTTAGGTGATATGTCATATCTTAGGAACCATTCAACCGATTTAAACCAAATTTTGTTTGTCTAAGACCATTGTGTAAGCATTAAATTATGAAATGGATGTTTTTGTAAGTCCGCCATTTTGGAAAATAGCACCAATTTAAAAATAAATGTTTTACATTAATCTCAAAAACCCTTCAACCAATGATCACCCAATTTGTCACGCAAGTAAAACTATGGTAGGCTATGTAAACTTAAGTGATTGAAAATTATTATTTACTTATTTTCAATATGGCGACCATGCAAATGTTTTAAACTTATTTAGTATATTTTCCATACCATATAACCGATTTCGACCAAATTTTGTATACTGAAAGTATCTCTTACAGGCACCATTTATACCAACAAATAACTACTTTTGCCGGCCACTTTAGTAAGTAGCGCAATACGAATAAATAAAGTTATTATGTCATAACTCAGTACATAACTAACCGATTACTATCAAACTTAGCAAACAAGTAGTACTGGTGCAGATGATATTAAGTTATATGTTTTAAGCATGTCAGATATTTATTTTCAAAATGGCGGCCATATAGGAATTTTAGCTCAGTATGCTATATCGTCGAAACAATGCAATCAATTCCAACTTAACTTTGTATACTGGCAGTATATATTACAATTATTAACTTTATGTGCAGAGAGCATCTTTTGTCCCCAATTTTTTAAGATAGTGCCACGCGAGTAAATAATTTTTTTGCCATATCTCGGGAAACAATTGACAGATTCTTTTCCGAGTCGGCAAACAAATAAACTTAGTACTGCAGCCGGTGGTGTAAACCGGTATGTTTTATGTAGGTCAGACACTTATTTTTAAAATGGTTGCTATACAAACAATTTAGCTCAATATATTTTATTAACGAAACAAATTTCAATTTAACTTTATAAGTTGGCATCAAGAGAGTCATTTCTCTGCCCTTATTTAACGTAGCCTGACCAATCATACGAACGACAAAATATGGCGAATATGTTGTACTGTGGTAGGCCGCAATAATAAATGTTTTTTCTTAACTGGGACACACTTATTTTCGGAATGGCGGTTATAAAATCATTTCAGTTTTGTGGGCAATATCTACGAAATTATGTAACATATGCTACAATTTAACTCTGTATATTGGCAACATGCAATCGTTGGAACCGCTACTACATTACATTTTTGTCCTCCATTTATGAAGATCGCTACACGAGAAGTCTGGAGGTTTTATGCCATGCCTCGAGGATCAATCATTCGATTCCCACCAAATGTTAGACTGGAACATTTCAAATCAATTTGTACCAAATTGTGCACACCATTAATACTACAGAAGGCCATGTAATCTTCCATGATTTAAATTGGTCAGACAACGATGCTCAAATTGGCAACTTCATAAATCATTTAGGTAAGTTTGACATATATATTAAACAATTAACCAAATTTAACCAAAAAAATTTATGTACACAGTTTACAATAGAAACATTGTATATAGAGACTCTTTAAGTCAGGTAGCATACTGTGGTTCCAGAACAATCAAGACTTTTGTGGATGTGTAGAAAAAGTCACAAACAATAATTTTCTGCAATTGTTACATTTCCGATAAAGGAAGAGCATTCTACCTGCCTATGATGCCTTCCTCAAACTGAATTCTTCGTCCACCAGAAGAAAATTTAAAACACTCAGGAACACGCAGCCATGATGCTTGCACTATTTTAGACATCTGACTACTTTTCTTCTAGAATGTTTTAATGTGAATACGTCTTTAAATTTGCGACCATAGTGGGAGGCCATCCAGAAAATCCGATGATAGCAAAATCGGGTGATACAATTTGGCATTGCAGCTCCGAATCTACCGCCTACATTCAAATATCAATTACAACACTCGATTGCCAAATGATCAAAGAATATGTTACTTTGAGTGAGAACTGCTAAGCATTGCGTGAGTTGGTGGAGCGAAAAAATAGGGGGTAAGGGGGCTGCAATTTTGTGTTCGTTTCGCCGCGTCTCATAACTTCCGCGTAGAATAACTTTTAATTAGAAAAAGCGACGACGCTCGTTTAAGTTTCGATCGACAGCTTTCGTCAAGATCAATCTATTGCGAATAAAAACATTTATGTGGCGTGGTTATGGTGAAATTGTATGCGTTTAACGTAAATAATTAAGCAAACTTACACAATTTCGACCTATACTCATCAAAAAGCCAAGTGAAAATACAGAACTGGTATACGGTTGGAAAGAGCATCTCAAAAGCAATCCAATGATACAATTGAGTAAAGATGTACACTAGAGTGTCCATGGAACAGGAACAAGTCTGACCAGTTTATGTGTTTGTTACGCTAATGATCCAGAGGAGGGCTAGTGTTCTCGACGACGTCATTCGCGCGGTGTTGCCAATTCGGCAGCCGCGAACCGCGCCCTGGTCTCGGCTCACCCACGTGTTCGTTCAAGTTCAGCCAAAGGCGAGCCTGTCACACGCGAGTTACCAGCTACCAGTTGTAGCTGTGAATACCCAACTCATGATTTACTGGTGGTGACCATGGCATGTGTTTCGTTAGTGTCGTAGAATTATGTGCTTGCGGAAATATGCAGCGATATCAACTACTGTTTGGTTTTTTTTACCTCTGCGAAAATGAATTATCATAAATATATAACGGTCATTGTTGTTATTATAATATATTACTTTACTATAGTTAAGGTGTTAGTGATAAAATACAAGTACTGTTAGCACTTACAATTACAAACGTCATATTAATCATGAATGATGTCATACATCATAGTAAACCTTTCAATACGTTCTTATGTGAAAGGAAATGGACAGGAAATATTATTGTTCACTAGTGGAGAAATATGTGTTAGACGCACGACGGTCTACAATTGGACGCAATGTTTACAGTTTGGGGTTGTGAATCACAAAGGTGAATTGTTCATATTGTAACACAACATTTTCACTATCTGCACGTATTTGTAATAATTACTGTTTGTGTCACGCATTGGTCCCCGTCATGCATTATATTTGTGATTTTAACTATGTTTCACATATGTTTGATTTTCCGTAATTTTTGTTTTTATTTTTTTGCATTTTTCATATGATTAGAATATTTAAACTTAGATGTACGAATGGCAATAATTAATGTTTAATTGAAATAGATAACTACATTTTCTTTTGTTTGTATTTTTAAGTAATAACGTAGTATTTTGCATAATTTTTAGTCTCATATTTATTGTCAATGTTTCAGGGAATTTCTTGTATATTTTTTTTATTAACTTCTACGAGACCCGTAACTCTAGGGAATAGGGATTGAGGCCGTCTTGGGTGTGTCATTTTAGATCGTTAGTCAGGAAGCCTTGCGATTGGCTAACAGGTTCAAATCCTGTACTCTAATTGACTGGAGAGCTCAGCATAGGGTTAGAACGCGCGGGCCGTTTGAAAGTTCGCTCTTCTGCCACCAACCTTCAACTACGCTAGACGTAAGGCTAGGACACTCGTCCTGCAGTTGGACGTAGCGGAGGAATTTTAATTTGAGTTAGGGTGTTCTGGATTCTAACAGCTTGCAATAGTTTTTTATTTGTGTTTTGCGTCGAATATGATAGAATAAGCACTCCGCAGATTTTTATTTTAAGCAGCTGTTTAGGAGTATAGATAGCTAGCTAGAACTGTAACGCCAGTGAGCCGTTGAGCCACGTAAAGCACTACCGCACCCAGATATACAATTTTTCCTTCCTCCATTCCTTCTAAGAGTTACACCGTCCTGCCTTCATCTACAACCTGGTATTTAACTAAAGAACTGTTTTTCATCAAGTTTTAAATTTTATTTCATATTGGACTTTGTTTCGTTATGCCATGGGTGTAGAACATTATACTGATGCCATGTTAGCCAGGCGCCTAAATTAGCTTCAGCAATTTTTAACCATAATTTAACCTGAGAGAGAAAGTCAGGTGTTTTACCGTATTGAGACAGTTACATTTTTTCTGAACTATTTTCAAGGCATTTTATTTTGGAGAGAGCTACGTTAATTTCAAGTGCATAAGTCAGATTGTTAATTAAGTGCCACGTAAGGATTTTAAAAATGACCGTTACCCATAACCACTTCCCAACGGCGGCTTAGTTTAAACATCATTCATTTTCTTGCTCATTGCCATTCAGGGATTTTTTATTTTTCTTTAATTATTTTCCCAGCTTATTTGAAACAGATATTTGGAATTTGCACATCTTGAATCTTTTGAATAAATATGTTTCAGCTGGATTTGACACGCCTGACACTTCTTCTGAATATACACGTTTCATCCTATCCCTCCTCTACACATTTTCAGTTTTAAATAATTAAACACGTGCTTTAGTATGTGTGTAGTAGTGTACATTCAGTTTCTCAGCTGTATGTGTGGCAAATAATTGTTTGCCAGTAACGAAGGTGTTTTCAAAAGTGAATTTCTACGCATCTTACATACTGAGTCCTAAACTGAGCACAGCCGAGCATAAACAGATTTCTTTGGAACCGTATTTATTTAATTTTATCAGCTTACTGAATCACAAGTATTGCCAACACATATAATATCCTATTTTGTCATGTGGTGCATAAATTAAAGTTCTGGATATTACACTGACTTGTCCTAGGTTATGTTTTGCACATTTTCAGAATAAAAAGTGGTCACTTCAACATATGGGCTATTATGATACTGTGTTCATTCCATTATTCAATTATTATTATTATGTTACATAATTTTAAATCTTCACATTAAACTGTTACAATACAAATAATCTGTACGTTCAATGTGTCGATTCAAGGGCCATTAAGGCTATGTTCGAACCTAGGAAAGCACTTATGTATATAAGCATACTCCACTCGGCTCGATACGTGATACATTCCGACAGGCATACTTATTTGCATCCCTTACGACAACTAGTTAGCCGATAAGATTCTGAACAAGTATTTTGACAGAAAACACTTATTGAATATGTGCTGGAACCTAGGTGCACAGATTTAGAATTATCAACCCATTAGGAGTTGTAGCTTGAAAGTGCATGACAATGAAAGTGTTCCTATTAACCAAGCATAGACATTTTTACAAGAAAGAATGATTATATATTTGAGTCGGTAAACGCAGTTATCGATAATGTATCACTAAAACCTGTAACAACTAGAGATAAATTTCCTTTGAACACTAATATTGGTATGCATAAAAATTAAATGTTGGAATTTGATATAACGTTTTCAGTCATCCATGCCTTGTCTTGTAAAAACATTGGTTGTATTATCAATGTTTTGCATATTAACTATAAATTCAATGCTACGCTCGTTTTATAACATATCATGGAGAAAACTGGTTAGGTTTATCCCGGCTCTTCTAGATCATTAAAGGTTCAAGAGTATAGATTGTTAAGAACTTTGCTAAGTGGCGTTTCTTAAAAGTTGATGCCTCCATTCCACTCTTTACAAAAATAAATATTAGGAATAACAATTATGAACTACGTATAATTAGATTTTCAAAATAGCGTATGTGCTGTAAGGGCGCGAGACGTACACACATTCGTTTCCCCGTTTACATGGGTATGTCATTTCCGAGACATGTAAAACATTTATGTACGTAGACGAAAGCGAACGCTGTATGAGAGTGCATCTCATTAAGCAGCAAACTTTATGCACACTGCGGCAAAAGGACATTAGTAACCACGTATAAGGCTCAACTCTAACAGATGTTTGTTTTAAAGCGACAATACAACTGTCGTCTCTGTAAGATCCAAGTTTACAATAATGATGTGCATTAGTGGACATTGTCTGAAAAGTTGGCAGCTGTGGGTGTTTACATTTACACGAGTGTAACACAGCACACCATTGTATAATCTACACTGAAACTTCGGACTCATAACAGTGCGAAAAACGTTGACACTGAAGTGTTTATTTAACACTAACGAACGCAAGAAAACTAGACGTAACAAAGAGAGACAATATTCTACTTCAGACTAGCTACATTACAAAATATAACTATTTCTACACTAAACATCGGTTGAATGCAATGACTAGGTGCCAATCACTAATAGTCAATATAAGGCCGTGTCAGTAAGGACAAATTCTAATTTTGTAATTTGTCATTTCGTAGGTTTCAATCCGGATATTGTCGACAGTCACTTGTTTAGCACTCGCGGCAACACATTATTGTATTAAGAGTGAAAATTTGTTTTATATAAACTAAATGCTTTAAATGGACGTAATTGTTCTACAATCATCACTGGAATGCTGCGAATATGTTAATAGACAAGAAAATAAAAATATCCAACAACGACTTAAAATAAAAGCGTTTTGCAAAATATATAAACGAAGCACAACATCTACTTGCTTTTATAAATTTGTCTAGTGTATTTTATGAATAGTTATTTGTTTTAAAGGCCATTTTAAGTACGCATTCGCGTATGTTTTAAATGTCAAAACCCACATGGCGCTGATTATGTCATTTTGTATTTTTGCTAACATCCGCTATACGAAATATAAATTTAGCAAACACGTCACAATCTTTGTATACAAAGTCGGGTCATGTGATCATTCTGTCAAGACTGTCTGCCATTTCGGACACGGCCTACGTTTACAATACCAAAACTAATGCATTTAGAATTATGCAGTAGGTACTTATCTGTCATACAGAAACACGTCTACTGTATTTGCAGTTTTCCATTAATGTTTTAATTCTTAATTCCAACGAATGGAAGCAGGTAGACCTGTCATGTTTACTTTTGTTCCTAACATAACCTCGTATAAAACAACCATACCTGAGAAGATCATACTTCAAAGCCAACATTTGCTATCAAAGACGATTATTATTTGTGAACAAATATAATCGCCAACATGTGCGCACACACATCTTGGTCAGATTGTTTAATACTTACGTTACTGAAGATAACAGTTTCCCGCCAACAACACCGACTGCTCTGTACTGATTGGTCGTAGTCTCAAATTTTTTTCTAAAGATGTATAATACAACGGTTTATTTCAATGCTGGCAATCCCCCAATGCACACGAACTGATAAGTTCCACTGGGAACCAAAACATAAGAAAATACACATTATTTTCTTCTGCACACATCTTAACGTATAATATTAAACCTTAAATATTTCTGTTGTAAACCCATCTTTACTTCAGACGTTGCAGCTTACGCTGCAATATGGTGTGCAGGTGTGTTTAAACGCAATAGAATCAATACATTTTTCTGTTCATAGTGTACAGATGTTACCAAGAATAACAGAATTATTATTAAATATCTTGACTGTGTCAAAAGTTTTACGTGTATTCTGAAATGTTTGTCGTCTCCTAGCCTACAAATGGATAATGACAATTTACGAACACTATGTAAAAATTGGAATGATTTGTGACAGTAGGGCATTCTTGTGTGTTAAGTTTGCGGCATATTTACATAAGCATACTTTACATTTCCTAAAAGTAGTTATGTTATTTGTGGCCCATGTTGTGTTGAATGAATAAATACTTTTTTTCCTCAACGACCTCTCATTTTATTTGCACGATTATACTATACTAACGAAATATACTTTATAACAAGGAGTGTTAATTCATAAAGCAAGTGTAGATTCTATTCGTTTATTGTGGGTATTTTCTCCTTTTTACTAGCATTCCCCTACCAATGCTAATTGTAATGTTAATTGTAATATGGTAGTATATTACTAGCAGTATGTAATGTATCATATTTTCAAAACTGTTTTTCTTCCGATATTTAAAAAGGATTTAAGAAGTTTCTGGTGCCTAAATTCTGCGAGAGGCGTAAGTCGTTTAAGCAAGCCTTACACGATACCCATTTTCTGCTACTTTATATTATACTCATGGGCACAGCAGAAGGCATGCAAGTTTCTATAGCAGAAGGGAAGAAAGAACGCATCCATTCATACCCACACGTTACGTAAAGTGCTAATAGAAACTTGTAAATGGCAGGCAAAACAACTCGCAAGGGACAGCAGTACAAATACAACAAAATGTTATATGTAGGCGATTTCTGGTGCATCCACAACGTACGACGATTGTTTCTTTTCTCCCCTGAAAACTGCATTGATTTAGGTTTTAACGCACGAGTACTATTAATGTATGGAAAATGATATGAGCAACGGCACTGCTAATGTATGGAAAACAAGGTAATGTATTCACATGTATGTACTACTGACATTTACGCTACTCAATAAATAATTAGAATATATTTAAACAAGGGCGTAGCTAATAATAGTCTTGGGGGGGGGGGGAGAGAAGAGAGATTTTATATTTCTATTTTTGAACAAAATACAAATACTTTATTATTACAAATTTATAGTTACATAATTATATTTAATTAATGGGTTCATGTACAGATATGGAGCCATAAAATGCTACAAACATTCTTCATGTTCAAGGAAGACCACATATCTCTTGAATTAAAATAAAATAAAAGTTGTAATTTTGGTTTCAAATTTTATTTTCATTTCGGTTGGGGTATATGTCCCAATATATCACCCCCCCCCCCCCCATCCCCAATCGCGGCTACGCCCCTGTTTCTAAATGCGTATCTTTAATGAGTATAATGATCAATCTTGTGTTCTCCGTAATTAAACACGGTTTTACGGTTATACGGCCAAAATAAGACAGAGCTGTTACAATATTAAACTTAAGGCTTTTAAGTGTGCCTGTTAACATTACTCACGCTATACAGCTCAAATGATCTACTTTAGAAAACAATCAATGTTATTAGCAAACAACCACAGCGCGTCGATTGTACTGTGCTGGTACTTGCGTATTATTACTTTTAGACAAACATATTCTGGAAATAATAAACATTTTCTAACAATGAAATTAAGTTATAAACAGCCATAATGTGTCACATAAAAAATTCGTTGCCCGTTGGAGATTCGAACGCTAAATCTTATAATTTCATGGCGCAAACCTGCGCACTGAGCAATACAAATCACTTATGTGTGACAAAGTTTATATATAAGATAAAGCCACAGCTATGGCGTATTTTATAAAGTGGTGTTTATTCTTTTATTATTACCGTGTGAGTAAATTACAACGTTTCTCGTTACTTATGTGCGCATTAAGTTAAATTTTGTTCATACATATGTTTTACAGAACTTGTAATATTTTCGCAAACGGATATATACGAATTGAGATAGGGACTCGGGTGTCCGGCATCTTGTCTGTCCCAGCTTGTGGGTATAGCAGACATTCACAACACTTTCTACTGTTGCGGAGTTGGGACTGGGTGTGACAGAGATGGAGTATGTGTGTGTGTGAGAGAGAGAGAGAGGGTTGATGACAATATGGCAACGCCGCCGACATTCCCCACGCTCACGCCACTAAAATGGACTAGAGCGACGTGGTGTTCATCCCTCGAACTACATATTCTTACTTGCTGGAGTGGTCAGAAAATCCAACCTGGGGAAGTCCACTCTAGGTGTATCTTTACTCAATGGTGATACCCATAAAACCCCATATGATCGAGTGAAGCGGTGCCGAGAACGTAAAAAACATCAAGGCGTCAACGTAGACGTATTCACGCAAAACAAATGGGCGTGTCCTTAACACAGCTAAAGAAAATTTTTTTCTGATAGTTTTATACACATTATTTATATCGATATATACGTTTATATTAGATGTAATGATTCTTCACATTAAAACACAAAGTATTATTTCTCATTTAATAAATAAAACCATGTTTTATATCTCCTTTTAAACAACTAAGGTACATGTACTTATATAAAAACATTAAAATTTATTCACACCATTATTTAACTTAAAGGTAAAATCAATTCATGGTAAAGTGAGCGCTTTTGAAAGCACTGCTGTTTCTTCTTTCAGGTCACTGGTTGTGTATCTTTCCGCATATCAAAATAAACATTGCCATATGACTCTCAGCTGTTCAGTTGTCTACTGCATACTCATTAAAAAATAACAAAATAATAATTATTGCGATCAAAACTTTAAACACATAAATATTAATTTCTGTAAAATACATTGATTATGGAATACTGATTTTTACGACCATTTTTCTGTTTAGATATAAATTAAATGTTTTAATAATGGGCAACATTTCTATGGTCACAAGAATGTGTTTTTTGGTTTAAGTTGTCAACAGAATATCAAAAGAGTTAAACATTATTCTTTCTCCCGCTATAAAAACAACACCAAACAGTTTAGAACATTCATTTTTAAAATGTATGAATAAGTGGAATGCTCACCAGTTATACGTTTCGTACTTATAAGAAAGGCACGTTGTTAGTTAATACGCTGTGTTTACTCTGTCATATGGAAAACAGCGTGATACAAGCCATTGTTAAATAACTCAAGAATAATGATTTACAATGTTTACTTATGAGTAGTATTAAGGGATTCGTTTTACTAGTATAAATGCTTTGAAATGAAGTGCCTGCACTGTATTTTTCTTTTAACTACAATGTTACTCGCTAGGTATAGCCTACATTAAGACTGTCAATATAATTCTTGCTAATGTAACGAAATTCGTACTTAAATAGCCCATGAATTATTGCTTAATATCTCAAAAATCAAGATTTTAATAGAAAATTACGCTTAAGAAATTGGCGGGTGTTCAAATTACATTACGAACTACGAATTATTGTCATGAATCTCAATGGCATAACCGAATTATTTCAAATTTTTACAGCATACTTCTACTGTTATATGTATTACTCAATACAAGTTTCGAGTAAATTCGTCCAACATCACAGTTTTTGAAACACATAACACTAACTTTTGTATAGACTTATTACTTACGAAAATAATAATTTTCCACTTATAAAATTTTAACGCATACATCGATACCGGCGTAACTACACCCAAATAATAACAATACAATACCTAGATGATGACAATGTATTTCATTAAATTGCAGTCACATATTGAATGCAGAATCTGATCTCCTCATACCCTCTCCAAACTATCTACCTTAAAGGTTAATAGTGGAAGCTAGTACTAACTGTCTCATATAAGTTGGCGAGATTTTTACAAGCAGAACCACCAACTTTGTAATGAATCACAACCTGTGGTTCCATTTGCAGTCCATGTAATCAGCGTTCGTAACCTATTTGCATTCTTGTTGGTAGCACTTGACTAAAAGTAGTGCACAAAACTATTTATTTATTTGCATCCCATTGATCCCAGAAGCCTACTGATATGGAGCAAATCAACTATAATCAATTAACACACATACGATGCAATAGACACAAAAACAAGTAAACTATTGATATATGTCAAATTAGACTAAGCAAGTGCCAAAATACTGCACTGAATAACTACACAACTAAGAAAATATTATAGAAAAAGACATCAATATAAAAAATAAATGCATATACACATACGCATATATAGATATATGCATGCACATATACAGGTACGCATACGTAGGCCTATACATACATAATGCCTTCAACACGAAACACAAAGTAAAGTAAGATAGTCAAACAAATTAAATTACAAAACAAGTATGCGAAAGTAACAGTAATTAAAACTTTTCACAATTGAAAGAAAAAAATTTTCATGCACATGTAAATATACACATACATATTATAAACACATAGGTAATGCCTTGAACACAAAGTAAATTAATATACTGAATCAAATGAAGACGCAATACAAAACCTGTATTTATGCCAAATAAGGAACTATACGACTACAATTTTGATATGTATAGACTTATGTGTCACGTGATTATTATTTTGACAGGGTTGTTATCTACCTATTGATGAAAGTACCTTGTGAGGAGACATTTTTTTTTTTTTTTTTTTTTTTTTGCCATTTTCAAATGGTCTGACAATTCTATATTTGTTATTTGGCGAATTGATAATGGGAGAGTTAAAGACAGTTATACCCCAGCGTGGATAGTTTTATCCGTACTGTGCAGTGTTGTGTTGGACAATCCTAAGGTTTTTTTTATTTCCTTGTGTTGTAACTATAAATTTCACTGTTTGGTCTTGAATATTTTTTTTCATAAATAATATCAGTATAAGGCTGCATTCACTATAAAAGGGAATAGTATTTAGGTAATAAATGACTGTTTACAACATGATCTATTGTGTACATTTCAGATTATTCTGATGATTTCTTTTTGAAGTTTAAATATGTATTTCCATTTTACAGTATGTCCTCATATTTCAACACCGTATGTCATTATTGATGAAACTAAGCAACATTATTCTCTATTTAATGTCTCCTGATCAACAGACCACTTTAGTAAATTTCGCTGTCTTCCATTATTAAATTTGAGGACTAATCAGAGAAGAGAATTATTTCCCCTTTCGTTATTGCAAGTGGTAGATCATTTATATACACAATAAATAAAAGAGTTCATAAAATGCTACCCTGAGGTATCCCTCTTTCAATTTTACCCCATTCTAAGTAATACCTTAAGTATTATTCCTCTTAGATCTTAAAACTTTAATTTTTCTTATAATATAGAGTGTTCCATGGAGTCAAATACTTTTGACAAATCGCAGAATATTCCCAAAACTGTTTACCGTTGTCTAATTTTTCCAGCACACTTTTAGTAAGAGTAAAAGCAGCCAATGTTGTAGATTAATTTTTTGTAAACCACACTTCTTCTGACATGAAACATGATTTTCGTAGAAAAAAAGCTTATTAATCTGTTATATCTTTCTAATAATTTAGAAAAAAAACTGGCAGTGAGCTAATAATAGGTCTGTAGTTATAATTATTTGTCGAAAAGTGTCTGTACTTAGATTTTCATTAACTATATGTGTTAGCATACAGACTATAGGTTTGTAGCACTTTTGATAACTTTATTTGGGATCCCAATGTAGTCCTAAGATATTTCATTTCTCATCTTTATATATAAAATCCATTGTGTGTAATTAAACCGCATAGTTACTAACAAACCACTGGACCAATTGAGACCATATTCACACTATATTTTATTGAGGTGGCTAGTTTCATTCCGATAGGTAGCTCTGGAATCTAACTTCTATATTTATGGGCCGATTTTGCTGATACTTGCAGGAAATGTTTGTTGATCTAAAAGAAATTGTTTTATTGTGCTTTACATTTGGTAGGTTTGGTTCCGATTGGTGGTACTCGAGTCTAACTTCTATATTTATGGGCCGATTTTGCTCATACTTGTAGGAAATGTTTGTCGATCTGAAAGAGAAAAATTCCAGCGATACCACGGTCAAACATCTGTCGACGTACCCGACATAATAGCGAGGACGCATTGAAGAGGCAAAATAGAACATGAATACGCGATGCACAAATTGAAGAGGCATGAACAAATAATCGATATGCACACAGCACACGGCAGGCGGAACCACGTTCGCCGGGATCAGTTAGTATTTGATATTATTTTACCAACTTGCTGTTCACTCGTAGGATAAAAGTAAATGGATTATGTACTCTTTTTACTGATATCTTTTAATTGCTGATATTAATGTGTATGTTGGAGTTTGGTTTGGTTGCATTTAGAAGGTGATTGTTTACGGTATTTGCTGCTGTCCTTTTTGCGTAAGTTTTATCATTTATATGCAAGACAACTTCCTCTATTTTATTGTTTATTTCCTTACCGGTTTCATTTTTCACTATTTTACATAACATTTCAGTTTTATTTCAAACTTTATTAATTTTCTTTTTAAGTGTGTTGTTTGGCTGATTTTATAGTTTTCTGATAATTTTTTTAAACATGGTAGTAGTTACCTACTTATATGTTTAGAACTCCCTTTTGTTTAAATTATGTTACGTGATAGTTTTCTATTGGATGTAATGATGTCATGTGTAATACATTTGGGCCTATTTCTTTTGTCTTTTTTACCCAGTAGCTTTGTTTTCATTGGGAATGTAGCTTCAATGTTTTGAATAAAGGGTTTTAGAACCAGGTTATATTTATAATCCGATTTGTTGATTTCATACATTTCTGACCAATCTTTACATTGTAATAAAGTGTTCATTTATTGTATATTACAGTATGCTCATCATAGTTCCTATATGTTATAATAATTTTTGGCTCATTACTTTGGGAATTTCAACGTATTGAGACAGGGGGTCTGATAGTCCTAGATTTAGATTGTGTAGGGTTAGGTGTGCAGTTTTTTTTATTAAATAACCAAAATTGTACATGATGTAGAAGTTAGTCTTGTGTAACCTTTCTCAACATTTCGAAGATTAACCTTTTTAAATGTGTTTTGAACTTTTTTTCTGCTCTTTCGCTCTTAAAGTTACTGTTGAGATCACTACATATTATTAAAGTGTCCAATAAATGAGCATCAGTGAGTTTAAATAGTAAATATTGAAATTATTTTAAAAACACTTTTGTGTCAGGTTTTTGGTGGCCTGTATACCGTTACCAGTGTTAACATTCCAAGAGATAGTATTAATTTTACAACGAAGCATTCCATTACCGAGTCAACACTAACCTCATTTACAAAATCAAGTTTTTAAATTAAATCAAAATCAGATCTAATGCTAGAATACAACACTCAATAACCACAATTTCTGCAGTAATTTGCTACATTTTTGTATTTTCTTAGAGTATTTTTTTTTCATTTCCTGTTTATTTAACCAGTGTTCAGTTAGCCATATTATGTGTGGAGTATCTATATCACTTATTGCTATTTCAATTTGTAGTTTTTTATTTCTGACTGACTCTACATTGAGATGGATAACCCTAAGATAAGCTCGAATGTCTTTGGACTTGGTAGTACAAGTGGGCGGGTTTGGTTTAGTTGATATGTTGATGCTACATTAGGGGCACAAATAATTTGTTGTTGTCGACCGTACAGTTGGTGAAGGTGGTGCTGTTTCCGTACTGCTCAAAACAATGATGCTGGAGTTCTGTTGCTGACAAAAGTACTGGTAAATGGTAAACAACAATATTGCTTTTTCCGTTACGTAACCAAATCTTTAATTATTTAGCTGTTTCTTCATTGTACTTTAAAACTTCAAAGATTTATAAATTTTGGGCACAAATACAGATATCCTAAGCGCTGCGGTCCGTCTTGTGTCATGCGCAGTGCTATAGACTATTTGCGGTAAAGTGAATACTTCTGAAGGCCCTCTCATTCTGAATAATTGTTAAAAAATATATTTTATTTTAGCCGTAGACGTTAACTTCCGAGTTCAGTGGCATATACACACTGTATCTATTACTTACATGGCAGTATTTATTTTAAAAATTTCGTTAGAGGAAAAAAATGGCGGAATGGAAAAAGTAACTAGGGCCTCAAAAGGGTTCCCTTACCATGAATAGCCGTACCTGCATGACTTGCGGTCTTTGTGTGCAAGCGGGCAGGCAGCGTGCACCATGTTGCTCTCTTTATTATTCTCTTTAATATTGCAATGCCTGTTTGGCTTTTTCGGAATTTAAACTTTATTTTTATAAACATGTGTAACCATTTGTTTTCAGAGATTTTCGAATACCTGCCTGATATATAACTACCGTTTTTACACTAAAAATGATTGATAATGTGGTGTGAATATTATTGTGATTCCGATGTGTTTCTGTATGGATTAGCTATATTAGGAGTGCAATTTTGAAAACTTCGTCCAAGTTGTTAAAATGCCATTTATTTGTGACATATTTTATATTTTTAGTGTAGCGTACTTTTCAAGATAACTTACAGCATTAAACAATATAGGCTACAAAATGTTCGGAAACTACCTATCGAAATTCAAACCACAGCATCTATGGGCGAACAGAAACAAGAAACTCTAGTCACAACATGTTCGGAAAGGCTATTTAGTAAGTTTAAATTGAAGTTGAATTTCGGCAAACGACGCCACGTGTTCGCAGCCGTATGTCCCTGCATGCACAACACGTTGCATGAGACTAAGGCGAACTGATCCACGGCAGTGCTGCACACGGTACTTTGCGCCGCCTGTCGGTCGGTCAACAGGCTGCGGGAGGGGGGGAGGGGTACAATGTCGCCAGGGCCAAGTACCGGAGAATACTCCGCAAGAGAAGCCAAACAGCTTGGAGAGAGCTAGTCACGGATAGGGCAAACGAAGACCCATGGGGATTGGTCTATCGGATGGTGACAGGTAAGGTTAAAAGCTCAGGGGAGCTGCCAACTCTTGAGGCTAATGGACATCTGCTGCAGTATTCCGAAGAGATCACGAGGCATATGCTAGAAACGTTATTACCTGATGATACGGCAGTAGGTGATACCGAGAATCACGAGAGAATCAGGGCTGAACAGCTAAGGCCCATGGAGATGGATGAATAGGCACCTTTCTCCTCAGAATAACTGGATAAAGTAATCAAGAGAACTAAGCTCAAGAAAGCCCCAGGACTGGATGTGATGACTGTGGAAATGCTCCTTATGGCATATCCTACGATACGACAGGACTTACTTGACCTGTTCAATGACTGTTTAAAGGAAGGTTATTTCCCTTCAGGGTGGAAGAAAGGCCTCCTTATAGTTATCTATAAAGGGGGCTGGAGAAACTCGAGAAAGGCGAAATCATACAGACCCATCACCTTACTGCCGGTATTGAGAAAGATGCTGGAGCGCCTAATAAACCGAAGGCTAATGGAGTACCTAGACGTGGTCCAGGGAATCCATTCTAAGTAGTATGGTTTCATGAAGGGTAAAAGCACAGAAATCAGGTGCGAACCTATGATCAGACGTATGTCTTGGCGATATCCCTGGATATCTTGGGAGCATTTGACAATGCGTGGTGGCCGCAGATTCTGTGGCAACTACAGTTGTTGGAGTGCCCCAAGAATATGTATGGAATAATAAAGAGTTTTTTGACGGATAGGAAGTGCGTAATGGGCATGCAACGCACAGAGCGGAGAAGGTGCTGACCAAGGGCTGTCCGCAAGGTTCAGTCCTTGGCCCGATCCTGTGGAACGTGATCCTTGAGGGACTGCTGCAGCTAGACCTCCCACAAGGCTGTGTTGTGTATGGATATGCGGATGATGGGTTAGTCCTTGTCCCAGTCTGGCCCAGGAAGGAACTAGAAGAAAAGACGGACCAAGCTCTAAGAAAGGTAGATGGCTGGGTCAAGAAGCTCAAAATGGACTTTTCGGTCGAGAAAATCAACGCCATCATGCTTAAGGGGAACCTTAAGTGAAATTCGGTGATCAGGTTCCGAGATAGAGTCATCAAGATGGTGACAGAAATGAAGTACTTGGGAGTGATTCTAGAAAGCCTACTTGTGCTCCATGCACACATGCGCTATGCGGTGAATAAGGCCGTCACGATGTTCTATCGACTCAGAGCGGTAGCTCCTGCAAACTGGGATCTTGACCACCAGAGGTTGAAGCTCATGTACATGTCAGTGTTTCTGCCCATCCTCACATATGCGTGTGAAGTGTGGTTCCTGGAGGTGGAGAGGGTCCATGGGAAAAGGAAAATAAACAGTGCACAGAGAGGACCACTGCTGGGGATCACTAAGTCCTACAGAACAGCTTCTGATGAAGCTCTCCAGGTAGTGGCTGGAGATATCCCTCTGGACCTGCTAGTGGCACAGAAAGGGGAAATTGCCAGAAGGAGAAGGCGGGAAGTAATTCTCCCCGAGGAACTGAAGGCAAGGAAAGAGGCCACATTAACAGCCTGGCAGGCCAGATGGAATGTAAGTGAAAAGGGAAAGCTAATACACGACATCTTTCCAAGTGTCCGGGGGATGCTGAGGCTGGAGAAGTGGCTCGAAGTGGGCCATTATTCATCGCAGTTTCTGTCCGGGCACGGAAACTTCAGGGCGAAGCTGTTCTCCCTGGGATTGGTGGAAAACACCCTGTGTGTGGTGTGTGGGGTGGAAGACACCCCCGCCTATGCACTAGAGTGCCCCAATATTGAGGACATGAAACAAGAATTCGAGGGGAAACATGAACCACTCCACCTCGGGGACATGGTCCGGGACAGGGACATGGCCAGAGAAGTACTCACGCACGTCACGACAGTGGGGAAAAGAAGAGAAGAGTTCGATGTGTGGTGGTCAAGTCGTTGGCTGAGCGAGGGCCTGGGCAGTTCAGAGGAGGAGGTTGGGAACGATGATGCGAACCATGATGGGTGAACACATCTTCCCAACCATAATTTTGGATGAAAGTGGGGGTGGCCCTCAAAACCCCCACTCACGATGAGACCCAGTGATGGTACACGGGATCCAAGGTGGAAGGTCTTGTGAACCCCTCTCCAGGAGAGAAGTAAAAAGGCAAAAGGGGACGGAGTTGCCCAAGTCTAGGTCGATAATGAGAGTTGTCGACCTGGAACCATACAGAACATACGGCCATGGCAGAGAGGAAGAAGTGGTGGAGGGATGGCCATGTACATGGAACCCTGTGGTGTTTTTCCGGGAGGGATTTGCTCGTGTTAGCAATAGCATGAGCAAATTGAAGCGTAATAACAGACGAAGAACAGTCTGTGCCATGAGCCGAGCCAGAGAGGTATGGACAACAGGAGTACCAATGGGAGAGGAACAGACCAATCAGCTACGGGAAGTCGAGGTTGGGAGGGAAGTCTTCCTCCTTAAATAGCTTATAAGGAAAACAGAAGCTACTCTAGTTGAGATGAGAACTGTAGAGATAGACTCGCCGGACTAGAAAAACATTGTAGACACATATGTGCAGTCCTGGCCTGCGCAGGCAGACTCAGAAGACCCACAGTGGTTGTACAACGAAACCATTCGGGGAGCGATGCTAATGAGACTGGAGGACCTGGTCACGTTGACGTCGGCCCTAGCCTTGGTCGTGAGGAACATGGAAGGGGGAGGGGGCAGGATTCTGTTACCTAAGATGGAGACAGTGGACAGGATTGTCGTCGCCCAGGCGGGCCTGCCCACAAACCCAGAGGAGATTCTAACACTTCTGAAAGAGTGTTATTGACGAAGAGGGAAAGATTCGTGGACTCTGATATTCTCAAATATGCCATCCGCGTATACTGGAGGCGTACCTTCGACTACAGTAAGCCCGTCGGTTGGTACACTGTGGTCAGGTATTAGTCCTTTAATCCCGGTTGGCCAACTAACATAAGAACTGGAATTCGCCACACCAAATGTAACTCGCCTCCCATTAGGGCGGAGGGGGCGAGGGGGTCGTACGCGGGGAGGGAGAGCCGAATAAGGTGTTAACAAGCCCTTATAGAAGGTCGGAAAGGAAGAACCAGTAATGGAAGAAAGCGGTGGATCGCCTTCCCATCGCGCCTTAAACCGCCAGCAATACTGGATAAGACACAAATACTCAGATGAGCCCAGGCTATGACTACTCGGATGTGACTGACAAGAGAAATGCTCTGAACACTGATTGGACAAAGTGTGAAGAACATGCATGAATTTTATGTTTCAGGACCATGGCATGGAGGACCTTTGGAAAATGAATGGTAATGAATGAGCTTGTGTGTGCATAAGTGCCGAAACGGAGTGAGCAGTTGGTTTCGACAAAAAGCCCTTTGCACTCGTGGCGAGGTGGCGGGGGAAATGTTTCTAGCAACCGGGCACCCCCCCCCCCCCCAAAAAAAAATAATTCCAACACAGCCCAAGCGCACTGGGCCGAGAAGGTAGATAATATTTAAATGGGAAGGACAAGCACAGTCGCGATTAGTTAGTGTATGTGTGAGTAGTGAGTGTAGTTTTCTTTTTCACTTTTGGACAGCATGGCGGTGTCAAAATCGCAAAGTCCCCGGTTTATCCTGAAGATCAAAATAGCCGATTTAGTTTTTTGTTTGTGGGGGCTAAAGTAGTGCTCCAGGTATGACATTTTAATATGTATCGGCCACCTGGAGGGGAGGTTTGGAGAGGCCAGCGCCGGTTCCACCGGGAACTTTGTCGGTCGGACGGGTTGCCATGTCCCACACGCAGGCGTCAACACAGTGGCAGTTGAGCTTGTGAGTTCGTGATGCCTATGTACAGGCGCTAGCCGCATATCGCGCTACCGCAATTCGCCTTCGTGACGAACGAAATTCAACTTCAATATAAACATACGTACTAAATGGCCTTTCCGAACAGTTTGTGACTAGAGTTTCGTGTTTCTATTCATCCACAGATGCTGTGGTTTGAATTTCGACACGTAGTTTCCGAACATCTTGTATATACTTATGATTGGGATAGACTGAAATAGTTTTAGGTTAGTATGTGCTAATTACATACATACATTATTTATTGTGTTTTTTCTTTACAATTCTTATATATGGCATAAACATTAGCTGAATTGGTACACTGTAGGCCTCTTCACATTTGCCCAATACCTTTATTGACACTGATGTGATGTATGGTATTTTTTTTAGACAAAATAATTTCTTTTGGTGCATTTCTGAATTTTTTTTTTTTTTGTTTTTAAATAAGTACATGCTTGTGTTTATATATGGAGACATCATATTTGTAAATTTCATATACACCTAACCTGCCTTTTGTCATTAAACTGTATGACGAGCGGTTCCACCAACATGTTCTTTAAATTTATTTCGTTACTTCACGAATCTGTAGTCAGGAATTAGTAGATAGAAAATATATTTTTCGGGGGCAAGAGCTGGCAGCTAAGGCACCGAGGCACGGCCGCCATCATGGATTCCGCCATCTTGTGGCGATGACCTTGATTTTTGTCGGCCTTCTTGTTTCCAGCCATCATCTTGTTTCCATCCGCCACCATGTTTCTGTCCGCCATCTTGTTTCCGCTCGTCATATTGGTTCCATTAGCCATCTTGTTTCCAGCCGTCATTTTTTTTCGCCCACCGTCTTGTTTCCTAATCAGTCACCTTCGCATATGCCGCATTTGCTCCATGTGCCATGTATCTAATCATCCGCTAGAGTGCACCATTGGTGCCGGTAATGTTGTTGATTGCTGCTAAAGTGTGCAACCCTATTACTCTTCGTTTTAACCCACCATCTTCTTTCTACTTGTCCTTCATTCAACTTTCGTCTTCTAGAGGTGCTGGTGGCTCTCACTCGGCCGCCATGTTGGACCTGGAGTTGGCCCCTAGGGGTGCTACTTTTTTTATATATAATTTTCTCATAGCTCAAAACATCATCTGAAGTAGGGCGTGATCTAACTGCCGTAGATTGGGTCACCATAAAGGTGGATGCCCTAGCCGACTGAGCTATCGGGACATGTGCTGCGACAAGGGTTAAAAATAAGTATATGTGATATCTTGTTTATGGCGAAATAGTTGTATTAAAAATAATCAAAGTATTTGTTGTCATGATTATTCCAGAATAAGAATGTGTAGTAATAATATTTTTAGTCACTTTTCTTAAAATAGTTTTTCTTATTAAAAATTATAAAAATACGTACTTAGAAATAATATATTTTTAAAAGTATTAATTAGTGTGTTACTTTATTTACTGCATTTTATTCGGTTTTTATTTACATAAATTTTTTATAAAAGACATTTCTTTTGTGTTGGTCATCCATCCTTCGGTTTGAGACTGCTCATCCATGCTGACGAGAACAGCAAAAAACCTGCAACTCACGGAGAAATATGATTAATAATGTGGTCAACACAGGTTAACAGTTACTATGAAAAAAATGTTTGGGAATTAAGCTAAACTTTATAAAACAATACATATTTACAAATAAAATTGGAGTATCAAAAACTACCCTGCCACTAATTAAACCCTTAACATATTATCCCGAGTATACTCGTCCACGTTTGACATTTTGCAGAATAAGTATAATAATTGTCGTTGCTGTGTAAGTCCAGAAGCTAGCACCATTAAAGACAGAACCTTTCCTTGGGCAATGCTATTAGTTGCTACAGAAACATCAACTGTTTTAATAATTGATTGTTTCTTGTGCCATGGATATACCGAAACTCTTTCCATATGTTCTAATGTGACACTTGTATAAAAAAATTCGTAAGTATGTTTCACACCACACATTTATTTTGTAAAATGTTAATGTGTACGTTAAGCGATTAACTATGTAGCAATTTTGTGTAAAAAAATACACAATTTTGCTGTCACCAAATATACTAAAAATTATGAAATAATATAGGATTATATATTTAAATATATTGCCAAATTATTTATTTTTGAATACGAATATTTTTTTCCATCGCATTGCTTATGATTTTATTGTCAATGAGTGTAGCAATGAACCGTTTGTGTGTACAAGACGGAGTACATACCAGAAAAAGAGAAGAAATACTACAGTATAATACCTAAAAATTATTGGCTGCATTGCTTTAAACTCTTGTTAATTGGACGATTTTATTTGGACAAAGGGGGCCTATCTGATGCCCTACCACGGAAGTCACTTCACCTGGATACAAGTTAACCACATAATGTAAAAAATTATATTTAAATATCATACACAAAATATTTGTCATGTGGTCGGAAATAATCATCGCTTGTATTAACGTGACGATGCGGAGGTTTCGTTATGGCCATACAAACAGGACCACAAACCGACTGAAGACACAACTCCAGGAATTGGGTAATTGTGTGTCAAAAACATTAACGCAAACAAATTACATAACTTTTAATTATCTTGATGTTGCTAGTACTTACTTTCAAAAGAATTTGCAACACATTGCAAAATAGCAGTTGGTGCTGAAATGCTCCGCTGCTTGTTGACAGGCCAAGAGCGAACCTTTGGTTAGGGGACTTGAAACACTGATTGCCAATCTCTGCACAAAATAAAATAAAAGTATGTAATAACTTTGCAATTTAACATGTACACAAGGCAAAAATTATACAGCAATTAGAAATTTTAAAATAGAAATCTGCAATAAAAACTATTGAGGTTAATGACAAAATTATTTTAACCAGTTAATATAAGTTTTTTTCAAAACATGCCATACCTTCGGGAGTAAAATCTTGAAACAAAAATGGAAGCTGTCTGCGATTCGTCAAACATTCTCACTAAATGCAAAATGGCGATGAAGCTGTATGGTACTCGGATATGCAGATGGGAACGTCAATGTGTCTGACGACTGGGGACACACTCGCTGCGTGATGAGGAAGCGATGTGTAACCTGAATATCGACGAGGAGGTCCCCACTGTCTTGCTGCCGACGAAGGAGAACTAGCTAAAACCGATGGGTATGCATGTAACAGCATTTTTACACTATGTGACTAAATGAGTTCTTACAAGATGGTTAGGTTAGGATATGTTAAGTTATGATAGGTTAGGTTAATATGTCTCCAAGTCTTACACAAGGTGGAATGTAGGTGACTAAATGAAATGTTTACAAGTCCGACCACGATGGCTGCATGCAGTAAACGAAATTCAAGATGGCAGGGTGGAGCAAAGGTTATAGAATGAGTATTCAGTGGGCAACTAGGATAAGGTGGAATGATAGAGGATGATATCAAGATAGGGGTGTGTAGTGCATGTGACAGATGTCTACTCTAGTAGACAGTGAAATTGACTAAATGAAAAATTTTACAAGCCCTATACAAGGAAGAAATTTACCCAAATCCTACAAAAGTGGAGAAAAAAATTCAAAGTTCTTACATGCAAGTAACATATTATAAGTCCCACGTGACTGGGTCGGAAAATATTCAGAGTCCCAGCATGTGGTATGAATGTGTATAAGTGGTGGAACGAAAGTGACTACAAGTCCTATATGAGTGGTTAAATTCTACACAAAGTGGAACGAAGGTGTCTCAATTAAAATATATATTCTAAGTCCTAGGCAGGGTATGAAATCCACAAGTCCTACATGAAGTGGAACGAATGCAACTAAATGAAAAGTTATCTAAGTCCTACACAACATGAAAAATATAAGTCCAACTAAGACGGCAGTGTGGAGCAAATGCGACTAAAGTAGAATCTGAGAGCATGAAAAATGAGGGAATAATAGAGCAAGATATAATGTGAGTAAGGAATATAAAATCTAAGATGACGGACTAGATGGTGGTGAGAAACAAGATGGAGGACAAGAAGGCAGCTGGAAATATGATGGTGAACAAAATTGTGGAAATATTGTGGCAGGAAAAAAGATGGTGGTGGTGATCTCAAAGGTCATGTATCCAGATCCGGATCCTGCATCCTGGCCCAGAATCGGCTATTTCATTCTACTAGCCCAACTTACATACTGACACTGCTGATTAACTACTCCAAACTTAACAGTCACAGTTTTCTTATTTTTGTAGTCGCATTTAACTCCAATATTGATTTTCTTATTTGTATTCTACTGTAAAAACATACTTACTATTTTAAAAATATTGTGAAGATAATACGAATTCCACGCGGACAAAGTTGTGGGCAGAACTAGTAAATTATAATTCCTTTCGCTTCTTTCTGAAGAACTTTATTGACTTGATGTCTTGATTATTAAATCTTCATTACCTCTGTGAAATATAACATATCATTTACAAATTTCGTCTAATTTACTCTTGTTTGCAAGCTTTCGTTTATTTAATAAATAGTCAGCAATATTTATATCGTGAAAGAATTTCCAGTAAATTCTAATAATTTAATGACTATTTTCAAATCCTTTTACCTCGATTTTCAGAATTCCAAAATGTGCAAGATATAATATAATTAAAAATGTAATTAAATAAGAAATTTCATCAAGATTATTTTTAAATTATGTAAATGTGTCACTTAACATATTCATTATATTAACATGTCCATTATTGAACTATTTTTACATTATTTTTCTTCCAAATGTTTTCATAATAATGCATCGATAAGATTTCTTCCATCATCCACCCAAATATATTTGTAGGTAAATTAATTTTTTTTAAATTCCTGTACCGTAACGAACTTGTGCTTGTAATTTTTTTATAAACAGCATGTTCGAAAACTACCTGCCAAAATTCAAACCACTGCATCTGTGGGCGAACAGAAATAAGACACTGTAATCACAAAATGTTCGGAAAGGCCATTTAGTACGTTTAAATAGAAGTTGAATTTCGGCGAACGACGTCGGGCGTAAGCGGCCGTATGTGCGTGCATGCACAACAAGTTTCGTGACACGAATGCGAACTGATCCACGAGCGTGCTGCACCCGGCAATCGGCGCTGCCTGTCGGTCGGATGGGTTTCCACTGTCGCACTGACAAGCGCCACCGCAATGGCAGTTGAGCTTGCGCAATACACGGCTGCCTATGTACAGGCGCTGGCAGCATGTCGCGCTACTGCCGTTCGCATTCGTGTCATGCAACTTGTTGTGCACGCAGGTACTGTCCGTTGCTCAGGAGAGGACAGGTATGCGCGACGGGGTGTTGGACGGGGTAGCAAACCGCCCCTACCCCCACCCCTCCTCGCTTATCGCATGCTGTCGCAGTAACGGGACATCTCACCACTAGTCATCCCAAAAGAAACAGCTCTCTGGCAGTCAGTCACGAGCTAGCTTCAGCCGCGCGCGTGTCGGAACTGTATATTATGGCGCAGTCTAGGAAGAAGGGGAAAACAATACATACAATACGAAACGAGGTGAGGTGATCAGACATATGATAAATAAATGCGACGAAGACGCGAGGGAAGGTCACATAAAGCATTTGCTATCTCAATCTACTCTACGTGTATCATAATACAGTGGAATTTCTACGAGAACTCATTCCATAATTTGCAATGAAGGTGCCGCTGCTTTTAACAGTTCGCTGTCAACACCAGGCAAACACCGAAAGTGTCCACACGAAAGAAATGTGCACTTTGACTTATTTGATAGGAGAGTAATCAGAGACCTCATTCATGATTTTTACGTAGGACCTACAGAAACAAGTACCAACATGTCCTAAGCTTCTCGTTGCTTTGAAAGAAAAAATTGATTTTCCTTGGGGTGTTCACACGCTCTGGCGGGTACTAAAAGAAACGGGGTTTAGATGGAAACGGTGTAACAGTTCTCGGAAAATATTAGTGGAAAGACCACAAGTTGTACACTGGCGTTGTAAAAATGTAAAACCAATTCTCTACTACACAATGGAAGGACGTCCCATAATTTAGATTTATTAAACCTTGGTTCATAGCAACATCACATTTAACAAATGTTGGCAAAGTGATACTGAACCTGGTTTGTTAACCAACAGCAGTTCTTCGACCCATTAAATTGTTTTTCCCGCAGGTCCTAAAACTGGATTCACTGAAAATTAACTGGTAATTTTACCAGCAGGCAGAGCTACTGGGGAATACCATGGGCAGATGAATTCTGCAAACTTCGAAAAAAAGGATGCACTATCAGTTATTGCCAAAACTTTCGGAAAAGCCTGTAGTTATTATGGACAATGCGCCTTACCAAGAACATAAACCCCTATTGAAGTATGCAATGAAAAAAGGAATGGAGTCATGGTTGACCAATAACAACATTCTTTTTTCTCACGAAAAGCGGAAAACAGAGCTTTAGGCTTAATTGAGCTGAACAGGAAGCCTGAAAAGGAATTTTGCACTGAGCAACTTTTAAAGCTGCACGGACAGGATGTTCTTAGACTTCCTCCTTATATGTGCGAACTTAATGCCATTGAACTCGTGTTGTCTAAAACAAAGAGACTAGTGCGGAAAAGAACATTACTGATAGCTTGTCATCAACAAAGCTACAAAATGGAAATCACGAAGGAGCAATATCTTCCGTCACTGAAGAAGACTTGCAAAGATACTGTTCGCACGTCCAAAATATAGAAGCAGACTACTGGCAGAAGGAACGTCGTGTGGAAGATGCAGTAGACAGTTTTGTGATATCCTTAGGCTGCAACTCAAGTGGCTCGAGTAACTCATCTGAAGTTGAATTTTCCTCTTCCGAATCAGAGCTGGGGCTGCCGCTTCCCGAAAGTGAATAAATTATCACCGAACAACAACATTCACTGTTTGATGTAAGCGGTACGAGTATATCTCCTTTCAGAATATTTTTAAGTTATGCATTCCTGATCTTAACCGTTTCCGACCTTCATTTGTCCCATCGAAATTGTTTGCAGGTCACTATGGCTGCTACGCAGGTATTCATGTATTTAAGTTAAAACAGTTTGAAAATATTGGCCATGTTGAAAGTCTAAAATTATTGTCGGTAATGTGAAAGATGTTTTGAAAATTGTAACTATTGTGAAATGTGATTTATTTTCTTACGAGGACAGATTGCGAATAAGTACAATAAATAGCTTGCTTTGCAGATTTATGCTTCAAACTAAATGCACAACAATTCTCATGCCAGGCAGGCAGGCGCCTAAAATGGTGAATTTAGAGTAATAACAGAGGCGTATACCATAACATGATATTGTATGTTTGTATGTGTGTGGTATGAAAAGGAAAACTCCTTGCAAGCTGATAGTTTTAGTACTGGTAGTACGGGCTAGAGACGACTGTGGTGACCTTGCAGCCCACCGGACCAATCCACCCTGCCCGCATTCCAGAGTCTCGCCTTCTCGTCGGCAACGGACAGTACATACGGCTGCAGACAGCCAGCGTCATTTGCCCAAATTAAACTTCAATTTAAACATACTAAATAGCCTTTCCGGACATGTTTCTCGAGTCTGTTCGCCCACAGATGCTGTGGTTTAGATTTCGACAGGTAGGTTTCGAACATCTTATATATATATATATATATATATATATATATATATATATATATATATATATACATATAATTCAAGTCATGAAGATGGTGTTTATATATTTTTATAAATAAGTGTAATCGTAATATGATATTTTCAAATTCTTTGGACTCATAAGGATTATATTCTAAATGTAATTAATTCTCCGAACACACATTTTCATTATCATTATCATAATATTCACGTGTATAGTTATTTTCAAGATACTTTTGATTGTTTAGTAAACGAATTATAATGTGCGAAGTCAAATAATGTTCAATACTTGTAACAATATATTTGTTATTATCTATATTTGATTTTTTGGCAAATATGATAATTTCATTTATATGTTCTTCAAAAATACTTACAATTAATTGCATTTATTTTTTCGGGGATTTCTTTATTAAGGTTGTTTTGGGTGATAAGTTTTTGGAACTATTTCTTCACGATGATTTTCAACACTTTCAACACTTTTTCAAATATCATTTATTCATGCATGGTGAGTAAGTTGATATTCAATTAAAGCTGTTTTATGTGGTGATTTTGGTGACTTCGAGTTCGTATGTTATTTTATTTTCTTCTCTTTCCTTATAATGTTTATACTTTCCAGTGAGTAATTAAACACGACAAATTTGTTTAAATTGATTATATTCCTTAATCATGTATTATGTTGAAAAATCAAGATAGTCTTTATTTCACTATATAAATATGTAAGTTACAAACAGTTTTGAACAAAAACTTTTTTCCAACAAGTTAGACAAGATGTAACTCAAATATTTATAATAATGACGAATTTTATTTTTCTACAGATGATAGTTATTTTTTTCAGAATTATGCTTATAATTGCGAACAATTTAGAGTTACTAAACGAGATACGAATGCCAATTACCCTACAGATACTAAAATAAATATTGAGTTTTCTGTTCCTAGAATAGGAATTTCTTAAAATGAATTTGTTATTTAAGCTTTGTAGATAACCCAGATAAAAAGCATTTACACTAACGAATATTTTACCAAAAAGACAATGATAAAAATAATTAAAAATTAATGGTTCAGATAAAAAACACCAAGTTTAATAAAATAATTTCGTTTCTTTAGTAGCATTAAAGAAGTATACCGGAAAGTAGGATACAAAATTACTTATGTAGGAATTCGTCATGTAATAATTGATTTTATGTGTATCAAACAAATAAACTATGTCTCATTTGATGACATTTACTAATGGAGGTAAAATGATTAATTATTAATTACAAATTATATACCCTCTTACGACGAGGCAAATACTGCTCTTTCAGTAAAAGTATATTATATAAGCATTCTAAAAAAAATTGTTTAAATTATGACCATTAGTTTTTACATAAAATTTTCAGTTTAATAATATAGAATTTTATTAGTCTGATTTTGTAATGGTTGGATATCAGCAACAAATAATAATATTAACCACTATGCACGCACTTTATTGTTTGAATATTGTAATGCAAGAAATATTCGTGTTATAATGAAAGAAATGGAATTTTTTTCTAAAGAAAGCTGGAATATAGCTTTTAATGATGGGCTCTATAAGTTATTATAGAAATTCAACATCAAAATTCAATCATTCTTAGCTTAATAATGAACTGCGCCATGAAAAAAATCTGGTTCAAAAACGGTGGTTTGTATAACACAACTACAACAGCGCTAGTTCGGCTCAACATTCTACTATCTTCTGATCTACGTATATGTTCTCGTAATATAACGGCTATCAAAGAAATGTGTCACCTATTACATGTGGGGTTCCAATTCTATGGAGTCCATAGAGTTCGCTGTTACTGTCTATACCACAACTCAGCAAGTCCTTCGTTTCCCTAAACTGTTTCGGTGGAATTAGTGGAATAGGGGGCAGAGAGCTGTGAAATTAATTTGTGACCAAATAACTTAACGTTGCAATTTGTATGCAATCAATGCTATTCATAACTAAAGACTGTTCACGATAAAGTGACAACTTTTGAAATCAACCTTAGAACAGGCCACTATTACTAATTTAGTATATTTTAACGGGCGCACTGAGTGACATGCACCCAGTAAAGTTGGTAACGAAGGATTGAGAGTAGTTCCATATCTTAACGTCGAATAAAAGTGTTAGGTGGCAATTTGTGATCAGTTGAAAAATGTTTCTTTCTTTTTCTGTTATTTTAATGCATAGAAATGTAAAAATTAGATTTTGAAAATATTGACTTTTATAATAACGTTACATGTTTACTTGACCGACGCATGAGTAAAGTTCTGAGGCCCGTGGAAATGTTAATTTTACGTAAGGCGGAAGAACACATAACGTGCATACAAGTAGATCTTAAGCAGGGTTTCAAAAGTGTTCATTTTACCGTGAACAGCCTATAGCTAAATGTAAGTCGTGATAATAAACCACGGAATGAAATTGGTTCTGTACGTCTATGTATTCCTACTCACGCGTCTAACTAGTCACCCCTACACAGGTCAATGAAGGCGTGAACGTTCATTTTGGCTGGCTATCAGTCAATGGACATGGGCAGAGTTCACTGTGTTCCTTGTATTGTTTTCCTTCCGTATGTAACGGGATGTAAATTCTCTCATGCCCATTAAGTCAATAAAAAAAACAAATATTTATGTGGTAGTTAAATTTATTTGTTTTTAATTTTACTATTGTTGTTACTTTTATACAACCAGTTTCTTTAAGATGTACGTTTTTCGCCCCGAGCAATCAAGAAAATAAAAAAAACCAGCACAGCTGTAGCTTGCTACAGATGTGCACAAGCTTCCAAATGTTACATTCAGACTCAGTGTATTAGGTGCACACAAAGGTCATTCAGTGATGCTAATCTCCCCGTGTTGCCCGTTATGCCCTATGCTACTGGTCCTCATTGGCAACGTCGCATCAAAAGTTGAACTAGTGACGATACAGCGGGGCAGTGTTTAAGAAATATAAATAACATTCATCATTAAAAAAAAACACGTTGCTATCATATACGCCATCTCTCTTTATAGATTCTTTTGAACATTTAATTCAGAAGCATTTTTAAATGGTACCTGAGATGTAGCAACGTTTATAAATACAGGTGAGCTGCAACCATACTTCGATGTCACGTTTTTCTGAAGATGAATTTTCACTCGCGTCATGGACACATGCCTTAATTTATATTGTAGTTCCGACCAAGGCAGGTAGCAGGTAGCAGGCACTTTCTCGACAGGATATACCTCATTTTTTCTAAATATCCACGCAAGTGAACATCTAACACTACGTAACTTGGATTTCTTGAAGCGCTACCTTAGTAATTTGTCTCTTAGCGCTGAGCGTTCTCGCAGTAATTGCTCGTGGCTATGTGCGGAAATGGCTGGCGTTGCGCGGCTGTAATTCAGATTTGTTTTTGCGTCTGGCCTTTACAATGTGGATTTCTTGCCCGCGCAGATATTTAACCAAACGATTTAAGTTTAGTTCCTGGGGAAGATTTTCATTGGAATCAAGCTCAGAGTGGGTTAATTTTTATTATTTTCCACGCAGGTTAACGTTTCCATTACGCCTATATTACCCAAGGGTTCTTGGATACGAACGGTTTGAAGAGTGTGCCGGTTCTAAGATGTTTACGTGGGGTATTTTTAAAACGAGGGCTCTAATTATTTCTAATTATTGTTTTGCTTACTTTATATTTGTAGAGTGGCACTGTTTCTGTCAGAAACCCAAATTGCATATTTATGCACATTATATTTTTCCAATGCCTTTTTAAAGTCGATTATAAAAGAAAGCCATGGAAATCTTCGCCACGTTATTAATACAGAAATATTGGCGTCGGAATGTATGGTGAAGTGGGTCGGAGCATTAAAAAACTAACCGGGCGTGGAAATTTATTTTTCTGGAGGAACCCATTAGTATAAATCCCACAACTTGTTAGATGAGCTATCACAGAATTATGCCTATGAATATTCGCAAATGTTCTGAAGTTGTCTGTGGATATCAACATGACTCGACTAGAGTCGAGTCATGTTGATTATAGTAGCAGAGCTTTCGCCGGGTATTCTGGGCATGCGTGTGTGGAGGCTTTTGAATGGTTGGCCTCATAGGAAATTGGATGTGGTTGGCTGTCAAGGTGGCCAATGAGAGCAAAGGAGATCCTCACAATTGGCTCCTATTACGGCCAATCACTGTCAACCACCTCGCGGCTCCATCTCGAAATCATAAACAATCGTCTTGGCAGTAGCCTCGAGAGCCTGAAATCTGCAATTTATATCTTTTATTGCAACGTCGCAGCCGAAAACGTGAACATGCAGTCCAACCTATTACCAGCTGCGATATTACAGCGTTAACTTCTGTTTATTAGTCGCTTAACTTATTTTGTATTGCAAATGTTTTACCATAGAACTAATAAGAAAGGCGCAGTAGAAATGTAGTGTCACATAATGTCTGCAGTAATGAGAAGATCTAGAAGGAAAGTGAGTTGTAAGTTATAAGAAACAATGTGCACAGTAAAGAATATAATCAGTTTATAAAATTGCTGATTAATGAAATTATTGTTTAAAGCCTAAGTACGAAGTTAAATAGATATTAAATAAATTTTAAAACAATTTAAATGTTAACTTTATCATTAATGCAAAAGTACAAGTTTTAAAAATATTTAATTAATTGTTAACACGGTACACTGAAATGTTGAGAAAACAAAAAATAAAAATAAATGGAAAATCATCTTTGCTGCATTTATGTCGTGTTAGACAGATATATGTGACAGGGAAGAGTTACTATCTAACTTATGTTAATAACCTTCACAGTCAGACAAAATAAATCTCAACAGAGTTTTCTTTGGGGGAAAACTGGATGGCGTTAGATTTTAAATACTTTGTCTTCTCTTCCTTATCAATGCAGTTAATAATCATAACTCCATTCCCGTGTGCTGGAAAATTAGGCCGGTTTTAATTACTTACATTAAAAAGTAACAAAAACTTGGTGATTTGTTTCTTTTATACGCGCGTACTTTTTATTTACGCCATAGAGACTGCAGGCCTACGTGCTTCCTCGTCCCCAGACTCACCCCATCCCCGCACTCGCTGGGCTCCGAGGTGTAAAAGCGCGCAGTTTATTGTCCCATAACCTGTTCTAATGCCACTTCTTGCCTATTTATCCTCCTCCCCTCGTCCCAATATACATTCCCCTCTCTAATCTTATTTTTACTGCGCGGCGAGTCATAATGTCGATATTTCACGGCCGCCGGTCGACCCCGGGCCCTAATACGGCCATAAACTACCCGCCAACTGGTCTCGGACAAAACGCGCAGTAAGAAGGAATAATGTATTAAAACTCGCGGGCCAGCCCCGGCCAGCGTTGGGGCTCGTTGGGATGGGAGAGAGCAAGTGAGGAGATTGAATAAATTCCCTGCGACAGCTCGGCTACGCGATGTATAGCGTGTGCCGCTCGGGGAGGGCGAACGGTATAAATCTGTGGACCTTGGACAAATTCCTCACTCGTCGATAATTATTTTATCGGTTGTCGCTTAGCGCTGACGCTGCTTCGTCGGCGCTGAAACTTGCTCCGAGCGTGAGCGCGCAAGCCTCGCCGAGATTTACACGACTGCTGCATTCCTGACTCGGCATGCGTCGTGCCGCACACCACAACACATTACGATTATTTCAAAAATATTTATTTTATTTCAACAATCCCTGATTTCCTCTATATAAATTACTCGTTCCTGGTTTGGTTCGTTCAAGTCATTTCAATCCCAGTCTGTCTCGAGACTCCATTTTCTATACTTGTGTTACGTATACGTAAGAGACCTGAATAATTCGCGGATTCATTTTGGGACAAGCTAGAATCGAAAACACGTGCGTTTATATAACTGTATCTATTGGTCCACACGGTTTTCGACACCTCCTGGAGAACTCTGGTCCAATTGTCGCTTTCCACTGTGACAGCAGGCAACCAATGTGCTGTTGATATCGGCATATTTGTACATAAGACTATAGAGTATAGCCTGCAGGTCATTGAACTCGCGAATTTTTCACGTCTCTACGTATACATAGGGACAGGCGTTTTTCGCGAAAATATTTCAATACCATTTGTACTCCAAAACACTCGTTCATATGCACTTTCGTGGTTGGGGATGATTTTAAATGTCACGTACCTCAAATGTCTGTCCACGAATCATAAACGTTCAGTATCGGAGTACCTTATTACGATTGGCACAGTCAAATAAGAACATGTCTTCTGAAATAGACACGTGGCCAATAATCAAAGGAAGTTGCGGTTGTGGACAGCGGATATTGAAGTCCAGCATGGCTATAAATATTTTCGCGAAAAACACTAGTCTCTAACGGTTAGCTAAATAACCTGGAAGTATCTCTGTGCTGTTTTAAATTGCTATAGAGTATGACATTCTTACTTATTCCGTACCGTTTAATGCAATATCTAACTTAATTAGTAGGTGTACCGTTTAATACTAACAAATATCCTTATAGCCCATTTTAAGTTAAACGACCATGTTAAAAAATTGCTTACGAACAAGAACAAGACGATTTGAGATCTTGTTGAGTTGAGAGATTTGGGCGGCTCTTTACAACGAGGTCTTGAGAGCCAATGAGGGTGAAATGAGGTGAGAATGGAGTAGCGCCGGAAAGCAGGGGCGAGAGAAACGGGAGACCCCCGAGATAATCCACCAACCAGTGGCATTGTCCGGCACGATTCCCACTTTCGAAAATCCAGGAACCAGCCGGAGATTGAACCCGGTTCGCCATGGTGGGAGGCGAGCAGTCTAACCGCAAAGCCACCGCTGCCCTATTCGAGTTCTTCTAGCTAAAATAAACTCTTGTGTAAACTTACCTAAATATAAACAACGTTAGACTATTAAAATTCTGGTCTCCTCTTCATCATAGTTTAAGTTTGTTTATACCACATTTCACAAAACAAGCCATTCATTTGATCCAGGTTTAAAAAACAATATGTTGCACCTTCAAAGCCCGTTCGACCACTCTAGGCGATTTTAAGAACTCGTTATTACACGATACTATACTGATTTTGCTGATTATCTACTGGCATTAAAAACAAAGAAATTCATCAAAAAATCAAGGCGTAATTGGTGGTTTTCACTTATAAAATGTAACCAATTATTTTTAATGCACAAGTTGTAATAGCATATTAATACCAATAGGTCGTGGCACTGTAATGGAAGACAAAGCCTCTTTCGTATTTATACAAAAAATAATATATTTATGACTTCGGCCCACATAAAATTCTTTATTTTCTCGGTTTTATTTTATTCACTTGTCCCTGCGCTTTCCAGATCACCACATCTACAGTCCCAGAAATTTTAATTTCAACCGAATAGGCCTTTTGAGTAAAAATACGTTAGTTAATGTATCGTATTTTTTTGTGTTATTGCTTTCGTCGCTTGTCTGAACGGCAGAATGAGGCCTTGATGTTACAGCAGACGAATTTCTGCCTGTGGTACTTTTATCGTGACTGTAACGACCTTCGGATGATTTACTTTAGCAATTCGACGTGATGTCAGGTAAAAGTGCTGTCCTTGTGCCTTTGGAAACTCTGCGAACCCTCGTTTCCCAATTCCGCTGACATCGTTTCCTTAGAACTCTGGCTCGTCTCTACGATTTAGCTTATTAACAAGGCAAAACTGGAAAGCCAAAGTGCAACATCACGGTTGATGCTTAGTGAAAGTTAGCAAGTTTGAACAATAGTCGTTGTGACAATTTAATTGCTGTTAAAAGCGATTTTATAACATTTCATAACAAACAGGTTGTTTGTACTCCTAAGTATAGCGCAAGATAACCGTTCAAGAGCGGGGAAAATGTTTTTCGAGTGTGTATGCAAAATCGACTTCTGAGGGACTTAACATATCTATTTACATATCACAATTTCTTTCGATAGCAGTGACGTTTGGTTTTTAATATAAGTAGTTGGAAATGCCTACATAGCCACTGACAAGTTTTCTTTTATATCATTCTTTAAATGTTACAGACTAAAACATTGTACTCAACTAGTGTGTGTGTGTGTGTGTGTGTGTGTGTGTGTGTGTGTGTGTTAGAGGCGAAGGAAGGAGCTCGGACGTTCTATCTGAATTTGATATTATGCGTGATGTTGACATAGCGGTTACAAAATATATGTTGTCCCTTGCAAACGAAGTTATTACTGAATTAAAGTTACGTGTTAAATTTTTAGGCGATTTTGAGTTTATAATTGTGTCACTTTTCTCAGCCCCTTTATCTTTTCCCTTCAACAACAGAAAACAGTTATTATATTATATATATATATATATATATATATATATATATATATATATATATATATATATATATATATATACACATAGGCCTACTGTACATATATATATAACATTTTGAGTTTTTTTTTTTTTTGCAATAATACTACTGACAGACTAGCGAATGTATGGCAATGACATTTCGAACTGTCCATTTATTCAGGAAAATAACAGTAATCAATGTAAAAGTGGTTATTGACAACATTCATATACCGTTCTTTTAAGCTAAAAAAAACTATATGATAGAGTTTCTCTTAGCAGTGTGTATGTCGTAAGTTATTTCTACATACTTTTTCTCATTCTTGGATTAATCATGGTACGAATATCGATTAAACTCTTAAATATCTGAGCATATAGTCGTTGTTGTTTATATATTTTTGCTATCTTGTTAGCTCTACTGTAAACATTTGCAATACAAAATAAGCTAAGCTATGCATAAACTGCAGTTAACGCAACTGTAATATCGCAGCTGGTAACAGGTTGGACTGCATCTGGAAGTTTTTGGATGCGCCGTTGCAATAAAAGAAACTAAATATATTGTTTTAGAAACATAAATGTATAAATAATAAAACCACACTACAATTCTTGCAAAAAATGTGTAGCGCTTCCTATAACATAGACAATTTTTCTCTGTTGATACAAATAAGCAGTAAAATCCTTGTTATGTGACTGAAATTAATCAATTTCCCATTAAACTTTTTCGTCTTCGTTTAGTCTCACGGGATTTCAAGTCTCCAAACTGTGGTCGAGAACTCATCGAGCCCTTCCCAGTTGCCATTCTCTGTCTAGGAAATTAGGCAATTCCTCTCCTTCACTCTGTTCGCTTATCCAGATCAATCAAACAGCTGCTGGCGGATATAATCAACAATAATTCTCTGCATCTTTTTACCTATTATGATTTTGTAATTCCTTCTTCAATAGCCAATCGTATTTGGCATTAGCTTCGTCTTAAAAGAAATATTTCTCTAACTAACAACGTCTTGATTTCTGTGTCAACAGTCGAGACTTCCGAGACATAGAGTACAATAGTTTATTACAATTTTACTAAACGTATGGCTTATGTTTACACTTGTCCTCTTACCCTTCTGTTTCCTAAAACTGTACCCTGTGTTCTCATTACAGCTCATCCACTACTAAGTTTTGTTGCCTTTATTGGTTCTTTAATTGTTAAAAATCATGCCAAAGTCATCCTTATCTACAACCACAATTACTGTTCCTTCCCGCTCCAGGTTTACAGTCATGTAAGTTTCCACTGCTAGGTATTCTTCTTTGTTCATTTTCGTCTTCAAACAGCCTTCCAATACACTCGTCGAGTTTTCTTCCCGAATAACTTACATCGTTCTCATTTCCTGACATAACTACCTTATTTAAAACGATTTGAGGGAGAATTTTCTTGAACTGTGTCCTCGTAGATCACTTACGGCTGTATACATATCTCATACTGCCTGTAATCGTTTCCCAAGCATACATTTCAGTAGGGATGTCGATAATAGATCGTCTTGCTCGAAATATTGCTTGCTCTTCTTGATCTCCATTAAATCTTATAGGTATTTTTGAGTAGGTATATTTTCATTTTTCTTTCTGTGACATATTTTTAATTATTCCTTCTTATCTCTGCAATCCTCTTACATGTTATTTAAATCTTACGTTCAAGTCTAGGACTTTAAATAAGCCTCATCACTTGCGATAATTTCAGATATTTCTGTTTTTGTCCAGGACGATATTCCCTACTATTTTTTATATTGTGTTTTTATTTATGCACACACTTTTAATTCACCTTTCTGGATATATTCGTTTACATCAGTAATATAAATCAACATATCCTTTATTGATTGGGTGTTATTTCAGATTTCCAAGCATTTTTTCTTGTTTTCGTTTGTTTGTTTTTGTTTCACTGGGCCAATGACAATTCTGATACTATAATGCACAACGTTCGTGATTGGTCTACAAACAATTTAGCCGAGTCAAAACCTTGTTCATCCAATCATGAAAGAATAACCTAGCTAGAGTGTTATATAAGTTATGTTGGCTGAAAATTTTTTGGCGATTTTTCATCATCTCTACTTGTTATGTTACGTCATTTATAGTAATATATATATATATGGTTTTCACAGAAAGCTAATACACAATAAATAAACAATGCAATGTACAATTGAAGTTACAAGCTTACAGCAAGAATGCTATAAATACACACACACACTTTATTTCTGTTTCTTTACTAAATACAATTGGCGTGTATCTATATGTATATATATATAAAGTTAAAAAACGGAAATGAGTGTGACTAAGTGCTTGTGATTATAACACGAATGCTGCTAGTTAATTTCTCGGTGACCGTAATTATTTTTGTTGCAAAGTTATTCGTTTGTATGTCTTATTTTACATCCCTGCGGTTTTCGGAAGCATTTTAAAAATAAATTTATTTCCACTTTTTAGAAATGTAAGTTGAAATACAAGCAAATTTGTAATATTATAA
Organism: Dryococelus australis; assembly: GCA_029891345.1. Classification (NCBI taxonomy): domain Eukaryota; kingdom Metazoa; phylum Arthropoda; class Insecta; order Phasmatodea; family Phasmatidae; genus Dryococelus; species Dryococelus australis. The sequence continues at coordinate 87,590,035 of CM056994.1, forward strand.
ATATCAGCATTGTGATTTTTACAATAAAAACTCTTTGTAGATTTGCAAAAAAATTTCTTGGGAAATTGTTTTTTAAAAAAATTAGTTTTCACATAGCCCCAACAAACACAGCACGACACGACGAAAACCGCAACCACGACACAACATTTATAATTTCAAAGTGACTGCTCGAATTTGCAACCCAACAGTTTACTGACGCGACATGAACGGTAGAATTTTTCGGAACCATTTAGAAGGCACCGATTAACTACGCTAGTTTCAAATGCGGCGGGCAGACGGGAAATTTGGAATACATGATGGTGACAAAGTGTTATCCCTAATGCATTCGAAGGTAAAATTATTATTTTTAAGAATTAAACACAGTATTTTTCAAATTTTGTTTTCTTTTAAGCTGCGTGTTTGCAGTTGTAGGGAAAGCTTGCCACAAAATTTAATTTTGCAAGGTTTCACACTCTGTGCGTTGTACCGCTGGACACGACGAAAATAGAAATAATTTCTAATCCAGAATTGCTGGTCGGACGACAAAATTGTGTCGGGCTTGCGTTAGATCTATCTTATAGTTCACTGGCTGTTTAGTTTTAAGTGTCGTGTCGGGCTGTCGCGTCGTGCTTGTCGGGTTATTATGCGTCTCGCCGACTCGCCTCGTAGGACTTTCAGTAGTGAAGCTATCATTTTATGGTATATTTGTAAAGTCAAACGTGTGTTGTATGTTTCTATGCTATGTTACTTATACTGGCAGATTAATGGCTAAAAATTATTTTAAATCACACTTATTATTCTTTCTTAAGAAAAGCGCATTACAGAGGGAAACATAAAATGGAAATTATAGTTGAGGCATGAATAGTTTCTTAAATGTTATACTTATTCAGACGCCGCTCAAATATAATGAACGGTTCTTAAATAGTAATTAATACGACTAGAGCTCTGCCCACTGCTTGGATGCCTGGCCAGACGATGACTTTGAACCACAAAATAAAGTCACGTAAAGGTTTTATGCATAGGCACTATTCAGGAGGCATGCTGAAGTGCTTACATTTGCGAATGTGGAAGGATACACATTGGAGAGACAAAAGAAACTTATCGTGCCTTTGGGGATCATCATTTGAGCAGTACTACTGAGAGCATGCGTAACTTTCTGAATACGGTTAATTCTGTGCATCAAGTTGTAGAAGTGTACTTTCACAGTTTCTGAATAAAAACCTTCAAAAATCACTCTATTATTGACACGTTTGGTTTTTAACTAGATGTCATATATCACAAACGATGAATACTTCCATTATCTTTAATGTACGCCATGTTGGTAGTAACAAACCATAAATAATTCCTATGTAAAATATTACAATTTTGGTTCTATATAGTTATATAAAAATATATATATTTATGATTTTCCGTCCAACGCCCAAATATGGTGCGTTGGTTTTTCCTTGGCGTTTTCTTCCAGACTTATTAATTATTTTTATTATGGCGGAAGGATAGGTAGTGAGTAGCCTGAAAGTAGAACTTCAGCAGGGCTTCTGAAAAGTTTGGAGTGACATCTCTACACTATATAAAATACTCGAGAATGAGTACTGCCGCATCTAGCCACACACAGAAACCATAAAGTGTGATTTTAGGGATAAACTCTAATTTTGGACATCGTAAAAGTCTTGAGGGAATTTATATACTGTGTTTATACAAATAAAACAAAATTATAAAATTGCTTTTTTATTTTTGGTAAACATTTGTTACATTAACACTCGTTTTCTAATTTATTATTCGAAGGACATAACAATCTGAACATTTTATCAGTAAATGCGGTGATCATCAGCCACCTGCTTATTACAAATATGTAAAAGGACACTTGATATAGTATACTATACTAGAATGTTAATATCACCGCTAATTCTAACATATGTGTCTGGTCAAGTTGAAACATTGCTTATCAGATCACATGGCCTACCACAGTACTACTTGATTGACAATGTGGGTTTGGAATCGGTTGGTTATTTCATGAGAAATAACAAAACTATATTTATTCATATGGCACTATCTTGAGAAATGGTGGACAAAAGAGGTCCTGTGTAAGGACATTTGATTGTTGTAATAGACTCTGTCAGTATACAAAGTTAAGTTGAAATTGGTTTCGTTATTTTGTAGATACAACATATTAAAGTAAAATATTTATATGACCGGCATTTTAAAAATAATTTTCAGCTCCCCTCATAATATGTCCGTGTACAAGGCTTACTGAAGTACTAATTGTTTGCCATATTTGGTCAGAATTGGTATATTGTTTCTCGAGATAAGACAAAAACTTAATTTATTAATGTAGTAATATCTTGCAAAATGGCGGACAAAAGAGGCTCTCGGTAGATGCAATTGATGTTTGTAATATACACTGCCAGCATAGCATACAAAGTTAGGTTGAAATTTGTTACATGGATTCGTAACTTCAGTTTTAAATGTTTACATGGCCCTCATTTGGAAAATAATGGTCTGACCCACTAAAACATGTCGGATTACGTGACGTACCGTAGTATTAATTTAGTGCCAGATTTGGTAGGAATCAGTTGATTGTTTCCCGAGAAATTACTAATTTTACTTTTCATGTGGCGCTTTCTTACAAAACGGTGGACAAAAGAGGTTATTTATTGACGCATTTGACGACTTTCAAATATTCTGAATAACAAGTTTGGTTAAAATTGGTCAAATTTTATGGCAGATATTGCAAATAAAGCTAAAATATCCATATTGCCGTCATTTTAAAAATTAAGTGTCTTATCCATTTAAATTGCACATGTTAACATGGCCTACAACAGTATTGCTTCATGCCAAATTTGGCAGGTATCGGCTGTGTACTTACTGAAATATATAAAATGAGAGCTTTGTTTTTATGCTGCACTATCTTATAAAATAGCTGATCAACAACATTATCACTTTCTTGGTTCAATACTTACACCATGAACCTTTAATGTCCCAAATATTGTTTGAATCGGATAAATGGTTCCCAAGATATAAAGTAAAGGCTATATTCTTTTAATGTGCGCTATATTATAAAATGGCGAATCAATGCCAGTATTACTGTCAATATATCAAATTTGATTTAAATTGGTTTGGTGGCTCTCAAGATATAAAATAGTTCATTTATTTCCAAAAATTGCCACCATTTTGAAAATATTTGCCGGCTTGATTGAAAACTATAAAAGTCTGATATGTCCTTACTAAATTCTATCTACATGTGCACCTAGTTTGATGAAATTAGGTTGTCGGGTTCAAAAGTTATTAGGGAGGATATACATTCCAGACAGATACTCCGGTGAGTGCATAAGCCTCTCTTTCCTTCCGAAAGTAGGCTGAAATGAGAAGTGCTTTCGCGTTATTAAAAGATGTTTTCATTTAGTTTTGAGAAATTCTGATTGAATTATGTATTAAGATGATATCTTTCCTGGTAATTCATATAAAAATAGAAGCCTCAAACCTGTCCGAATAACAAATTTAAACGCTCATTATTAACACATGGAGTAATGTAACTTATTCCAAAGATGTTTTCAACTACGCTACGAAAGAAGTATTATTTTCTTTGGCAATTAACATTAAACGGAAAAGTAGTTGATAATACTCGCAAGACTGTAATTTAATTCTAGTATTGGGTGAATATTCGGTATACCGAAACGAAGACGAAAAATAACAACTTTCAGTTTTGTTTCTGTAAGATATTTGAATGCCGAAAGTTATAACGAAACGAAAATTCTCGCTTTCGGTAAGTTTTCGGGTGAAACTTTCTCCTGCGAATCATATTGTTTTCATTATTTTACAACTAAAATAACTTCATAAAACGGAAATAAAAATGTTAGCAAGAACCCCTGTGGTAAAAACTCCATTTCCTACACCTTTTTGGTTTCGTTTTGCAACGAATTTGTTATAATGAGTAACTTGCTAAAATGTTATGGAATTCGTTAAACTTTCATAACGACTTGACTGCTATGAAATTACTTAGCATCTTCGGTTCAGTTTCACGGAAGTTCACAACATATTTATAGTGTTCGTTTCTTGAGAAAAAAAGTTATTCATACAACTCTTAGGTAATTATCGTTTTATTATATTTGGGAATATAACTTAGCATATAAACATAATATATTCTCTCAATAAAATATATTGTTTGACGAAATGCGTTAATAGTCTTGGATTCTAGTTTTAGTTTTAAGTATAAAATGTCCCGAAAGACCTCATCGGATCAGAAGAATTAAGCATATTCGTGTCACTTTGGAGGACGTTTTCGAGTGGACAGATAACGTGTATTACTTCTGGCTGCAAGAGATAAAAGGGAGACAAAGAACGACAGTGAAAAAGTACTGTACCGACTGTAATTTTGTTTTGTCTCGAGAGAACTTGCCTTTCTGGTGACCACATGGAAAAATAACTTCGGACAACTTTAGCTGATTGAACGAAATGCTTTTAATTTATCAGTTTCGTAGACCGCGAAGAAACAATTGCGAACAAGAAATACATGCCTGCCACAATATCCCAGATCGTTTCATGTTTGCCCAACCTTTTGAAGGCTTAGTTTAAAGAAATGTTAGTTTCGAAATTAATATATAATTTAGAGTGTGAATTTTTTTTTTTTTTTGTATTCCATAATGAAATCGGTACACTCCTCTTTTATTTTTCACGTCATAACAACCTAATTACTATTCATCTCACACCACAATTGCAGACTAGTTATTCACTGCAGTAATTTACTTGTCTCGGTCATGTTTCAATGGCAGTGGTTGTGGGGCGTATTGAACAGGGCATTCCTTAGGAGATGATCTTGTGTCTGGTTCAAGAAACTCTCGGCAGAAAGAGACTCTGAACTGGTCGTGTCTGCCGAGAAACATGACACGACCAGATGTCTCAAGTCAGGTTCTGGTGGGCTTCTATTAGCATCTTCGACACTGAACGAACTCCATGTCGTCCGGTCACCAGCGGCTTGTCGCAGACCTAACGACGAAGAAGTTACGGAATTCAATTGACGCCAGGCAACACCGTAGCCGTGTAAACCGTAAATTAAGTTTACTTTACGACGAGATTAAATATATTTTCAGTTAAAAATGGTAAGATTCCTTTCACAATTGCCTACACCGAAGGGGAATCACCTGGAATTTACGAGGAGCGCTGCAAAGACCGAGGAGTCATTGTGATGCAGATTTTTCGTACGAGAGGATAATGTCGGACAGGGCTCCAACGAAAGCGTTATTTACCGGTGGGCTGGGGGAAACAGGTTTCCAGGCGGGCGGGCAGGAGCGAGAAAATAAACACGGCGATTTAAGGAGCACGCCTAGAGGTGCTCCTCGGCTATTCACAACACAAACACGGTGAGAAATGCTTCCCTCTAATCCCTTACGACTTCATTTGAGCCGCGGGTCACGCGATGAGCGCCCGGCAGAGAGCGTGGATGGTGGAGGAGAGGAGGGGTGTGTGCGCCCTGCCCTCTCCGATCCGGCGCCGCTGCTGCCATCTCGCGGGCATTGTGTCTGACCGCGCGGTCCGCCCCTTCCTTAAGACCCGGCAGTAAACATGTCCCGGGCAACTACAACTTCTTGATTTGGTGTCGCGCTGCCCGCGAGACCCTCTCGAAATTGAAACGTAGAATGTGAAGAGGATTAGCGCGAAGGGGACGGCGTGTTCGGGAGGTAATTTACGGGTGATGCGTAGAGGGGTTGAAGTGTGTGTGTGTGTGTGGGGGGGGGGGGGAAGGATTTATTGAAAACGACGGCGGGGAAGGAATGTTAAACAGCCTTAAAGTGGCGGGCCGAATGTGTTGGGGGCCGGGGCGATTAGGCGACTGCGCATGTCGGGGAGACGGTAACAGACGGAGGGACCGGTTCCTCTCAGATGGTATCTGCTGGCTGCGGGCCAGGACGTGATCTACGCGATCCCAGCGCCGCGCCACTCTGAGCTGGAGCATTCTCGGACCCGCGTGGCGTCTTACCCTGGAATCAGAGCATGGGGTAGCCGGGTACTCGCTCTGCGACTACTCGCTGTGGAAGACTATTGCATTTTTTTACAACACACACATACAGATATATATATTAATTTTAGTAAGTTCTTAAAAACCATATTTTTAAATGGTAAATGACTTTATCAAACACTTTATTGCACATTTTATTCTATATTTTTATTTAAAAAATTTTAAATAAAACTTGTAATAGTTTTAAAAAATAAAACTATGTTTATAAAATTACACATGGCTTCTTTTCAAACTAATTAATAGTTATAAAATAAAATTTAATACGACTTGTAAACATTTTTAATTTTTAATTTTTTTTTCTTCTAAATTTTAGTGATTTTCAAAATTAACGCCACCGAAAGCTCTGAAAGTCGCCTTTTGTAGCCGAATCTAAGACTCGCACTTCTTAATACAAATGAAATTCGTGTTCATTGTACGTAAATAAGGGGAATACATTCAAAACTCACATTTTCCACTTTATGTAAATTTAGGCTATAGCAAAAAAAACGCTTTGCCAGTAATAGACACCTGAAAATAGAGCTGTGGCTATACATTTCATTAGTATGGAGGATGTATATCCAACAAACTGAATAAAAAATAGGTTGAGCTACAGGAAGTGTACCAAACGTTGAGTTAAAATTTGGAGAATATTACTTATGTAACAGAATTGTGGAGAATGTGAGTTTTGCAACCAAGCGATATGGGTAATATTAGTTAAGAAAATAATTAATGGATGTATTACACAGTACAGAAAAGTATAACTAGGATGTCTGGTGAACGTAACTCTGTTTTAATAACATTGCCATGAAACATAATTAAACATTCAAACTTTTCAAGTAACAAATAAAGGCATTTTATATGCCTGCTGACACATCAATAAACATAGCTCAATATTCGAACTGTTCAAATAACAAATTTAGGCATTTCGTATGCCTGCTCACACAAAACCGCTTGATCTTCCTCATCGCTCACGGCCTGTTTGGTACTAGCTATGTACTCCTTTCGCGGGGATTAGTCGGACATGAAATAAGTGGTTTCGATCATTAGACAACTTAAGGATCGGGCTTATATCAGATGATTTGATGAACTGCTTTCTTCTGAAGTTGTAATTACAAAATAATAATAAATTGAAATTATTAAATAATTGTTTTATTCTTTACTTTGTGCTTGTCTCCTTCTATCAGCATTAAATATTTATAATATATATGTATTCAGTAAATTATGCATCCATGTATAGCCCTACTATTGATTGTAATGTATCAATGTTTTAACAGGATTAAAATTACAGATTTTTCCGATGTCTATAAATATGAGTGTCGACAGTGCACCTTATGGCTGAATCGAGAAAAAACATCACATATGTGTTGAGAATAGAATCCAACATGAATGGTGCTGACAGTGTAAGTTATACTTAAAAAAATGTAAATAGATGTGGCTGCCACCTGGCGGGTTAATTAATACACCAGGTGATGAAAACATGTGAAATCCAATTTGGTAGTCTAACGAAGGTGAGAGGTGAATTCCAGTAATGTATAAACAACTGATGGACAAAAAAATTAAGATGGTAGCCTCCATCAATGTATAAACCAATGACAAACGAATAAACCAAAATGGCCCATACGATATGAGCATAGGTGAAGGGAAGGGGGTGAAGGAGTCCGTCGTCTGCAGGATGAGTGCTGGGGGGACCTCCGGAAATGTAAGTTTTTAGAAATAAATTTTATAATAACTTCTAATAATAAATTTTCATTAAATTTAAAAAGAAACTTTTTATAAATTGAATATATTTTGAGATTTTTTGAGATTTTTTTGGAACTTGTTGGGGAATTTTTGGGGTTCAAAGTCGCGGGGTCAATATGGCGGACAAGATGGCTGACAGAAGCAAGATAGCTGATAGTTAGGTCTGACTCTGATCCTGGATCCCTTGTATCTAATAGGCTACCCTATGCCTATAAAACCAATGTGGCTGCCACTGATCTGTCGGTCCTAAGGAAGCTTTCGAATTACTTAAATCAAGCGAAAATTGCCTTTCAGAGGCTTCGTTTTGCACATGAGAGGCTTCTACCATTGAGAGGGGAAAATGGGACATTTTTAGGGAAAAAACGGGAGCTATTCACAGGAAAATGAGCATTTTTGAAAGCCCTGCTTATGATCTACTTGTCTGCACGATGTGTATCATTGCGCCTTATATAAGATTAACATTGTCATGGGCCTCATCACTTAATTCACGCGTCGGTCCAGTGAAACTGTAAAATTATTAAAAAATCTGCTCATTCTTACGATTCGGTGTATTTTAAATACACAGGTAGCTAAATAAATAATTTAAGTTATCACAAGCGGTTACCTAATACATTTAATTCGACGTTAAGGTATGGAACTACAGTACTACCAATTTTACTGGACGTACGTCATTCAGAGAATCCGTTAAAATATATGCAGGTAAGGGCAGTGACTTTTTTCTAAGGTTGATTTCAAAAGTGCTCACTCTATCGTGAACAGTCTTTACTAACAGTGTCACACTTTATTTGCATTTTTTATAAATACCTGCTACTGAAAATATTCTTTTGTGTAAAAAGAAACACAAAAACTCACAGTAAAAAACATTTATGCCCATAAAAAGTTTGGTATCAACTTCACTTTCATTTTAGGCAAACAAATCAATCACTCTATGCAGTAAGTTATTATATTTTCATCAGCATGCGTTTCTACAACATTAACCAGCTGCTATATAAACTTTTTTTTTTCTCTCAATTTTGATAGAAAAGGAATTTCACTCAACTTGTATGGAAGTGGTGTTAGTTAAAATAACGTAATAAAATATCTGCTGCAAGCAATGCAAGCGGTAAAAAACCTCACAACAAAAATACCCGCCCGAAGCAAAATCAAATTTAATGCTCTTAATTATTCTTTTAACTGCAATTATGCAGAAAACGGAACACGGCCTCACACAATGGCGAGGCCACGGCTGGTTTTTAATCAGGCTGTTAAAAATCGGAGTGTTTAACCTAAATTGAATTGTGTTGCCGGAGAAAATGACAAAGCAGTCAGCAATCAGAGAAAAGTAACTAGAACAAAACAATCCTGTGCAGTCTTGTGTCCTCACAGTGAACAAAACCTGAGTTAGTACCCATTGACCAGAAAAGGAAAACTGAATAAGTAAGTGTGGCAAAACTCGCTCCGTAGCGCCATATTAATTTGCGGATTATTTACGAGGGACCAGTTTACTTACTTCGTTAATATGACATTATAATTTAAGTAATTTACGTTGCTATCAAATGTGTACATCGTTTTGATTATATAACTGCGTTTAATAGAATGAAATAAAATCGGACACAACAAAGCAGTATTCCTGCATTGGCAATACATGGTTTATTGTGAAACCATTACTTCTTTATCCCGGGGAACTGTTTAGGATGATTTTAACGGTACACGTAAGTAGTAAAATTATAAATATAATGCCACGGGTACGCTATATACCGTAATAAAAACGGAAGTGACATTATTTGGTAAATTTTTAATAATTTATTTGTTTTAACTTCGGTGCAAGAAAAATCCGACTGGTCGGTTTTTCTGAGAATTCTGGTCGGTTTCGGCTTTATAGAAATGACCGGACCGAAACAAGAATTCGAATAACCTATTTCCCTATATAAAACTATAAATTCGGATGACCTTAATAAGTACTATATGTGTACCAAGTTTGGTGAATTTCGGTTCACGCCTTCAGAAGTTTTAAGGGGGGGGGGGGGGAGACATATACACACCTACATATACATACATATACATACACACAGACAGGAAGGTGATCTCATAAGCCTTCATTTTCTTCGGTAAGTTGGCAACAAATTAAAGTTTCTAGGGAAATCAGGAACGTCTGTACGAACCTTACAAATAATATGGCATGAAAATAAAGATATCTAAATTTATGGATATACAGTGCGTGACTGATGGGGATGTACCTCGAAGAATTTTGGTTTAGCTTGACACGAAAAATATTTCAACACTTTACCGATGTCTTATAAAGGAGTACATCTCCGTCACTGATACGTAGTGCAAATTTGTCTTTAAGTGATATTGTGTTTCCAGCTATTCTGTGGTTTGTTGCGCCCGGCCCCTTTTGTCGCGTCTGGTTACTATGAAGAGGTGCATTGCGGGTGGTATTGAAGAGGCGCAAGTGGCTAGTTTCGTCACCTTTACGCCTATTGGCAGATCTATTTCTGAATTAAAAATATTAGCTGGTAAAGAGTGCGTTAGTGTTGAAAAGAGTGCACTACTGATCGTCTCAGGAGAACGGGAGTGGGTAAGTGGGGATTTTCGCGAGTACAAATACTGGGCGCGGTATCTGGGAGAGCGTGGCCAGCTTTTGGCCTGGCTCTAGAGAAGTGGTTCTGCTGAGAGAGAGAGAGAGGCTGCCGAACCAGGAGAGGCTGCGTGCATGTCTGCGGTAAACGAGAATATAAGTATTCCTTTCGTCGGACATTTTGGGAGTGAAAATTGGACTTAGTTATTTTTAAGTGTTGGTCGGACTTAGAATATTTCTGAGTTAAAAGTGAATTTATAATATTTTCACTCTGGTGGGACTTTGAATAATTTCGTGCAAAAAAGGAACTTAGAATATTTTTCAACCAGGTGCTAGAGGGACTTAGCAATATTCCGGTGAAACAGATGGCCAACTTCCGTTTCTAGATGTTATGGTATACAGGACATAGAATCTGACCTTGGGACACACAGTTTACAAGAAGCCTACCCATACTGACAGATATCTGCAAGCAAACTCTCGCCACCTGCCATCACAGAAGATGACAGTCATTTCCATATCGGTCAACAGAGCGAAAAGCATATGTTAAGAACAAAATATTGAGGCAGAAATGAAACGTCTCATCATAGCTCTAGAAGCTAATGGCTACTCAAGACGTGAGGTACAGCAGAGCATCAAGAAGCAGTCCAGAACAAAAGAAAAATAACACTTACAACACATCGCTATACTGCCCCATGCCAAAGGAACCACTACCCAGCTGGCACGTTTACTGAGGAAGGAGGACATACATACCATCATGACACCTAGTAACAAAGTCGATAGCATACTGGGATCAGTGAAAAACAAAACTCCAGGCAATGAACAAGCTGGAGTTTACAAGGTACCTTGCTCACGCGGGAAAGTGTACACAGGCCAAACTGGCAGAAAAAAAAAAACAACCAGAATAAAATAACACATCAGGGCCTACAAGTATGAAAACCAGCAGTCAGCTATTGCTGAACACTCCATGGAAACCAAACATGGTATTGGCACAATAGCCAACATACGAACTTATAGACCAGGAACCATTAGAGAATTAATAGAAATATTAAAAAATCGGAATAACATCAACAGAGAAGATGGATACAAGTTAAACAAAATATGGGCAAATCTCTTCATATACGACCGGAAATCCTGTGGTGCGAGAGCAGAGAACACAGACTCGCCAGAATTGGCCGACCGCCTCAGCCAATCAGGAGGAAGACCGACTGCAATTGACCAAAGAATCCAGCCAGTCAGGTTAGAGACTACACCCGCACAAGGATTGGCCAACCACCTCAGCCAATCAGGGGGAAGACAGTCTGTGATTGGCCGAAGAGCCCAGCTAAAAAGTTTACTAATTATTAGAACTAAATAAGAAAGGCATACCATTGTATTCGATATACGTGACACATGGCGACTGTAGTGATGTACATACAAAGACTTTAGAACTGTATAGCTAAAAACTTTATTTATTTGATCTTGTAAAACAGAAAAAATAGTATTGTATTTTGAATCTACATATTTTTTAAAATCAGAAACTATAATATTGTATCTTGAATCTAAATCTTTTTTAATGCATAATCGGAAACAATATTATAGAATCTTGAATTTACATATTTTTTTTAGCATAAGCGGAAGTTATAGATGTAGTAATAAATAAAATAGTTTTGTATCTGTTTTTATACCATAAGCATAAAGAAAACTACTGTAATATGAATCTCCAGAAATCAGAATATATAAGGGCCTCTTCCTTTGACTCAGTGTTGCCAATTTAGCTATTTATAGCTAAATCTAACTTTTTTGAGAAACCAGTTACTACAAAATAATTCCTTTAGCTTTCAGCTATAATCTTAGCTATCAAATTATATATTTAGCTATGGATTTGCTTTTATAGTCTTTTTTCTGTCCTTACCCAACCACACATACACTATCCAGTTCTGATTTTCACGAAAATGCCGAATCTCGATATGACATTCATATTCCCACCCCTCCCACTTATTTATGTGCTGTAATCAGCTATATACCATTAAAAAAAAGGCCGATAAGGAAAGAGCTATCGAGTTATTCCTCATTTCAGCTTTCGGAAATGTATAGTGTTACAACGCAGCTTTGAAGATAATATTACATGACTTTCCGACAAGATAGTGTATCTGCTTTCCTATGCTGATTAGGGAAAAAGGAGATGAACGTATTTGTTTCATCATACTCATCGGTTTCAAATATTTCTTTCATGCTTTGTGCTTTCCTCCAGTGTTACTTGGAGCGCGGACGAAATCTTTTGAAAGCCCTCTCATTTAGAATAATAGTCAATAAATATATTTTTTTTTATTTTAGCCTTAGATGTTAAGTTCCTAATGGTGCGAAATAGACGCACTCTGTTTATAACTAAGATGGCAATATTTATTTTAAAATATGATTAGAGGATAGAAATGGCTGGAAGAAAAAAGTAACTAGGGCCTCAAAATTGCTGACTTTACTGCAAAGAGCCTTTAAATAATATTATTTAGAGCTAGAATCTGTATTATTTGTTAGCATATTTTTAGCTTTTTAGTACCTTTATTTAGCTTTTTTTGGCTATATTTTGACAACGATCTAGCTTTACTGCACGACAGTGAGTTGGCAACACTGCTTCGTCTGTCTTCAATAGGTCTGTCATTGTTAGCCAGGTTATTAGGCCATGCACAACAGTTTGGAAAGCTAAAGTGCTGGATGTACAAATTAACAAGATTTCGCTTTGCAATACATCATATTCGTGGTGATGAAAAATAGTAGCAGATACTTTATCATACAGATTTCGCTTTACAATACATCATATTCGTGGTAATGAAAAATAGTAGCAGATACTTTATCATACATGTTTGTTCCAGTAGATTTTTAGTAAAATAAATGTAATTAAGAAGGTTTTATTTTAGTATTTACTGCTCCTCCGAACACAAATGGTATAGATGTTCCATATAAATTACATAATGCGTTTATAGTTTATACAGGAAACCGTGCCTGCAAAATTATAACGTCAACTTTTCAGCCTTTGGTAATGCCATATTTTCATTCTTCAGTTTATGGAGGTCATCTAGATATAAATAGAACTATCAAAACAATTGAGTCTAAATTTTTGGTAACCTTTGATAACAGAAGTTACAACATTTGTTAGGTCTTGTGAAGACTGTCAGCAGAGTAAACCCCATCAGATCTCGAGTTATTGTTTGCACAATGTAGACACACCCAAGGACATCTGGGAGATCGTACATGTTGACATGTTTGGTACATTGTCTAGATCTAAAAGAATGAACAATTTTGTCTTTTAATTGTAATGGAAACATTTTCCAACTTTGTATGGCGGTTCCCATTGCGTAACATGAAGGCAACCTGGACTCTTACAGAAAGAGTTTGGAGATTTTATGTTGCTCTTGTAAACGTAGTTAGTCATAATGCAACTAACTTTCAATCTCGTATATTTCAGGATATGTGTTTCATTTGGGCCATAAACTATTATACAAGTAGTCCATATTATACCTATACCAAGGGAAATCAGGTTGAAAAGCTTAACAGGAATTTCAAATAATGCTTAACCATCTTTTATAAACAGGACCAGCAGAATTGGGATGAAGACTTAGATCTCATTGGCACATGGTTCAACTCTAGTCACACCATCCATTGTATTCACCATTTTAATCATAGGTTGAGCCTAGTGACGTTTTCCGTCTCCGTTAAAATTGGTTCGGCCATCTCTTCTTTGGTTTTCCTTTTGTTCTTCTACCTCTTAGTTTATATTGCTGAATTAATTTTGATATTTTTGTATCTGGCGTACGATCTTTTTTTTTTAAATATTATCTGATATTGTTTTATAACGTCAGTGATGTTTTGTATATTCAGTTCCGCTCGAAAGTCATCATTTCTCTATTTGCCCATTAAGGCACATCCAGCCACATATTTAAGAAATCTCATTTCGCAGGACACTATTCTGTTTTCATTTCTCTTCTTTAGGACCCAATTTTCACAGCCATATAGCAGTGTAAGTATAGCCATCACCTTATAAAATTCGAGTACTGCCTCTCTGTAGATTTTTCTTTCTAAAGTTCTGTGTATAGTTCAGTAGAAATAATTAAGTTCATTTAGCTTATTTTATACTTCTCTATTTATCACATATATAATTTTGCAACCTAAGTATTAGAGTATGTTAACCTGTTCTATTGTATTTTTATGAGTTTCTATTAACTATCATGGGCTGGTCTCCTAAAAATGCCATTGCCTTTGTCTTACTGGCAAAAAATTTTAAGTTATACTCACTGGCTACTTTACTCAGCTTAAAAACAGACTCTCGTAAATCCTTCTTATTTTCGATAGTAATCACATAGTCACCTGCAAAAAGCAGTATGCTAATTTTCACAATAACAATTTTAAAAGTTTGTATTGTCTGTAACCAAACTTTGGTTACTTCGTCAGTGAATAAGTTAAAAAACGTGAGTAAAAGAGGACACGCTTGTCTAACTCCTAGATTTATTTTACATTATATTTGATATTTGCAATTTTTATTTGAATTTTGTTATCCATTTATAAACTTTGTATGCCACTGCCCGTATAAGATTTGATGAAATCTCACTTAATTTTAAAATTTACCATAGTTTATTTCTTCTTATTTTATCGAATGCCTTTTCATAAGCAATTAAGGCGTAAAAGGTTGGCAGGTTGAATTCACAATATTATTCCATTAATTGGGCCATAATGCATATAGTCTGAGCATGAAGTTCCTTTGCGAAAACCGCGTTGGGCATCTAATAACCATGTGTCAGCAAATAACGATAGCCGTTTTGTTAATATTCTAACATATAACATATGATATGTGTTAAGAAGGCTAATGCTCATGTCTATTACTTTTTTTATATATAGGATATATTAAAGATGTATTCTACTATTCGGTATGTATCCATTTTACCAACACCAGTTAATGAAATTGAGTAGCCTTTTTTTTTTTTGGCAAAATTTGGGTGATATTGTATCAATTCTATATCAATTTTACCACACGTTAGAGTCTTCTTGTTTATACTATACCTTATCGTGCCTTCGAGTTCTTCTAGTGTTCATGGGTTCACATCCTTATTTGCTTCAGCCAGGATCATATGTGTTTCTTGTTAGTGAATCCAGAGTGTTTTATAACAATGTAAACAATTATTTTCAGGCATTGGATTCGTTTCAAGACTGTCTTTATCTTCTTTGTTTGAATAATTTATTATTTTATACGCTTTATCCTCTATTTTTCTTATATCGTGTTCAAAATATATTTTATATTTTTCCCAGCAATGGTGTTGTATTGTTTTAAATTCTTTTTTACTAAGTCTGCCTTTCTTTTATAATATAAACTCAGATCTTGATTATCTAGGAAATTAAGCATATTTAGGGATGCTTGTTTATTATCTTTAATCAGTATGCTCATTTATTCATTCCAGTATAGCAAACCTCTACTGAAAAACTTTTTTTCTTTAATTAGCCAATTTATTCTGCTGCTGCTTTAATTAATGCTTCTTTTGTAGCATTCTACTCTTGGTTGATGTTATTAGATTTTGGTTTTGAAATTATGTTGTATTCAAGTCGTTTCTGATATAGAAATGGAATGTTTTCTTCTTAAAGCAGGTGTACTTTAAATGTTGTGTTATGACTTAGTTTCTGTTAAGGAGAAATATTATTTCATATTTTAAGTAACTTTATTTTTGAAACTACAAGGAAATGGTATGACGACACATTAAGACCTCTAAATACTCTTGCATCTTAAACTAGGGTCAAGTGTTCTCATTTACTGTTACATAATTTATAATTGTGGCAAAACCTCAAGCTGTCCTTGTATGTTCATGGATATTTTTATGTCTGGAAAGTGTTTGTTATTCCTAATTCTTTCAATATGTATCCATTACTGTTAATTGCATTTTCGTACCAATAGTGTTTGTGACTGGGATCTTGCCTATCCTTGCATTTAATTCACCTGCTATTATCAGATAATCATTTTTATTTATATTATGTAAGTTTTTTTTTTTAAATTTGATAAAATTCATCAGTTTTCTTCCCGCCCTTCTCCTAGTGTATATACTCCAAATAATGATTTATGGCCACTTAATATCTTTATTCTAAGCGTAAATACCATTTCGTTGAAAAAGTTGTAAAAGAGTGTATTTTTTTTCATTAAAATTTTCTTAAACAATATTGTAGCTCCAGCACAGATTCATTTCATTTGAGGGACCCCGCTATATATTATGTTATATCTATCAAGTCTTATATAACATATTAATTTATTTTTAGTTTATGTTATAATGGCCAAGTCAAAATTTTGTTTATGTAATTAATTTTATAATTCTCCCTCCTTATCTCTCAAGAGCTCGCGTTACTCGCTATATTAAATTTTCATTTATTTCATAGTGATTCAAAATTTGGATGATTTATTAAAGAATGCGACAATATAATTAGGACATAATATATGAACTACTAGCGCACACTTATGCAACAACTAACTTAATACAAATTTGTATACATTAATTCATTCTCAACTTTTAATGACAACTAGGTAATCCCTATTATAGTCTGTTCATGGTAAAGTGAACACTTTTAAGGGCCCTTATAAATTTACACCTTCTTGCTGCTTTTTATATATAAACATTGCAATGTGACCAATAAACACAGTGTATAGATTTCACCACCTTTAAAATCTAATGCCTGGGGCCTCAATAAGATATATTTATTAGTGGTTAATATCTGTTGGGAGGGCCTTAAAAAGTGCTCACTTTACCGTGAACAGCATATAATAATCAGGTAAAAAATTTTCACAGAACCATGAAATGTAATGTTTCTACAATAAAACATGTTCAGTAATGATCCTGACTCTTCTGTTGTGACACTAAAACTAATAATTATTGTATAAGGGATGATACAGCCTCTAAATTCCAAGTAGCCAGTATACATTTAGTATCTATTCCAAATCCTTTATTCCTGTTGTTTGTCAAAGTTGTCTTCTGTTGAGCCGTCTGGTCTGGATTTATTATTTGAAGATTACTAAATATAGTTCGTTCACTGTTTCTTCTGATGTTTTGAAACAAACCTTTGAAAAGTCACCCTAGAAGTAACATCTCAAACTATTTTTTTTGATAACATCAATACCTTAAATATGTATATAACACAGTTATTTACTTCAAAGTATTATATTTTCGAATTGATGAAACTAACGTAGCACCATCAATAACTTGTAATATTTATTTCGTATTCAATACGAATTAAAAACAGCGAGAGCAGCAATGTGTTGGCAACGCTAGTAAGAAATAGTTCATAACTAGAATATTGAATTAACCCAGTTTTTGTATGCTATTTAAAAATTAAGCATTGCCTACTGAAATATTTAAATTTTCAGGTACCAATGATGGAAGCATAGTTCATTATTACAGTTAAGAATATCAGCACAAATTACGGTGCGTGGGCCCTAGTGACGTAGTGTTTTTTTCTTCCGAGAAAGAAACTTGAACAGACGGAGTGGAGTTTGTCGCTTTCTCTATTTTTATCTCAAGGGAAATTTCGCAATGCTAGTTGTAGCGAAATTATATGTTTTCAATTTTTGCATATTTCATTCTTAATATAGATAAAAAATGATTTTTAATTAATAATTTACCACTGAAATTAGATTTTATGTTTGAATACTTATTGTAATAAATTATAGATGTAATGGCGGGACGGTTGCAAATCCGAAGTTAGCAGAAGTGCGGCGGCATTACATGGAGTGTTGCTTGTTGCATAACGAAGTGATAATTTTAGATCCTGCAAAAATACCTAAAAATACCACATCAAATTTGTACACGTTGCGTTTTTTAAAACCTACCTAGGCAAGTTATATTGTTGTGATAAATCTGTGTTTCCACAGCAGGAGTAAACATACTATAACGGGTGTCATGGCCGCTGCATGTGAAAGGGTACTGTTGGGTCCATTACGCTGGGCCAGTTTGTGGGTGTGTGTGTGTGTGTGCGCGCGTGATTGCAAATCTTGGACCTGCGAAGTATATACATTTTAACCGTGAACTGTTTTATGAAAAAAAAAATAGTTATTTGAAACTCACGTTAGTTTATTTATCACAACTTTGTAACTTTGTCAAATGTGTTTGAAACACAGCTGTGTAACGTGCTTGCGTTTCTGTGATTCGAGTGTTTGCCACAATCCCAAAATATTGCAACGCCGGCCAGAAAAAATTTAAATACATATTTAAATTAAACTAGTAAAATCTGAGTACCTATTCGAAGTGATATAACCGGAATGAAAGTTACGGTAGGCCTATTTGTATGCTTGTTCAACTCTATCTTTTAAGTCTGTCGTTGCTACATACAAAAAAATAAACTACATAAGTTGCATGCTTGAATGTACTGTCTTTTTCGTTGGACTAGTTGCACCTTCGTTTTAATATTTATTCAGACTGACGCAGTCCCTTTAATGAAATAACCCAACACATATCAGCAACATAGTCGCAGCAAAATATTAACGTGTATTATGTGTGATGTGGTATATAGTGTGTAACACAAATTTGTTAACAATATGTAAAATAAAAAACTTAAGAACTATCATCAATACAAATAATGTTAAAAACTGATAAAGCTGACCTAAATGTGGTTATATGCCTAAATTATGAACTTTCATGTGTAGTAATTTTTTATATATGACAATTCTTTGAACTGCTGAAAATAATAAACAAAACATTTGACAGTTAAAACTTAAAAGTCACATGGCGTGTTTATGTTTACATTTAGCGGAATGATACGTAATTGGTAACCAAAAGTAGAACTTTAGCAGGGCTTCAGAAAAGTGTGAAGTAACTGTGAATGGCCTATTATAGTAAATGTCCTCTGGAGGGGTTACCGGCATCTCGCAGAGTAAGGTCTTGATGGGTCTGCTATCTCAGAGCGTTTTACCATTGCTTCTCTGTAAACTAACCCATACAGAGAGAGAGAGAGAGAGAGAGAGAGAGAGAGAGTTGCTTCTTCCGCTTGTATCGACCCTGTCTTTATCCTTGTCGTTATGGTCTTTTTAACCTTTGAGGTCTTCGCGGTAACCCTGGCAAGGTGCTACCAGCCAGAGCCAGCTGTACCAAGGGTTTTAAAGAGGTGTTACTCCTCTATCACACCACACTTTGTCCTGGTTTGTGACAGGCAGAACTTGGCAACCCAAATGGGCTTAAGTTCAGGATTAAAGGGTTTGTATTGCTTTACTTAATTATTACTCGCCACGCATACCTTTTATTTTGGGCTTTTAAATTATTTCCCATGTAAGTATAAATATTTTTTTTAGAGGAAACTGCAAAACTGTATTTCAAAGAAGTGCAATATTATTGTACTTTTCCGTTATTCGTGGCAATGCGGGAAATTCGAAATAAAGGCTGAGTGTTTTCGTTTATAGTAACACACAAGTAATACGTTTAAAATTGTATGTAATTTAATGAATATAAATTAAAATTGTTTCGGTGTTTTATGTGAGATATGGCAGAGACTCGAGTCATTTACGTGACAGTAATTGAAAGAAAGATTTAATTAATTATTTTGGATGTTCTCCATGTCAGCGTTTGGTAGTGGCATGTGTCCTGAATAATTTTTCATTAACTTACATCAACGCAATCAGAATTCATGGAATCGTTAATAACCTAATACAATATCGCCAAATAAACCTGCGGGTGTTAAGATGATCTCGCCTAGAAAAGCATGTAATTAAGGATATAATTAGATATTTGTATCAAATAAGTCTTTCACGTAGTGTGACATCTTTTAAATTTCTTATTAGACTTCTTTAAAGCACAGTGTTTATTTCAGTATAATTCTCTTTCGTTTCGTTTCAGTACTTACAGTTAACGTGCAAGAAGGACAAACGTTCAGAGAGTCGATTAAATCTCGTTTATCCTTCAAACGAAATGTCGAAGTTCCCGCCTGTGTACAAACCATCTCTTCACGCCTCAGCGCACACGGCGTCGATATTTATAAGCAGGAATATTCTTCCACACGGAAATATTTATACCGGAGTCGTGCAGCTCCTATCCGACTAATGTCCCGGACATGGACGGACTCGCTATCTTCGCATGACTGGTTCTCGGCAATTTATGTGTTCCGTTAGTGCGAGCTCGCCCTCCCATCGACGTCGGGAAGCCTTGCTCGCTGGCGGTTATCTGCGTGGCTGGAGGCACTGGTGGTGTGATTTAGTGGCCGCACCGCCGTGAAATTGATTGGTCGAAGGCGATGGCTGTCGATAGAGGACCCAGCGAGTGCCTCCCACTCCCTCCTACCCACAGCCGGCTTGAATAATCGCGACCAATCGCCATTAGGCACGGCGCGCTATTTAATAAGCGGGACGGCGTGCGGTGCCGGCTGATGAGGACACAGATACGACGTCTACAGCGCCCCGCGCCCCGCTACGGACTACCCGACGTTCCTGCGGGTCCACGTCACGTGTGTTGGCTCCTGCTGTTCTTCACTGATGGCAACGTCCCCTCGACTAATTTGCTGTGCAGTCCGTCCACGGTTACTAACAACTGTCCTGAAGACCTGCTTAACTTCTACTTCCAGCATATTCCTCCGCCTCAAGCAACCAAAGCTTAACCAACTACACATCATGACTACGCACCACATTCATGCACACTCTGTGTAGTAATATTTTTCATAAGAACTATTTCTTACTAGGTATTAAGAAAGCACTAGTTTTCTCTCTTTTTATTTGTATTAATTATAAACGAAAAATGGTAATTTATAGATAAATATAAGTATTATTTTAGTTTGACCAAAAATAAGTTACTTTTATGTTAACATAAGAAGTGGGCTTAACGTCTCGTCGACAGCGAGGTCATTAGGGACTGTGCAGGGAGGAGGGATTGGGAAGGAATCGGCCATGGCCTTTGTTAGATGCGCATCCCAGCATTCCCCTGGAATGATTTCAGGAAACCATGAAAGACCGATATCAGGATGGCCGGACCGGGAATCGTACCCGGGTCCTCCCGAATGTGAGTCCAGTGAGTTACCACTGCGCCAACTTGCTCGGTAACACAATGAGGAAACAGCCCAACGCGACATACAGTACATGGGGTGATTTTTCAAAGGTTTGTTTCAAAAAGTGTGAAGAAACCACGAATATACTTTAGATGGGCAGCGGCAAGCTTTAAACACGGGACATCACACGCCTCAGACTAAGAATTAACAACTACCTTCGTACCACCCCGAGTTTTCGTGAAACTGGTCTGTCCCACCAAAACACATCGCCCACGTCCAGAGTTGCTCCCATCAGTCATGTACTGTTATGAGGGCGGTGACACCAGGCCCACACCGTTGCGTGGGTGAGTGAAGAGATTTAGGCGGCTCTTAACGTCGAGGTCTTGAGAGCCGATGAGGGTGAAGCAAGGTGAGTATGAAGCAGTGCCGGAATGTAAGGGCGCGGTAAACGTGAGATCCCCGAGATACGCCCGGTTCAGCCTAAATGCAAAAGGGAAGCTTATAATTTAAACTGACATTTCCAGAGATAACTATAATCGTTACCGCAAGCTTCTCTGTGGGTATAGGCTGTTCACAATAAAGTGAACACTTTTTAAGGCATTTCCATCAGGCATTGACTACTAATAAATATATCTTATTGCAGCCTAAGGCATTAAATTTCGAAGGTGGTGAAGTGTATATACCGTGTTTATTGGTCTCATTGCAATAATTATATTAAAAATCAGCACGAAGATGGAAATTAGATGAAAGGAAAATTTTTGAAGGGTCTTAAAAAGTGCTCACTTTACCGTGAACAGCCTATAACAATAATGTGAAGGGTGTGCCAGGGAAGCTGTTTGCTGACCAGGCCCGAATAGATGCAAACATATCTATCCATAACAGGTTTTGGGTGTAGGATTCAACACAGAAGGTACTTTTGCATGCAGGACAGACCAGATACAATACGAAGTAATTAGCCGTTAGGTTTTTTCTTTGTATTCGGTCTATTTACAAGTAGATATAATCTTAGTATCTTGACAATAAGGATTTGGGAAATTAGCCCACTTTGTCTAGCTCAGAAAAAGCGGGACCTCGCTCGTTACGGGGTTAGCAAAGTCCATTAACGCTGCGATAAGTATTCTGTTCCGGGTGGAACAGAATAAGGATTTTTCGTACATTTATAACGTGCTAGGCGTTATAGATGGCTAGTATGATTTCTCTAACCGTCTATTTCTCTCCCACCCTTGTGGTAGTCGCCTTAATTCGTCCATTCGAAGGCTGACCGCCACGATTTGGAGTCCTTCAGAGCAAGGTTCTTGGCACAGTAGGGCGTCATGCTGTCGAGACGAGGACGCCGCACAGAAGTACCAAATCACAGAAAGCTGACCAAAACCTCAGATGAGTATGGAGTCGAACAAAAACCCGAATAACGGCAATTTGAGAGATCGCTGATAACACAACCGAAGTCAAAATTACTGTTTTTAAAAATAAAACGGCACCTCAAATATGGCAGCGACACATGAGGATTTGAGAACTCCTATCATACATTAACAAGCACTAACTTTAAGGAGGGCTGTGAACTGGCTGATTACATATACAAGGTGTTCTTAAACTACGTGTCAAAATTCGAATCGCGACACCTATAGGCTAATATAAACAATAAATCTTAGTTGGCAAATGTTCGTAAAATTCATCTAGAAATTTAAAAATTAATTTGAAGTTCGCAAAACAGCACCGGGAGCCTCTTACTTGACGTACCTGCGAGCAAAACAAGTTGCATCTCACAAAGGCGAACGGAACTTGGACGCCAATCTGATAGAGCCTGCCTGCACATAGGACACCATAAACTCGAGGTACGTGGAAGCCTCTGGTGGTTGCTTGTTAGTACACGTGTGTCAAATTATGTGGACAATGGAGGATTAGCACTTGAGTAGTAAAGGCTGCCAGAAGTGATTACATTTTATTTTATTGACAGCACCACACAAGCAGCAGTAATAGCGATGTAGGGTCTGCACGTATTTTTAAGGTGGTCTGTGTACAGGCGGTCGCCGCATGACGCTTTGGTCCCGTTCGCCTATGTGATATGCAACTTGTTGTGCACGCAGGTACGTGAAGTTGCGGATACCGGCGCTGGTTTTCTAACTTCAATTTAAATCGAAAAATATTATATGAATATTACAAACATTTTGCTACAAGGATTTATTGCTTATGTTGACCCAGAGATGCCGTGGTTTAAATTTCGACATATATTATATATCCATAATATCCACATAAAACAATAATTATATATATATATATATATATAAAAGTGACTGACATATCAATGCTTAGCTCCGACCATTCTTCCTGTAACGCATGGGGGTATCACGGGTCAAAACACCAAAGGTTAAAACTCCCATTAATGTACATAACCTCAAAACATCCCCTATGCACACATAGCTAAACGACAACACAGTGGATCGGTTGTGACGAGTAGAAATTACCAGGGTTAGTAGCAATACACATAGGCAATACAATGGGCCAGCTGCAATACACTGGGCCAGCTCGGCTTACTTAAATTTGCTTATTACATACTAGAATAAATTATAGTTATTATTTGTCTTCATATTACTCTTGTGGAGTTATAAATTATATATATGATTTAAAACTTGAAACTAAAAGATATAAAGATATAAATGGTTGTAGGGTGATCATAGAGGATCATTACTTTGAGGCCCTTGCTTAGACCTTCAGGTAAGTACCAAGCAAGGACACTTTCTGCAAATGCAAACCAACGACCACGTCGATATAAACAGAATATAAATATTCCCTAAGTGCTAATGACTCAAAAAGGTGAAACAGACTAACTACCAGTTAAACACACATGAGTTCTGAAAAGTTCTATATTGAAGAATTTTATCACATGGTTCTACAAACTTCATATAAAAAATGGCTACATTTCCAATCCAAAGGGGACATTTTCCTGGTACACAATCAACACAAAAGATATACATATATATAATTCCCATAATTTGACAATCTTATAACAGGCTAAAAACAAAAGTATAAAATTTCTGCATACACAATACCTAAATATACTGTAGGCTTTTAAAACAAACCCACGATTACAGCCTCTAAACTCTCTTTGGTATTCACTGTGTATGTTATTTCAATTGGGAATAACTTTCCGTTGTTAAAACTAATAAACTTGAACTTTAATACCAGCAAGGTTATCTGTTTATGCACTGTACTTGCACAAAATCTTAAAGAACTTCTGAAAATTATGAAATGCTTATGAAATTAATGAATTTTTTTTTACAAAATTAATGTAGGCTACATTTTTTTTATATTTTCAGCAAAATACAACATGTAAGTAAATATTTTCAACATAAAATACTAAAGACTAACCGTTAATGCATTATCACAATGCTTTTTCTTAATTTATTTTCCTTGAAACATTACAATTTTTTGAGATAGCACAGTTTCATTTGGAAGATAGTATGATATCCTCTTGGATTTAACACTGAGTAATTTTTGTGGTCTTATATAATATAGATATTACCAGGAAATTCTAAAGTGTCTACCAAATGTACAGTGCTACAACACCCATTTCTACAGAAATCTGGCCTTATGGCCTTAATGTTTCTACTTATCTCATGGTCTGCAGTGCTGTTCTGGTCACCCCGAACGGCCAGGTCTCTCTGTGTGACCAGTCCGCTGGAGGGACTATTTACAGTAAAAAACTAACAGGGGATAACTTCCCCACCAATATTCCTATTGGCTTAACCTGTCCTCGCGTCAGACATAATTTCCGGAGAAACTAGAGCCACCTTTATTAAAATTACCACTCAAGACTAATATGTACTAATATCGAATATTCTGGTGATCACATTGTTTATGGGTGTTGCGCACAACTGCCGGCCGCCCAGAGCTTCTAGTGCCCCAGGCGGGCAGGCCAGTAAACACACTGGCGACTAGCGCCAGCCATTTTCCAGTCCTACATTGGAGCGCGAACCAAGTGGTCGCATATGTCTGTGTGTCGGGAATGTCACTGCATGAACAAGTATCGTTCACGTTCGGCGTCAGCACACATTATTTCTTCAAAAGGTATGATGTCTTCAGGTAATAAACATGTCGTGTTAGGGAGTATTAAAGTGTAGAAAATGTCATAATATTGAATAACAAAAACTGGGTAGGCAATCAGCCGACAAGGCAAGCAAACTTGTAGCGGGCGGTTGAGTTTACGGTGAAATTGGAGTGGTACGCATGCGAAAATTTTCCAAGTCATGAGACGAGACTCCTTTTCTGAACTTAACTAAATCAGTAAAATAAAATAAAAATTGTATCGTGATGAGACAATCTTTCAATCTTGACTTCAAATTACAAAAAAAATGGTAAATAAAATATTTCATTGTGGACACGCACTCTCATTATTAGAAACAGAGAATCTCAATGTTTTCAACTTCCTTTTGTTATATAATGTCTGAACTGGTCTTAACTATCGGGATCCCAAAAAGCAAACACAATCAATAAGGAACGAAACCTGCATCCTTTCACCATAGGTGGTGGCAACATGCCACTTGTCTAAGAGAAAAGACTTTTCAAGTCTTCATTTATTAAGTTTTCAAATGTCATGTCCCTTTTTTTTTTTCCTTAACCACCATTTAAGATTTTTTAGCCATAACTGCCTGAATCCATCTTGTAAAATTATGGCCGTATCAAAGGAAAGTCTCGAAGAATAACAGACAAAAGGGCCGGATCAGTTTTCCGTATTATTTTGGTAGGTTAATTTTTTCCATGCACATTCAGAAAAATTAATGAGTTTTGGCTTGCATGAAGAATCAGGAACGCTAATATTTGTGGACCATGAGTTAATATCCTGTGCATCACAGTAGACATAATACCAGCGCTGGACGCTCCTGGCAAAGCGGAACAACTACAAATCCATGTCACAAGTGACGATGGAACCAAAATTCGGGGTCACCACGCTCTATACGCCGACCGCTAGAAAACACAATACGACACAAAATGAAAACTGCCAGTCAAAATACAAATAACAAAGGCTGGCGCACAAAAGGGGCTACAAATCAAACCTACCAAATGCGGCGAAACTAAAAGATTACAGAAGAATCGTGTAGATTCTCTTTAGGCCAAGATTTGAAGTTAATTTCACGTCATTTTTCAGGTGAACAAGGAGGAAAGGGTCACTCCCGGAAGTGGCCACAGGTCAGATATCGTTTCAGGCAATTAGAGCGATAATCGATACACAACATGATGGGATAATTAGTTTTAAATTATTGCGAAATGATTTTAGTTGAAGCAAACTCACAAAAGTAATCAAATAATGATATTTTAAACATAACCAAAATATTTCGTGGGTAGAGTTACTAACTAAATTGTGGCGATTGAAAATGCAAAATTATTAACACAATAACCATTGATGACATACACGATCATTTGCTAAAATGAAATGTTTTAACAAAATTCTGACGAGTAAAAGACATTGATCAATAAACCAATTACAGAAATGGCAATTTCAGCTGTATAACTCAAAATTTTAACACAAATGATTGAAACAGTAAATATAACTGAATCACTAAAAATACTATACTTACGTTCTGGATCACAGTAACAGTGACTATCAAAAGTTAACAGTGAATCAAAATAAATTACATATTTTCAGAAAAGACCTAAGCAAAATTAAATAGCCGAACCAGACATATATTTTGCTAAACTAACTAGCTTATTCAAAAAAGCAATATAAATAGTAAATTATGCAAAATACAAAAACAAAATAGTGGGTGTCACAAAAGGTGGCACAGTCGTAGATGCATGAAATTTGCAGGAAACATTTATTATGTAATGCGTGCAGCCACTAAGGAGGGATTTTTCATAATTTAACCACTAAAGGGGTGAAATGGGTGTTTAAAGTTTATACATAGAAAAAATATTGGATTGTCCTATCAACCCTTAACCTCGTGAAAGTACTATAAAAATAAATAATTAAAACAGTTAACAGTTTCATAGAAATAAACCAATATTAAAACGGTTCTATTTAACTAAAATAGCAAGGAACATCGCTTAGAAAGAAGTATTGTAGAAATCCTAACTTACATGTTGACACGGCCGATTACTAATAACAACTCCAAACTTAATAGCCCCGATTCTCTTATTTCTTAAGTTTCTATTTTAAAATACGTATATTATTTTAAAGACATACTTACTATGTAAAAAATATTGTAACCGAAACACGAGTTCCACGAGGACAAAGTCGCGGTCAAAAGCTAGTATTCTTAAAAGAGAACAAAATTTGCTAGAAAAATGGAAGACATTATGTCAAAAAAGCATAAACTTTTGAAAATGATGCAAGCAATTAGTCCAGCGCAGTTTGAGAAAGCAAAATCATTATCGATCTCAAATATCACAAGGGTCTAGGTACCAGAGTGAATGTTAGAATCATAATACATATCCAAACCGGAGTCCAAATCAGAATCAACATTGTAATCGATGTCGTCCGTAGGGTCTGTTTCCTGTCCAGTTGCAGTGGTCAAGTTAGGTGAGAGCAATAGCTTAGTTGCTTCTCAGGATACCAGCTTAAGCTTCTTTATGGAAATTTTCATAACCAGAAAATATCGGAGTCAGAAGTCATCAGCCAATTAAACATATTTTCCTTCTCAATTATTCTGAAACTCTTTCGAGAGAAGTCTTCCCGGGATATTTTTACGTATTTATTTCGTGCTTCTTAAGCTTCTTCTGAAAAACTGTGAATTAGTAACACTGCACACGCTAATATTTGTGGACCGTGAGTTAATATCTTGTGCCTCACAGTAGGCATAATACCACATATACATATTGTCCCAATTATATTGGCCACCCCCAATAACTCTGTACCGGGGCTCCAAATGGGAAAGTGTTTCATACAAAACTTGCATAACTCGAGGGGCGAAATAACACTGCTTGAGAGTCAGCCTTATAGCATTATTTATTAGTGAAATACAAGTACTTAAAATCAGTTTTTTAAAATCCCACCATGCATATTTTGGTCAAAAGTTAAATGAAGCTCGTCAAGGCATATTTGAACATGTAGCACAATGTACACTTTTATAACATGAACATGAAATCCGACACAGAAAGTGGGATCTCTATTGCACATTTGTAGTACAATCCCTGTGTGTACCGTGAGAGGCAGAACATTCACATTAGCTGTGCGAAGTTGTGACCATTGGCAGCGATACACAAGTTCAGTTGCTGGATGAATGACAACACTGATCCCTCCAGCTATGCCTGCGGAAGAGCATTACAAGTACGCACAATACGTTCAAGTACATTCTATAGAGTTCTTGGAATATCTCTATATACGGCGTCTTTCAGGTAACTCCAAAGAAAAAGGTCCGGGGGGTTAAGATAAGGAGATCGAGCAGGCCACTGAACTAGTCCTCCAAGACCAATCCATCAAATATGATATTTTTGGTACAGAACATGATGTGCATACATGGAATCATGTGCTGGGCATCCCTCGTGCTGGTACCACATTATCATTCTGTTCCTTAGATGTATCTTCTCTAGAAGATCTTGAAAAATAGTTTCCATAAAGGTGGTATACTCCCTGCCTTATTGCCAACCATCCAACACCAGATATTCTCGATTGCCCAATAATGCATGTTCCTCGTATTCACTTGGCTTACGATGGAGAATGGCGATTCATCGGTAAAAAGAACATCCGAAAAAAGCTCGGATTGGCTATAATTTGATGCTGTGCTAATCCATAGAACTCTACACTATTCTGGAAATCATTCCCGTGCAATTCTTGGTGAAAGTGTATATGACAGGTATGGAATCTCAGTAGCCTCATCTGTGCGAGTTCTACGACGATTGCGTTGCTGTGGGTTCGCATTGCCTATTTCACAAAAATTTCACAACGAGACGGGAAAACATCCGTCTGGAAGGTGGGGTCTTGTTAGGTTATCACTTTCTATAGAGTTGCTTCGCCCGACTAGCATTATGCCGACCTTCAGCAGAATGAACGACGAGTGAGAAAACGAAGCTATTGATAATGGTGATAGCAGAACTCTCTGTGTGTGTGTTTCAGTACAACTCACTTGAACGCACTACACTGTATTGCAGACTAAAACGAACACATTCATCTGCTAACTTGCACTCTCCATAGATGAGCAGCATTTCTACCTTCCCGTTGTTGGAGTACATTTCCGCTACAACTCTCACCTTGCAGTAAACTGAGTAGTCATCATGCCATGTGTTTCCCTTTGTCTCCTCTAAGCGCAGCCTCTGTGGAATGATGTACGCAACTCTGGGTACCTGCACTGTTTATATCACCTCTATATAAAATGCAGAGCATCAACGTCACACTGTACTGTATCATGCAACACAATCGTACTGCAAGGCATCACATAACAGATCTTCATGAACTCTTATTAGTCCAAATGTCTATGGCGATTTTTAACGGTCTTTTTATTAGACTTGTACATTTTGATAGTTTTTTGATTAGGTATTGACAAGTTTCATTGAACTTGTGACGAATAGCTACATGGTGTCGTTTAAAAAACTGATTTTAGTAATCGTATATCAATAATAAATAATGCTTTAAGGCTGACACACCAGCATTATTAGTTACCCCCTCCAGTTATAAAACCTTAATGTGAAACACTTGTTTATTTGGAGCATCGGTACTGAGTTATTGTGGGTGGTCAAGATAAATGGGATATTACGGGTGTCACTCGCATCGAAACTACGCCTAAGTTAACGGTTCCTAGAAAAGCTGTTAATACTTGCGGGTCATGGCCACGGCTTACCTTTGCTGCATTGGGACCCGTTTGACTGACCAACTCACATAAACTGCTGCTTGCCAAGTGTGCGGCGCGCGTGGTGCTGCCGCCGACGAAGTCTCACCGGTCCCCTCCCCTCCCCTCCTCACCCGACCATCACGATGACAATGAGGCGCCAGCCAGTCAACGATGCAATACAGGGACATTTCCGGATGAAGAATGTTTGAAATTTATCTGGAAGCTTTGACATTTTGTATATTAGCCTGTTTCTTCCCATGTGGGGGACTGGCCAGGGACTTCCAGACAGGACGAAACTTTTTCCTGATTTTATTTTTAAAAGAAGGGGGGCCCCTTGCTGGCAATTTACAAAGTTATGTAAAATTATTGCATTTTATATATGTTCGTGTAATAATTCAAATATAATCCTAAGTTTGTGGGAATCTGGGATTGTAAAGAGAAAACTATTAAGAGTTTTAAATATTATTTATTCTTGATATATTTCCAAGTAGAATTGCTTGTAATAATCAATGGGATTTATATATAGAAATTTTCTTCTATGAACTATTTCACTGAAGTAAACCCAATTCCTGTTAGACATATTGGGGAGGATTTCTTGCTCTTCAAATTTTACCATCTAGATTGAGGAAACATCGAGATAGAGACCTCTCTGCTTTTGCCAGCTGAAACCGTCGCATGCAGAGAGAGAAAACCGCCCCACTCTGCTTCCTCAATGCAAATAGTCAGAAAGGGGAGTCCAAATAGGAATTTTGAAATTTTGTAATAAAAGTCCTTTGGGATTACTACAGTGTTCACAAGGTTGTGGTGAATCAAACTAACACACAAAATGACTTGTACAGGTATAGTTTCTACCGCCTGGGTCCAGACTAACAAAAGAAAGTTTTCAAAAATCACTCGCTGATGCAGGTGTAACGTATAAACCGGACGATGGGATAGACACCTTGCGTCCTCTGATGAGGAAGCTGGCGTGGAAAGGAGGGGCAATGGAATGCCGTGGGCGGGGGAAACCCGCCGACCAGAGGCACCGTTCGGCACGATTCACACAAGCGGAAATCCGGGGGTGACCCCTCCGGGAATCGAACCCATACGCCTAGGTGCCACGTGGGATGCGAGTAGTCTAACTACTACATCATCGTGACCCCCTCTTCAAAAGACCCTGCTGGCCACCGACGACACGATCGGTATTCAGACAGAAATACGACGCGGAGAAAGAAGTTTGGGCGACTCTTTAAGAGATCTTGAGAGTGAAACACGACGTCTTCGACATCCTGCAGTGTCTGTAGGAAACGACAGTAAACATGAATTATATTTTAATTTACTCCAGCACTCCCATAACAATCTTTCCGAATCAATGCAAGTCGTACAGATGTGTAAGATTATGTAATACTGTGTAGTGGAGAGTCAGGGGTGATGAAATTAAAAAAATATTGTGGTGTATGATGATGATATTGTGAAACATAACACATATGAGGATGTACAACTAGAATAAATTATAGCACTTTAATAATGTTATAGGCACCTTTGCAGGTGAATAGATGGACAATATCAAAATCAGTATCGTTTTCCAGCAGAAATAAGTATTGATAAGAACACATGTTAAACTGCATCTGTAAAACTAGCAGCCATTCATATGTATTATTCTGAAGAAATAGTGCATCTCAGTTACGCACTATACATACAAACAACACAAGGAAAATCTAACCTTCTGCCATTTTTTATTACGACAAAGCAAACTTTTTCCAGGCATTGAATAAGGACAAGATCCACATTAAAACAATATTCGATGATTAAACGAGCAAAGTGATGATTATATCTGCTGTTAGTAGTGAAAAATAAATGAAATGAGTATATTTTTCATGACTTGAAAAACAATTACGATTGTCCTCAAACATATTCAGCTATATACATGATTGTAAAATCATGTGCAAATGTCAATTTATTAATCTTACACTGTTTCTCGGAGATTGCTAATAAGTTTGAGACGGCCTGCACGGAGTATTGCTGTCTCCTTACTCATCAACCATGTTTGTCAATTGCATCTAACCACTCAAGTACAACGTAACACGACTACATGAAGTGAAAGAACTTTTCCCGTTTTGGTTTAAAATATCTTCTGCATGAACTTATAAACAATTACTACCTTTTTACCAAACTGGTTTGTGAAAACGAAGAGTTGCATAGAAGTTTGTTACGACAAACTTTGGTTACCGACACGGAAGTTCACTAGGACATCGGACATAGCTTCGCCGCTTGGAGCCTGTTTTGTTACTGGACTTTTTTGACGTGGTGCCGAATTTTACGCTGTTTAGATGGCGCTGCGATCTGCGGCCACTGCGCATGACCTCCCACCCCTGTAACTTCACCTTGGAGGCGGTGCAGAAGTACCAATATGATGTTCATTTGTTTGCTAAATTTGTAGCTGATGGCGCTACTTTTTCCTTGTAATTATGACGTATTTGTTGGCGATTGGCTGTTCACCCATCGCCCCTTGAACATTTTTTTTTGTAATAAATTCAGCCATTGGCTGATCATTAATTAATACCCTCTAGGGAGAATTAAACAGATTCCGCTATATATATATATATATATATATATATATATATATATATATATACGCGCGCACACACACACACACACACACACTGGGAGCGGAGTTGTCCCTAGAACAACCTAGTTAAAGCTCAATAAAATGCTTTGTTTTACCCTCGGCAAAACTGAATGTAAATGTTAAATCTTTGTAAGAGATTTTTTTTGAGATGCCGAATTTTTAGTTAAATATGAACTAACAAATAGCAAAATTATTGACAATCTGGAGGAAATGCTCACAAGTTTTGTAAACGTGACAAACCAAGAAAGTGGTTTAGAGATTTCCCTGAATTCTGGAAAATAATCCTTAAAAATGAATGCTAGGGTTTAGGACAGAATATTGTATTTTTGCAAGCTCCCTAGTTAAAATTTGTAGGTGTCTTTTCTGGACTTTTCCCGATGAAAGTGATTAAATTTGGGGAAAATAAAATGAAAATTTTTCAATTGTGGATAAGCCACAAAAGCATGTTTTGAATAGAGAACTATATGAAAAATTTCTCATTGTTTTGGAGAAACCATGTTAAACAATTTTTTTTTTTTGCCATTCAATGGACTTTGGTAACTAGAATATGGCCAGAAAATGATTTGTAGTCTTCAGTATAGACTATTATGACACGTCACACAATATTCTTTCATTTTTATATGGCCTTAAGTAAAATTGTAGATGGCCTGAAAATACATTGTAACTTGTAGAATGAAGTATTATAATATGTCAAATAATAATTTTGCAGTTCAATGGCCTTTGGTAACCAGAATATGGTGGGAAAATAATCTGTAACCTTCAGTATAAACTATGATATGCCACATACTATTCTTACATTTTCTATGACTTTGGGTAAAATTGTAGAGGGCCTGAGAATACATTGTAACATTCAATATAAAAAAGAGAAATGGCAACTGTTAAGACTATAAAGTCAGAATTTTAAATGCTATAATTCGAAATTGTACAATTCGCATTTGTGAAAGACATTGGCGGCAACAAAAATTTACCTTCTAAATGATAAATATGTCTGACAAGACAAAAATTTAATAAAATCAAAATACAGTATCAGAATGTATGTGTATTGCATTTCAGCTCATAGCATGTAGAATCTTTCCTACTTTAGTGTTCTTCCATGTTTTATTCACTTTGCCTTAACGAGGGTTGTTTTCCCCTAGGTGATTGTGTTTTTGCTGGATGGTGTTTTCAAATACACTTTGCCGCGTCCTAAGCTCTAGGATGTAACATTTTATATATGAAAGTGTTCGACCAATCATAAATCAATCCTTTTTAGAATCACGAGACCTTGTCTCATGACGCTAGCCTCTGAGTATCTGATTACCTTGTAAATAAATATCGAAAAATTTATTGGTTTAGAAATATTGTATGCCGTTGATTTCAACTTTCTTATCGTGATCTGATGTGAAGATGTAGCTCAACATCATGTATATTATCTTGTCAAAAGGGATATTCAATTTAACACATAAAACATTAGATGTAGATGATGTTGAAAATGTATTTTGGCTTTCAGCTAATACTGCATGCAAATTAGGATAATGCAGTCTTACGTTAATTTGTGGCGACTTGTAGACTAGACGTTCTCGATGCTTTCGAAGCGCAGGGAACCAGATCTGTTTGAACAGGATTCAGGCGGTCTCTGCGGTCTATCTCATCGTCATCTGGATAGGAGTCATCCTCAGCAATCAAACGGAACTCCAGACCGATGAGACATCATCCTTTTAATTCGTTTGTAGCGCTTTTCCTCCGTCGGGGAAACTACCTCGTCCAGTCGTGCAGCCATCATCCCCAGAACAATCCAACCTTCTCTTCTCAAGCAAAAAACGTTCTACCCCAAAATGTCCCAAACCTACTGAATGACAAAAGCGTTTCCTTAGTAACCATTCCTGATATCTGTATTTTATACGGACATACAACTTGTTCTTCATGTCAAAGCGTAATGTATGCTACATTTAATTGTAATTCATCAGTTTGTAAGTGTGTTGAAAAAAATCAAACAGTTAGTAAAAAACACACGATAGAGTGTAGATAAACTCTGCAGCTTCACATGAACACCTTACAACGAGGCCCCCCTTTGTGAGACAGCCTTAATAAAATCAAACTTTAAATATAAAACATACATGGATGGATATTTTAAGGCTCCGCTAATTTACGATGAAACAAATAAGATAAAATGAATACTGAGTGAGATGATAAGTGAGAAACAACTGTAAGGGAACTCCTTACAACGAAGAGACAAGATGGCAGCACACTTCAACATTGGATCACTGCCCACAGTGCATTGATCTGGAGCCCTCAGTGATTGAAGTGTCTGAGGAATTTTCGCACCTCGGATGTTTCGGGTTCGGATCCCGGGTGAGCGTTTGGTGTGTGTGCCATTGTAAATTAAAGTTTATGTTTATTTAGTACTGAGCCGTTCATTAATCAGGCTGCTAAGCATAAAAGTGGGGACGTTAAAAGTGTAATTGTAAAGGTTGTTCGGAAATTAACCTCTCAAACTGCGGGGGGTGATTCCTTACAGTCTCATTATTTTTTTTATATATCTTCTGTTTAGGTATATGGTGTCCTATATATATTTTAGACTTGAATTTTTCATAAGGAATCACATCGCGCAGTTTAGGCGTTTGATTTCCAAACATTCTGTATAAAGTGAATTATTTTTCAATATACTGACGTTATGTTTGTACGTTGTAACGTAAACCTCTTGTCCCTATATGTACATAAGACTCGTCTATTGTAACATGCACTGATACTCTTCATTCATTTCCCCTAGCCGCCTATTCACAGCGCCTCAGAGTGGCAAAGGGCGGAGGGCGAAATGGGGGAGAGCGCAACAAAGAAGGGCGTGACAGAGGGAAAGTTCAGGGGAGCGATAACAAGTTGCAAAGTTGGCAGCGGCGCTCCAGAAGTTAATTACTGTATCATAGATCCCGCGTGTCACTGTTAATTACGGTCGCGTTGTTCCTTGCTAATTGGTAATTAAACATCGCTAGAAGCCGCGTCGCCCAACAGAACAGATAAACCGTGATCTGCTAGCACCTAGGTAGCTCGAGTAGTCAAGTAAATCTTATGTAGAAATTTCTGTTAGTACCAGATCTATAACTCACTATAAAATGCACCGATTTGCCTATTATAACTTACATATCGCTCGCCTGAACTCAAAGGTCATTACAAAGAAAGGGAAATTCGTAGTGAAGTTTCCATCTTTGTGTAATAGCAGTACTACATTTGCAGCTAAATACAAGATGATTCACCAGAAGTTACCACCACTTAGTTACAGGGATTACCCCTTCAGTAATTTGGTGCAAATTACGTAATATGAATGTGCGCCCTATTCGCAATGTTTACAGAGTAACTGGGGAAAAAATAGAAACGCATTAGAGTGAATAGCTCGTGACATGTTGCTGCCTGTTTGTGGACAGCGCGTGACCTTGAATACCGTGAAGTGTAACTGTTTCACTGTGTGCTGAGTGAACACGGTGCGTTCCTGATCAGACTTTGGTTGCGAGATGTAGAAATCATGTACAATTTCCACACAAGAATACTCCGATACTGAGTTTGAGGCTCTAACTATAAATATTTTTTTTTTTGAAAGAAATGTTCTTGTTTTCTTTAACTCTGGAATTTTTCGAATTACTTTGGAAATTTGGTCATAGGACAATAATTCATCTGACATATTTTGCTCCAAATGACGGAATGAATAAGCCCTGATATTCGCGCTAACTCCTCATCAATGTCTCTGTATACAACGTGAATCTAATGATCACCAATAAGCTCTGGGAGGTTATTACTTATGAAAAACTAGGTAGAAAATATACAGGATACCTCGTACCTAAATATAATATTAAGGGAAGAATGGTCCCTTAAAATCCTCACTGGAAAACAGTAACTTCACGAAATATCTGAAACTAAGTGACATTAAATGACAACACTCCGAAAATAGTTTTCTGTTATCCGGATCCTCAATCTACAGCAAACATTTGTTTATGCCCTCCACGGTAATGAAAATAACAGGGGTGGCCACCAGCTTATTGTATACAACTTATGTACCATCGGGATATTGGAACATTTGATGCTGGCCTATTGAGCAGTATCACTTAGTAATAAATATTGTCCTCTTGTTGCAAGTGGGAAGGACCCAGCATTTTTTTTTAAACACAAATGACGTTTCGGCCCAGCGTTACAGTCCCTAGCACGTAGGCTACACTGCAGGCATGAGTTTATGGTTGGCTGCTAGGTCCACTGCACTGCGGACAACATGTTAACACTTACAGTAAACAACATGTACCACACATTTATAAGCTAACAGTACGTAAGTAGTATAGTTAATTTAACAATAAAAGTTGAGTAGTACCAATATGATACACCCCATAGTTCTCGAGAAATGCATGTTTAATGTTCGAAACAGACAATGTGTTATTCCTGCGACATAGGCAACACCCCCCCACATGATATGCAGCACCGGCCCCGGAACAGCACCTGAGGGACACTACTGACCAGCACGTCGAATGTAATGCTGGACCGAAGCTTCATGTGTGTTTTGAACGAAAACGGTGGGTCCTACGCACTCCCAACAAGATGACCATTATTGTTACTTAAGTAATACTGCTTAATATGCCAGCATCAACAAATGTTCCAATATCTCGATGGTACAAAAGTTGTATACAATAAGGTGGTGGCCACCCCTTTTATTTTCATTACCGTGGAAGGTATAAACAAATTTTTGCTGTAGGTTGAGTATACCGATAACATAAAACAATGTTTGGAGTGTTGTCATTTAATGTCACTTAGTTTCCGATATTTCAGGAAGTTACTGTTTTCAAATGTGAATTTCAAGGGATCATTCCTCCCTTAATATTGTACTTAGGTACAATGTGTCCTATATATTTGGTAATTAATTTTTCATAAAGTATCATTTCCTGGAGTTCGTCGGTGATTTTTAGATTTACGTTGTACAGCATAATGCCTGGGGCATAAACTTCCACCTAATTTAGTAAGTTAACTGAAAAATAAAATGTTCACAGTGTACCTACATTTAATAAACGTTAAAGTTAACTGAAATGGATTTAACTACATGCCCTAACAGTCAAAAAGCACTCGTAATAAAGATGTTCAATACCATATATAATACTGTCTACAAACAGAGTTAGCGTAAAAACAGTTTGCGAACCGTGCCATTCCATAATCTAAAAAAAAAAGTCGCAAATTTACCTCATCACCTACACGCGTACTGAATAAGGAGGAATCTAAAAAAAAATAATTTGATAGATCCATTGCAGCTTTTCTGCAATTATTGTTAAGAAAAGAGTTAAATACTTAGTGAATTTCTATTCTACATTTGCAGCCGAGTAGTATACGACAAATATTTTTCTCACTCTTTATAGGTTACAACTTCCATTGCAGTTTGGCAATTTAACTGTGCATGTTTTGAAGAGTGCAATTAAGCTAATTAAAAACTTAAAAGGAGCTTGATGAAACTGTGGTTGAGCGGGTTGTGCTTGTTTGTTCAAGAGTCCGGTGAAGTTCGGTGTACGTGTTACGTGTCTGTTATTTACGCGAATTAATCCAGTGGCCATCTTAGAAAAAGGTAATTTGCCATTTTCTTAACATTCATGTAAATAGTGCTACGAAATTGTTTCCTATGTTACGCAGAACGCTCCTTGAGAGTTAGTTACAGTCTACAGTAGTTTCGTACGTTGGTCCGTTTATTTGATACAGACCGATGTGAAGAATAGTGTATTCACGATGGTCAACAAATATACTCTGACAAATAAGTCAATGCATTTGCAAGGATACATGAAATTACATTCTCAATTGAAAGTAACGATGCAATTCGAAATGCCTTGTTCTCGGTTGAGTATTTAGTTGCCAGTTTATGGTGTAATAAAGCCTTTATCGATGCAAAAGTTCAAATTTTGTAAACGATATACAATTTGCAGACAAAGAAACTAATAAAAGTTGTGAACTTCTAATACGTTGTAAAAATATATACAACTGCAAGGAATTTCGCGGCGAACTCGTGTGAAAACATGGTATGGTTTGGTACAGTCCTTGATTTTCTATCAATGGTCCCCTCATTAATAAAAAAAATATATATTTTTAATTGTATTATGTACGCCTACATTAAGACACTTTAAGTTGTTGGGATTATTATTATATTTTTTACGACATTCTACAGAAACAGAATAACAGCTTTCGTCACCTGAAAACTCGATTCCAGTCGTGAATGTTTTTGAAAATATGTTTTCTATTTGTTGAGAATGATAACGAAAGGTATTCGGTTGAACAATGGGCTAAATATCCCGTCATACCTGCAATGAGCGCTCTCTACCCATGATGTACTGCAACTGATCTGCTCCCTTTTTAAGACGAAGGTCTTACAAGCGACAAGTTGTACATAACACCAGAGAAAATTAATACAATGCTCAATACGCAGTTCGGTGGACATATAAGCTGACAGCAGTAGCATGTGGTAAACAGTTACAAGGTGAGCTGTGTTTTGTTCTGTGGTATACATATTGCTTGCTAGTTTACACAT
The DNA here is from genome assembly GCA_029891345.1 of Dryococelus australis. Taxonomy (NCBI): domain Eukaryota; kingdom Metazoa; phylum Arthropoda; class Insecta; order Phasmatodea; family Phasmatidae; genus Dryococelus; species Dryococelus australis. Next base: position 87,629,143 of record CM056994.1, read on the forward strand.
ACGTAATAGTGCAGTAAATGTCAAAGCACGCGTGTAACGAGTGCCTCGCCGCTCTCTCGTGAGTGGTCGCAATACATTCAGTTTCTCCCGGCCCCACTCTGGTTACTGGTTCCTGCTGTGTGCGCCGAGTGTGTACAGCACTGAGCAAGCACCAGCTTACCTTGCAAAACTTCACCACACTCTACTGACAGATAGTATAAGGTACACAATCCACTAATGTGAAACTAGGGACAGGTGTTTTTCGCGAAAAAATTTAAAGACCAGTTGTACTCCAAAACACTTTTGTTCATATGCACTTTCGTGGTTGGATGATTTTAAATGTCACGTGCCTCAAGTGTCTCTGCGAATAACAGACGTTAAGTATGGGAGTACTTTGTTCTGATTAGCCCAGTCAAATAAGAACATGTCTTCTCTCGTAGAGACGCGGCCAATAACCAAAGGAAGTAGCAGCTGTGGACGTAGGATATTAAAGTCTAGCATTGCCATAAATATTCCCGCGAAAAACACCTGTCCCTAGCCATAACCCACTGACGCGGCACTCATGTGTGATCGCGCGAGGCTAAAATATAAGGAGCGACAGGGCGTGTCTCGGTTGCCGAGCGCGACCAATTTTTCTATGGAGCATAGTTAGTGCCACCTGTTTTTCGCGAAAAAAAAAATGTATGTCGAGGGTAGGCTTCAATATCCTATGTGCACACTTGCAACCTTATTTCTAGTATTGGCCGCTCGTTTTTGTGTGAAGACAGTCTGTTATATGAGTGAGCCAATCAGAATAAAGTTTCTCAGATAGTGACCGTCCGTTATTCGCGGGGAGGCAGATAAGACGCGTGGAAATTCAAATGCTCCAATCACGGAAGTGATTCTGAACGAAATTTTTTGGAAAACAACCTGTCCTGAAATATTTTCGCGAAAAACAGGTGCCCCTTAGCACAGTCCATGAGTTCAACCAGACGCGCGCGTCACGCTGCAGGAGACGGAGTGTTGTGGGTTCTTTTCGGTTCTTAGTTTGAAAAATTGCTTCGAAAGGTGATGGCATTGACACAAGTGAACTGATATCAGATATTTAAGAGCGGCCTGCAATATGGAATATTACTTTGAAGGAGTATAGTGATAATAATATGAGGAAAATAATGCGGGAAGAAATAGTCAATAAATTTTCAACAGGCTACGTGAAATTGAAAGAAAAGAAACAACTAAAGTCCATTCCCGACTGGAAATGACTTTTGAAAACGAAATCCCTCTAGGCGTAACATGTCAACCAGTTTTTTCAATAACCTGTATTTCACAAATATGTAACACCGTTGTTAACTTTAGAGCACTGTACTATTGAATAAATGAAACTTTATCTTAGTATCTTCTATAACTTGTAATATTTATTTCGTATTAAATATGAATTAACAACAGTGAGAGCAGCGACTTGTTGACAACGGCCGGTAAGAAATAGTTCACAGTTAAAATATCATTTTAACCTAGTTTTTTAGAATGCTATTTGTAAATTAAACAACGTGTATTGAAATACTTAAATATTTAGGTAGCCCCGATGGCAATATATTTAATTTTTACAGTTTAAAATAACAGCGAAAAATATCGTGTGTAGGCCGTAGTGGCACGGTGTTTGTTTTATCGAGCGAGGAAGCAAATTGTCGGCTGGGCGAGGCTTGTCGCTCTCTATCTTTCTTTGTCTCTCTCACACTCGGGAAGTTTCGCTTCGCTAGCAAGCAAGAAAATTATACATGTTTTCAATTGTGCCATATTTCATACTTATTACAGCAAAATTATGTTTTTTAAATTTGCAATTTACAACTGAAAAAATATTTCAATATTTGAATACTTATTTTAATGTATTTAGATATGATGTCGGGACGGATAACATCGGAAGTTGGCAGACGTGGCGAGCCATGACATGGTGTATTATTTTGTGCCAAACGAAGCGGAAATTATTCTTACTCCGAAAAATACTTCAAATTACTACATCATGTTTGTAGACATTGTGTTTTTCAAACATACCTAGGCAAGTTACGATGTTGTGATAAATCTGTGTTTCCACAGCAGTAATAAATATTCTTTTACGTGTGTTTCGTTAACCGCTGCGTGTGAAATGGCGTGGTGTTGCTGCGTGGTGATCGTTTGGCTGGCCCTGTGTGTGTGAGCGTGATTTAAAATATTTTATATTCACTATTTATACGTTTCGACTGTGAGCTGTTTTTATGACGAAGTTAATTATTGACATCCGCGTTGTTTATTTATCACAACGTTATACATTTCCCCTAGGTGTTTGAAACACAGTCGTGTAATGTGATTGACCACAGTCCCAATAAAATACTAAGCCCAGTCCGATAAATTTCAATAAACCTAATAAACAGTAAGTAGCAATACAGAGAAGCATGAGCGCAATAAAAGTTACTTTGCGCTTATTTGTGTGCATGTTCACATATCTTTTAACTTAGTATGACAAAAAATAAGCAACATGAGTTGCATGCTTGAATTAAATGTGCCTTTTTCGTTTGACTGGTTGTTCCTTCGTTTTAATATATATTCCAACTGAGGCCGCCCTTTTAAAGAATAACCCAACACATATCAATAACAAAAAGATAAATACTACAGTTCTTTACTTCGCAGTTGTAACAGTGTTAAACACAGTCGCGGCAAAATATAACGTGCATTACATGTAATGTGCTATGCCATGGACAAAAAATATGTTAATGTAAAATAACCGTAAGAACCACCGTCAATTCAGGCATTTTTAAAACGTGATAAAACTGGCCTAAATAATGTTAGAGGTCTAAACTGTGAATATTCGTACGGAATGGTTTTTGGAATATGACAGAATTCTTTGAACTGGTGTAAACAGTAAACAACACATTTATAGGTATAAAAGTAGAAGTCACATTTCAGTGTTTATGTTTTGGCGTAGTGAAAGTGTACGAACACATGTACACACACAATGTAATGTAAACATTGATTTTGACATATTCTCCATGGCAGTCACATGGCAATGTTTGTTTACATTTGGCGGAAGGATACGAAACGGACCTGCAAGCAGATATTTAGTAGGGCTCCAAGAAAGTTTCTTTCGGTGAGAAATGGACTCTAGGTACGTATTTACATGTATTTATTTTGCCATTCAACTTGGCCCTCGTTTACAATATATCGTACCAACTTATCTCGGTATGAGGATATAAACCTAGATCATCTGGTGTGGTTCTGCACCCCCTACCTCCCCCCTCCCCCTCCAAATCCGTGAGTCTTCCTTTTCGGTTGGGAAATGTGTAATCCTTTCTTCAAACATAACATCATCTCTGGCACGAACAAAGTTGTGTAATAGACAGCATGTTTTGACGATATCAATAGCAAGGTCAATACCAATATAAAGATGGCAATGGAAAATTCTCCATTTGTTTTCCAAAATTCCAAATGAGCATTCAATATACCTCCAAGCCCTGCTTAACTTATAGTTTAATATTTTCTTCTCTGAACTTATGTAAGTGTCCGGATAGGGCCACATTGTGTTTTCTGTAAGCGGAAAAGCTTCATCCCCTACAAATACATATGGCATTGCTGTCCGGTCAATAGTAGTTACAGGAAGTTTCTCTGGTATTTGAAATGTCTTGTTAGTAAGTTTATGGAAAAGTGCTGAGTCTTTAAATACTTTTGAATGACTGTATTTTTAATAGGCGCCGATATCTACATAAATGAACTTGCAATCTGCGTCACAAATGACAAGCAACACAACTGAGAAATACCTCTTGTAATTATGGTACAGAGATCCACTTCGAGGGGGTTGAATGATCCTGATATGTTTACCGTCAACGGCACCTATACAACTCGGGAATTGTGCCCTGCTCTAATGTACTCGCAATGTCTTCCCAATTGTCTTCTGTAGGTTCTGGTAGACATACGTCTTAGAATGTATTCCATATAGCAGCATAAACGTCTCTGACTATTGCTCTGATGGTAGACATACCCAGTCAAAAGTTATTAGTAAAGTTTTATAAGTTACAAGTTACAAATCACAAATACTAGTAATTTGTGTTGCATAGTGGAAAACTATTTTCTAATATTACAATTTTATTTATACAAGTAAATTTTACAAGTTACAAGTCAGCTGATTGGTGCAGTTTATTTTTTCATGTGCTATTCATCAGGAATTGCCTCCCATTTTATATTTATCCATGTGTAATTATTCAACTATTCTGTTTTTCTTCCTTCAGTGCTATTTTGAGCTTATAACGGCTGTTGATAGTGTGCGTGATTGTGTTATGGTTAAATGATAATGGGCAAGCCTCATAAACAGCATAAATCAAAACTATGTATCCTCTAAAAAATAAAATAATAACTATCTGAATTATTTGGTGCATTAAAAATAACACTAACAAAGCAAGAAAAAGTGCAAGAATGTAAGAATGTTAATTCAGATGCACAAACATTGCGCCATACTATCAGCAAAGATTGTAGGCCTACATCCTTAAAGGATATTTGGTGGCCTAATGTACTCAAATGTACAATGGCAAATACATACTTTTAATCAGTTCAATAAATAAGCTACTTAAGTTTTTATTTTTAATGACTTGAGCAAAGCATTATTGCAACATAACCTATCCTAACCTAACCTATCCTAACCTATCCTAATCTAACCTAACCTAACCTTACACTGTTACCGGGAGAGGGCAAATAATTAGTATGGTTGTTTATCAATTGTGAGATTTATGCGTCACTTAATGTGGTAAATGTTTTAATTTTTCATTAATTTAAATTGAATGGTTTGTACTGATTCCAGCAACTGTGGAAAACAGCGGTAGAACAAGCTCCTACTTATTCGAGTATTAATACCACTGCAGAGAATCCATCATATCACGACTCCCAACAATCCGAACATGATCGCATTTACCGCCCACATCACAAGAAAACACGTAATTCTGAAGATTCCATTGACATGAAAATGATCAATGGTCCTAAAATCCAGCATTTCAGCTAGGGAGCAGCGCGAATTGGACGATGCAGATAAAATATTTTTATTGTCTTTGCTTGATGATTTTAAAAACATATCAACACATTTGAGAGCCCTTGCAAAAATTTATATTATAAATGTGGTTCAAAAATATCAGACTCCACATACTTCAAACAGATCTCAAGCCTACGAAACTTAATCTACCTCACAGAGTGGAGTTACGATATAGGCTATTCACGGTAAAGTGAGCACTTTTGGAAACTCTCTCATTTGGAATAATAGTTACTAAATATATTTTATTTTAGACGTTAATTTCCGATTGCGGTGGATTATTTACACTCTGTGTTTATTACTTACATAGCAATATTCATTTCAAAATGTGGATAAAGGATAAAAATTTGCTGAAAATAAAAAGTAACTAGGGCATCAAAAGTGCTCACTTAACACAACAGACTATAATCCAACAGCAGGTCCATCCCATCAAGGTAATTTTACCCTTTCTTCAGCTGTTTTTCAAATGTTCCTGTGCAGTCACCGGAAAATAACGTCTCAGTGGAAGTGGACGAGCGATACGCCTGATTTGAAATGGTTGTAGCACAGTAATGGTACGTTTCCGGACATGGGTTCCTGTACAAAAGATCTATACTCAGTCCCCTCTACAAGTCCTAGGAGTTTGTAAGGGTAATTTTCGAGTAACCTGTATATCAACAATTTCCATTTGGTGAACATTACCTATTTGTCACAATGTCGAACTTGCGGGCTTCAAATGAAAGCTCTTGGAAAGAATATTCCCTAAATTACATAAAATAAGTCATAAATAAATTGCTAGATAACAATGAAATAGGTATTCAATTAGTTAATAATAATGAAAAGTGACGACCCAGGAACGACGGCCAAAACACCAGCTACTTCGTAGGACTACCTTCCGTTCATTTATTGCCATACACGCCTATGCAGAGGGTAGTGTTTTTTTCTTCCAGAAAAAACGCTTTGGTTACGTTACTTTCAAGGCAGTACCGTAGATATATCCGCTTACTTACATTCACTATTAACTTACAGGCCTACATAGGATATAGTATTCAAAGAAAATGTTTGGTTACTCTACTTTTTGACGATACCATGCATTCGCTTATGGGTCAATAACGAAACAAGTAGGTGAACGTCTAAACCCTTATTGATTTTGGTACCACCGGCAATGCTATACGACGCTACTACTAATTATAATAATATGTAGTACTGTTTCATATTTCCATTGACTTAAGCGATCTGTTTACATCACGTTCTATAACTCTACTGTGCAAGATTGGTCTTGCCTAGTATAGTGTAGCCAGTTGACATTACACCCCTAGCCAGACGAACGATTAATCCCACAAGGGTTTCGTTTTTTCTCAGTGAGCTACAGAACACTGAAAACTAAAAAAGTTGGAAATAAAGAGGTTTATTGACAAAAAATGTTCGCCTTTGACAGAAATCAAGCGAGCAAGTTGAAGCGAAGGTGTATGGCAAATTCACGGTGGTAATTGGTTGAATCTAAATAGGTAAATGTAATGATACGCACCTGGGATACCTGAAGGGTATTTATTTTCCTCACAGCTGTCCAAATTGTGCCGCTTATCTGCGAATCAAATTATTTACAAGTGAGACATTGACCTTATAAATTACGACGGTGTATTTTGATCGTATAAACTAATTACGCCTCCATCATGCTTTCGAGTGACACGCGGTGATATTGTCTGAGTTTTGCAGTTTTTGCACGGCGTCGAGTGCGGGAATTAGCAGCGAGACTTCCCAGGGAGATAAATCAAGGCATTACTAGGGGCGAGTTGCCATGGCTGGAGGAGGGAGGGGTGCAGCTATCGTGCCGGTGGTGGTTTGATGGGAAGGAGGAGGAGGAGGAGGAGGGGGTGAATACAGCGACAGAGGGGTGGGCGAAGAGGACAACTCACGTGCCACGTTATCACAAGCCAACCAGGTTACTTTTTATAAAAACAAGCGCCCAGAGACGGGGATAAAAACAGCCGCAAGCCCCCCCCCCCCCCCCCCCCCTTTTCTCCTGTGGCGCCGCTGTAATGAGATCTGCGGTGGAAAAACGCACACACGCGCAGGCGATTTTTATCGCACCGGGGCAATAATTGGAACAAAATAATCTGTGGAACCCGCGGGAGCAGGCTAGCTAGCCGGCTGATACGCCGCGCGGGCCGGGACCAGCTGAATTTCATTTTTTTTTTTGTCCTGCAGGGATAGGAAATATTGCGAGGTTTGTTCATGCTTTAGGGGTAAGGGGTGGGTCCTCGTGCTGGCTGACTCGCCACTTGACCGCCGTTTTGCAGACACCGCGATGCTATATGCCCACTGCGGACCTAAACACATCTCGAAAGCGCTCTATGGCGGAGGCATCAGCTTGTAACATACACAGTGCTGAAGAATAATCATAACTACTTGCCATTTTCAAATAATTAATAGCAACCTATAATATATGACCGCACATAAGTGCACAGTGTATGTTAATGTTTTACTGTACAATTTTAATTATAACACGATTGCCACCCGTATTACAAGGGCAAAACATTTAACACAATCCACTCTAAAAAAAGAATGTAATCATATAACTTGGAATACAAAACGTACAATCAATATTATTTTAAATATCAAAGGGCATTTCCATTAATCATCACACTATATACATAATAAAGCGTTGGAACAATTCTACAATAAACGTGAAATACAATAATTATTAACTCATCATAATCACCTTTTTAAGGGGCATTAGAATTTAATTTGACTAAATGATATCGATTGTCGAATTAATTGTGAAATTATAAAATATGAACTATAATGCCTGAAGGAGTAAGTATTAGCCATTTATCACTGAAGTCACAATTTTTTTTCTTCTAAAATACATGCCACCATGTCATCATTTTTTAGGGAAATACTCTGTCTTACTCGATTAAAACAAAGGTTTTTATTTATCTTGTAAGGAGAGGAATAAGATTAAACATATATTGTTTCCTACAGACTCCTACCCGAATCCAAGTGGTTCGTATGCCTGTTAATCTAAGCAATTTATTATTTATATTGGTTAGATTCATACAGAAAAGAGAAGTACTCATATAATATTTTCATTTCACTTAACGGAGTAATGAGAAAGACGCCACTACACTTTAAATTTATGTTTGTTGATGATTTATTTTATTTAATCTGTGTCTGTGCTAGGAGTAAATTATTACTATGTAATTTTAATGTTTGAAACACTCGTTAAAAACAGCGTTGTTGTTATGAATAAAAAGAATTTCCAGTAGAATGGAAATAATTCTCCAGTGTGTGTGCTGGTTAAAGGACTAGTTTCAAACTAGAAATTTTAAAGTGAATACCATTTACAGGATGTATCTAAATTCGACCGACAAACATCGGTTGTAGGTTAATCATGAAAAAGTAAGTTGAAAACATATATACAACCTATGGTCTAAAATTAATATTAAGAGTGGTACACAAAAATTTTGAAGTTGGGCCTGGAACACTTGTTTATTGCAAATATTGGAGATAATATTTAAGATAGACATTGATTGTCTGGATAACGGTTAACTGAACAAAGATCTCCAAACTCCAAAACACTTGTCACTGTCATCAAATAATTTCATTTAAATAATCACTGTTACTACCCCTATTTCAAACTAAAATCCGTGTCGTGGTAGGATATTCGGGCTTTAAAGGATGGATTATTAATCATCACGTCACAGTTAATAAAAATGTCACCTTGCGCAAATACCCCAAACCTCACCATTTTCGAGTAATTCGTGTTTTCTTTCAAACTAATATTTACCAATACCTGGCAGATGGGGCACGCACAATGCCAAATAACATACTTTTGTGGCTATTAAAGGGAGATTAATATTCTAGAGAGATGTACATTACAGTGGTACTGTAATCGACTTTCCCTTCTACAACAATTTCAGAAATGTGTACCTCCCTGAGAATTAATTTTAGACAATATGCCATTCATACATTTTCAACTTCTTTTTTCGTGTTTAATGTACACCCGAAGTTTGTCGGTCGATTTTAGATACACCCTGTATATTTCATCACATTCTGGAAGAGTTAACATTAGTAAATGGAATATGTCTTATATGTACTCATAATTAGGCTGTAGCAAGAAGCCTTATAAAGTTACAAATGAAACTCAAGAAATATTTTTATGTGAAGAATACGATGGTAATGTATTCTATAATGTCTTATAAATTAAGAACATGACTTCAAAGAAATAGAAACAAATTTTTAAAATTAATCTGCACTGAATTTAAGTTCCCAGAGAAAGCTGAGGATATTAACTACAAGTTAACTATAACTATAAGTTTGAGAAAATACTAAAACTGCTTCCATTTCCAGGTTTACAATCTTCTTTTATGGAGCTATTAATTTCTAATGTTCTCATTCGTTTATGTGTTGAATTAGTACTTAGACTTAATTGTTTTAATTGCTTCTGTATCTATTATGGATAGCTTGTTAGGGAAATTAATTATTCTTTGTCATTAAAGTGTCTGATAAGGTTAGATGCGCTATAGTTTTGTCTTTGTGATGCAATGTCGTAGTTTACTGGATAATAATGAGAAAAGAAAATGTAGATTAATTCACGAGTTTATTTCAGACATTTACATGTACTAATGTGTTTAAAAATTAAATTACGCCTATAAGATGTGTGGATTTATACCCATATTCATAGGATAAATTTTGACTCCCAGAACGCGAACTTAGAATATACTCATAAAAATATCTAAATTTCTATACTATAAAAATTATTCTTCATAATATTAACTGAAAATATTACTCTCCATATACCTAGTACATAAAATCATATGCATATGGGAAATACGCTGGACAAAATGAACAAATAATGAAATAACAGTACAGAAAAGTAAAATAGTTCTACGGAAAATTACAACCTCAAAGATAATAACCAGTTTTACATATTTAGTAAGTTTGCTTTCCATTTAGAAGCGTTTAAAATGCATGCCTCAAAAATGTTTTACACCGCCTGTACCAAATTAAGGATACTTTAACTGCCTACTAAATTATATTTTGCCATACCTGTATTAGTTTAGCAAAAATTGTTAATTTTTACACTGTGAGAAATGAGAAAGTGTTGTAAGAAAAGAATAATTGGATGAGAATAAGATAATGAGTGTGTACGAAGGAAGAGGCGTAGTAATAAAAAAAAAGATGTATTAATTAAATCAAATATCAGAGTCAATATTTAAGATTGTATTAAATATTATTATCTCCTTAGTATTCAGAGAATTCCCGTCACTATCTTTCAATTGTCAACTCCAAGAAAAATATAATATTTCAAACTATATAAAAAAAAACAGAATATTTAATTTTCTTAAACATTACACCTATCACCTTCACATAAAATTCAAAATCAATAACTGAACATATATACTAATTTATCACATAACCACATGAAAAAAAAAATAACTATACAATTATATCCAATATATAATTAACATGCGTGGCTTTTGATACTCTTTAAGCTCTCGGTCTCCCCTGGGACTCTTGCATTAGCGCAGATCAAAGTAAGTAGTGACTCGCCATTTAGTTTGATGACATATGTTCGGTTCATAAATATAAAACTCTTACATTACCATTATGTTATTCATCTAACATGTATCTTGATTTTTAAATGGAACATAAATGGAACAAATAAGGCCTGCTTGCTATAGCATATTAATAGTTACATATAACTTTCGTTCCACATGTTCACTCCAAATCTTCCAGATTACATCGTAACATATAACAATATTTAATATGAATTTCTGGCTTTCAAATTAAATGTTCTACAAGCACACGCGATGGACAATTAATTCTTTCCGTTCACTGAGAAAAAGTTATATTCGTACACAGCAACAGTTTTTCTTGTTTTAAAGAGTATTTCTAAAATTACCTGTATAGCAAGCAAACATTTGCTCTTAGCACATTCATGGACGAAAGACAATAACCTTATAACACTTGGTTTAAAATATACAGTATCGCTTTTGTTCGTTACTCTGCTAAGTGAAATTTAAACTTTTCTGTTTTACATATGCGACTAACTAATCTAAATAACAAATTTTTTCCAGATTCTCTTATATTCAGATATTTAATAAATTAAAATCTGGGGTAGGTGTCTGTAAAGAAATAATTTATGTTCGTGCCAATTTGTACCTTTACAGATGGTCCTCCCTAGTAATGGAGATTTTGAAACGTGAGTTAGAATTCTCAATTCTCTTAAAACAAGGAACATATATTTAAATAAATACTAACATCAACATTTACCAGTAGTCAAACAGGACCTATAAACAAACACAATTACGTGTTAACGAGGTTATAAAGACAATTTAGTTATTATTAATTAAAACTAAGTGTACTGATTGCCTTGAATAATTCACATAAATATATAATATTTAAATTAATAAATTTTTTAAAATCTTTTCAAATTTAGGAGACATTTAGATATGAAATTTTAACTATAAACTTGTTTTTTGATCAATATTACAGTCTGTGTAGATGCCCTTTCTCTCCTGGTCTTCCTCGGTGAACTCGAGTCCCCAAGTGGCAAGTGCGAGGAAGAGGCGTCACCTCTGCGATGTCATCGTGGGGTGGTTGCCGCTCCGACGTCACAGCAGATCCCTCGACATTGGCTGACACTTCTGCCTGGATCATCCTGATGAGATGAGGAGCATACACAGCCTTGCTAATTATTATCAAAGATCATACATATACTTTCTTCTGCCAAGTCCTCGTGACATTAATATAACGGCAAATTTCTTCTTCTTTCAAATCATTCATATACACTATGTTAATTTTCTGGCCATTCTTGATCAACTAGATACTTTTCTCGAAAACTTCTTTTACTTAAATATTTTATGGAATTGATAGTTCTCACCCGTAATGTGCTAAATTAGTACTCCTAACAAATTAAAAATACTTCCCTTATAAAAATGAGAAATAACTGAAGATACTATCAAGCAGCTAAATGGGAGCAAATACTCCAACAGTAAACAATACAGAACAATAAATATCTATCTAACCTAAACAAGAAAATAAAAGTAGTTTACCCAGTTAACTATTTAATAATAACAATAATGGATTCAATAAAAGAATAGAATCGTAATAGCAATCGCACAAAACAAACATTCTTACAATAATTATACTAGAATGGGTTAAACATTTGACACGCAAGTATAATCAATAGACGAGACATTGAATAGACAAAGGATAATGATTATCTTTGAATAATGGTATATATATATAATTATATATATACATACATACACACATATATATCATTAAAAACTTGGTTTTTCGAAGTATATATATATATATATATATATATATATATATATATATATATATATATATATATATATCCTCAAATGTCAAATATGGAATGTTGCTTTATAAACAGATTCTAACTCGATCATAGTATTCGAAAACAAAATACGGTAGCATCAACACTTTGATATATTCATTAAACATTCATGAATATGTTTCAACTACGAAGCAACTAAGATTAGTTCATTTACCTTTATGTGAACTGAATCCATATAATAATATTCAAATTTGAATGACTTCTCTAGGAATTAGGTTGTTAGAGTAGGAAGAGGGAAAGTTACTTAAGTTATGTAGAGTACTCCTCTCTTCTCTCCCCCGCCCTTTTAAATTATTTTTGGAGAATTTCTAGTAAATGATTGAGTTTGTTGAAGTTCTTATGGTGATAATAAATATTCACAACTATTCTTGCATTTACTTCATCTAGAGCACGAATGAATTGCTATTTGTTGAGTAGTTGCATGTTCTATAATCACACAAGTATGGCAGATATTGTCAGGTTCTAATTTCTAAATGATAACACCCGCTTAGGTATCTTTACATGCCTTTTAGGTTTCAATTGATAATTAAAACCAAATATTTTCGTTACTGAAATGAAGTAATTCTTCAAGCTTTTGAACAGAGCTATTCATTAACTTCGAATGTTTTCTCACGATGCATGTGCAAATTCGAACTGCTCCCAACGCCAAAACATAGTACAATAACATACAATAATATAAGACAATTGGCAACTAAAAAACTGACAATAGCAACAACAATACATAAACCTCTAAATATATGACACATAAATTACACGAGTTGTGGAAGTATAAATATTTCGCTTGTTCATTGGCATCATCACATTCAGCTCTATATTATTCCATTTTTATTATTAATACTTCATTAATCAGTTGCAGAAACTTGTTTAATATCATTGACAAATTGTATTTAAACTTTCGGTATATTGCAGTTTCTTAATTGTGTGATGTTATATTTCCCTGCTGGTTTGCAATCTAAATGTCCAAGTTCATAACAATTCTAGTGGATTATCGCTTTCACTCGAAGTGGACCTTCATATAGCAAGAACAGTTTTCGTGTAACATTCTTCCAAAATAAACTGATATTGCAAGATTTCCTTCATGCAAGATCTCCCACGATAAAAGAGCTTATTTTGGAAATGTTTAATACTTTTTTCTGGTTTCTGCTGCATGATATAATCTTGCACTAACTAGATCAAAGATTTCAGTTTTAATCTCGCCTGGATTACTACATATCCATTGTATCTCTTCATTACTCATTTGAGGTAGTGACAAGATTGTAGTCATTCCGAGCGTTGCTGAGTGAGGACCTCATATGCGTCGGTATTCTTTCTAGATGTATATTTTCAGATCGTCCAATTTTCCTCATTACTAAACATTTCCCACCTGGTCCATAAGGGAAAGCACTGGTTCTGTCATACGCGAAACTAAATGTCTTCCTCAAGAACCACAGGTAAACCAATTGGTTATCAACTTGGATACAACTGACATTGTCATCCTGTTGAAAATACTCGAAACTAGCTTTCAGTTTGTGTCATAGTAAAATCTTCCTTGCATCTGTTTTTTCACTACTAGTTGCAGACTGTGAATACTGCTTTCAGTTAAGTTGTACACAGTTTGAAGCCTTTCAATTCAAGTATGTATTAACTCCCACTTGAGCTGGACAAATAGAGCGTGCAAGTGTACAAATGTATTTATTTGCTTGTAAATCTGGCTTGATCCAGCTAGATTCCATTTTGACAGGCAATTCAGGTGCAGTATGCTTAACTTGTACCACGTTGCTTTATTTACAAAGATCAATCACTCTCTCCGGCCTGTTCTCTACCTGGTTTTGTATGCACACAAGAGTATCTTAGCTGTTTTGAGTGTTCTCTGAAACATTAAGGCTATTTGAAGTGTGCTCTGGCTGTACTTCGACTACGCTGGCGTTAACAGCTTTGGCGTGACTTTTAGTAGTAGATTTAATTTCATTAATCTGAGCATTTAGTGAACTTACACTTAATTGTACACTCTGCAAAGCATCTTTAACCTACTTAATTTCCTTATAAATAGTATTCTCAGCATCTTTACTTAGTTCAGACTTAAGTTGAGGGCCTAACTGTTGCACATCAGCTTGCAAGTCAGTTTTGACCTGTTGTATATCGCTATGCATCTGCTGCAGTTTACTGTTTGAATTTAGCATTTTAGTCTGCATGTCAGTTTTCATGTCAGTACATAACTTTTCCATGTCATTTTTGACCTGCTGCAAGTCGATTTTTATGTCAGCTCGCCTTTGCTGGAATGAAGCTGCATTAGTTGCATAATGCTGACCAACTGACTTATACTATCTTGACTGTTATTATTTCCTACTGATTTATTAGTGTTATTTGCATCACCTGCCTGTGAATTGTAATTAGAGGTAGCTACTGTAAGAGAACATCTATTTACTTCAGTTGGTGGGGAATTCATATTTGAGGTTTCAAAATTTGACAATCGTACTTCAGTTTCCTTCATGTCTGATGGTTCTCGAAGGGTACTTCTAAGGAAATAGCCTCCGTCCTCCTTGTCCATAGCTCCAAGTAAAATATGTTCTAGACAAATTATTTAGCTATCACGGCCAACACGTTGTGTTAATATAAGTTGGATAACCTAGCGTGCAACGTTTTACAGGCCCCACAGTTGGGCAGACAATGTAAGAAGTGAGAAAGTGTTTTAAGAAAAGAATAATTGAGTGTGTACGAAGGAATAGGCATAATAGTGAAAAAAATTATGTATTAATTAAATCAAACATCGGAGTCAATGTTTAGGACTGTATTAAATATTATCTCCTTAGTATTCATAAAATTTCAGACACTATCTTTCAATTGCCAACTATAAGAAAAAATAATATTTCAAACTATTAAAAAACTGAATATCTTATTTTCTTAAACATTACACTTAACGCCTACACATGCCATTCAAAATCAATGACTAAACCTAGATACTAATTTAACACATAACCATATTAAAAACATAACAATTATACAATTCCATTCAATATATAATTAACATGCACGGCTTTTGAAACTCTTTAAGCTCTCGGTCTCCCCTGGGACTCTTGCATTAGCACAGATCAAAGTAAGTAGTGACTCACCATTTAGTTTGATGACATATGTTCGGTTCATAAATATAAACCTCTTACATTACCATTACTTTCTTCATCTAACAAGTATCTTGATTTTTAAATGGAACATAAATGGAACAAATAAGGCTTCTTGCTATAGCCTATTAATAATTATGTAACACTTCAATATTTATAACTTTGTAATTATAATTCTATGTATTTAAGTTTGATTTAAATGACCAACTGTAATGTTATGCATAAGATGTTTTGTGTATGTTCAATGTGAGATGTGTGCAATTATCTAGTTAGACAGTTGTTTTGTTTATACTATGTAAGTTTAATCATTATCTGTGGTTTCTTTGCATGAAAATTTGTCTATGTAACTAGCACTACTTTAGTTTCTCAAAAGAATCAGGCCACACCAGTAGGCCTACCATAATTGATTGATTTTCGAACAATAGCGATTTAGAACAAAACTTATTCATTCTAAATTGTAATCAGCTAGGGAATATCACAGAAAAGAAGAGAGTCCCGAGTAGGGAAGTTAATTTCTGATTTTAATTGGTAAAATATTGTTATTTTTTACAGAGATCAAGATTAATACATGAACTTATTGAAATGCTGAGCCTTTGCATTTAATATACGAAATACATCGATATATATATGATGAACCAAGACGGAAGGAGTATCCGGTAAAGAAGTACTTCGGGGATCCGACTTCGAACCAGGGCCAACGCGGTGCCTGGTACTTGGAGAACCATATCTGCGAGGAGAGGACTGCTGGATGCGAATCCAGGCGAGTTTCCACTTCGGTTGTTCCGGCTCGCAGAGAATGAGTTGAGGATCACAAGGAGATGTACCACCAAAGAGGAGCGGTAGAGCTGTTCTTGTGGTCTGCACCCGTGAAGGATGACTCCACGACATCGGCAGAGTTGCGGTGATTTTCCGCTAATTACACAGCTAAGTTGCATGTTTCCCCAGGCAAATTTAAACGTATTTCAGACACCAGTTCTTATAAATTCAACTATTGGCGGTCATTTACTATACAACCTGCCGGCTGGTGTTGTCTTTTGAGAACTAGAATAGTATGACTTCACAATTAACGTTTATTCAAACATATCACATAATTTTGGTTTGTTTTGTTTCCTTTTGTCTTTTGGTTCTTGTTAAATGCACTTAATAGCATTAAAACAAAGGCAATTTTATTTGTTTCTTTTGATTTGCTTTACTTAAGAATTCTCTGATTGTTTATTAGTATTAGTTGTCCAGTTATTAATTTAAACATGGTGTTGTACGCTTTAAACTACAGAAATTATTCATATCTGGATGAATATACTGATTTTTCGTGGCAGGATATATTTTAGCAGAGGCATATATCATTAACCTGACATATCAAAAGCTCGCACATATACAACAATCTTTTATCAGCAGACTACACACACACATATATATAATCACATGCTACAGAATATTTTATCGCTAATACGAATGGCCATAATACTATAGCACACTTCAGTAGTGTTACAGTATTATTTTTTACGCCCATACATGGGGCTATATAATGCAACAGTCTCACACATAACGGTGTTTCAGAATTATCCACATGTTGTGTCTGTTTAACAACTGCTACAGTATTTTGCAATTGTCTCCCCATACGTGGGGCAAATTTAAAAGTGACACACATATCTCTATGGGTGTTAACACACGCTACAGTTACATATAACATTCGTTCCACATGTTGACTTCAAATCTTCCAGATTGCATTGCAACATATAAAAATATTCAATATAAATGACTGGTTTTGAAATAATTAAATGTTCTACCAGCACACACAATGGACAATTAATTCTTTCCATTCACTGAAAAAAGTTCTATTTGTAAATAACAACAGTTTTTGCTTGCTTTAAAGAGTATTTATAACATTTCCAGTATAGCAAGTATTTGCTCTTAGCACATTCATTGATGAAAGACAATAATATTAACACATATACAGTAGCGTTTTAGTTTGTTTCTCTGCTAAGTGAAACTAAAACTTTTCTATTTTACATAAGCAAAAAACTAATATAAATAATAAATTGTTCCAGACTCACTTATATTGAGATATACAAATAAATTAAAATTTGGGGTAGGGGTCTGTAGAGAAATAATTTGTGTTTGTGTTAATTTATACCTTTGCAAAAATTAATTTTAAATGTAAACTTGAAAGTTTGTAAAAAAAAAACTTTTTACAAAATAATAAATCGGTGCCCAGCGAATGGTTCTATTAATGATTTTGTGATTATTTAGAGTTTGTTTTGTAAACAAGAGATCTTCTATTGTTTGTTTTAGCATTAGCTTAATAATTAACTGTTATTAATACATACTTAATAATGTTGGATATAGTTTTTTTAATTGCTAACTGAAAACGGTAACTGAATTTACAAAAATTCTTTTATAATGTGTCTATATTACAAATTAATTATTTTACTTTTTATTATATTGTTTACCATAGATAATACCAATGTTGATTTAGTTCAAAAGCCAATTTAAAAAGGCAGTTACCACTAACAGTATCTTTGGGGCAAAATTCAGTATGTTCCATATGTAAACATGGACCTCTTGGCAAATTTTTACAAGATGCATCATTAATTATGTGGGACGAATGTACTATGAGCCATAGAGCTCATGTTGAAGCAGTAAACCGGATGCTCCAAGATCTCAGAAACTCAAACGTACTCATGGATGGTGACACTTTTGTTTTTGCTGGTGACTTTTGGTAAATACTTCCTGTCATAGCAAAAGGAATACGTGCAGACATTGTAAAAGCATATATAACATCATCTCCGTTATGGGGTTCAATTCAAACACTTAATTTGCGCACAAAATTAAGAGACCATTTAAGCGAAAACAATTATTACGGTTTTCCACAGCAATTGCTAAAGCTTGGAGAAGGAAAATTCCCTTTTCCAAGCGCTAATAGCGGTAGTGCTGAAATCAAACTTGATGCTGATTGAGTCGCAAAGTCCATAAATTAGAACATTTTATAAACGGAACGCATCCCGACCTAGGAAATTTATTGCAAAGAGACTATCATTGGCTCTGTTCAAGGGCAACAGTAGCTCCCAGAAACGATACAGATAATTAAATAAATACAAAGATGTTACAAGAAGTTCCGGCCAAGTTAAACATTACAAATCTATTGATACCGTCACCGATATTGAGTATAGTGTGCACTACCCTCAAGAATTTTTAAGTTCATTAAATCCTTCTCGCTTGCCGCCACATGACCTCAAATTAAATATATGTATCCCAATAATGCTATTACGCAACTTAAACTCGCCACATATGTGTAATGACACGAGACTATTGATGAAAGATTTGCGGGACATCATCCTAGCAACAATATTAAGTAGGCCTGCCGCCAGACAGCTAGCGCATATTCCACGTTTCCCTATGATCCCAACGGATCTGCTTATTCCTTTCAAGCGGTTACAGTGTCCGGTGAAGGTATCATCTTCTCTCACAACAAACAAGTCCCAGGGACAAACTTTCAAATTTGTGGGTATATATTTGGGCACGGGTTGTTTTTATCGTGGCCATTTATATGTCGGGTTATCTAGAGTCGGAATTCCAAAAAAAAACAATATATTCTGCTACCAGAAAATAATAAAACAATAAACATAGTATACAGAGAAGCTCTAATAAGTTAGTGAAAATTTAATCAAACCTACGAAAAAAATTACTTTATAATAGGAAGTTGATATTTTCTAAGTAGCAGGATAACGCCGATTTGGGGCAAAGGGCATCGGGCATAGGATCCGGATTGGGGGAGCCGCCATGTTGTGACGTCAACCGACCGCCATCTTTGATGTCATTGAACTTTTACCCCAGATCCATTTGACCTTGACCTTGACCCCAAGGACCTTTGACATCAAAAAACACTAAAAACTTTTTTAAAAAATCCCAAAAACTCCTCAAAAATTCTAAAAAAAATTCCGAAAAAATGTATTACTATAAAGTATTTAAAATTATTAAAAGTGGGAAATGCCACCTCCCCCAAGTGGTAGAAGCCACACTCGTTCAAAAACAAGCACCTAAAATCGTATTTCTGCTCATTTAATTAATTTGGAGGGCTTCCTTCGGAACTACAGAGAGGTGGCGGCCATATTGACTTTATAGGCATACCCTATGCCAAATCGATACAAGGTATAGAGGATGGAATCAGACCTAAGCATCAGCCATCTTGCATACATATTGTATGCAGATGACATTTGACCATTGACCTGTGACCTTGGCCCTGGTGACATCTGATCCCAAAAACAAAAAAAAAAACAAAAAAAAAAAATTCTAAAAAATTGAATATTATAAAATTTAATATAATAATCGTTAAAAATTAAAAATTCTATAAAAATGTATAACAAAAATTATTATTAAAAATTTAATTAATAAATCATTTAAAAATTTTAAAAATCGTTTCAAAAATTTATTTTCAGTAAATTGAATGTAAAAAAAATTATTGAAAAGTCTTTAATACCGGCTTCCATTTTTCCCTTTTTTCCCTAGAAATTTCCATTATTCTATAAAGATTTCTCTAGAAACATTTTAATTCAAAAATTGTTTTAAAATTTGTTTATTAAAATGTATGTAACCCTGGTGGCCCTTTTCCTTTTTTTCCTTAGAAAATTCCTTTTTTCCCAATAAAATTTTCCTTGAGAAATTTATTAAAAATTTAATTTACAAACTTAGATTTCCTGAGGTCTCCTCCAAACACCACCAATTACTCACTTCCATTCGAATCCAGCAGACGAATGATTCCCTCGCACCAACTCCCCTCATCTAAACTCATTCCGCCATCTGGTTTTTTTTGTTCGCCATTTGTTTAAATGTTACTGGAGGCAGCCATTTTTGTTTATGTTACTAGAGGCCGCCATCTTTGTGTATATGTTACTAAAGTCGTTCATCTTGCTTTTTTCATTCATTTGTTTACATGCTACTGGAGGCACCCACTTTGTTTATATGTTACCCGAATCCATCAAATTTGGGTAAATGTTTCTGGAGGTGGTCATCTTGATTTTGTTGTTCGCTATTTGTTTACATGCTATTGGAGGTAGCCATTTTTGTTTATTTGTTTTTGGAAGCTGCCATATTTGTTTTTCCTTCGTTATTTGTTCATACATTACTGGAAACCGCCAACTTGGTAGGCGACCACCATCTTGGTAGGCATCATCCATCCTCCATATTGGAAGACAATGACGATGACATTGATCCCATGACCTTGAATGGCCTTGAAAACAAAATCTCGAGAATAAATTCGTAAAAGTATGAATGTTGGATACCAAGCAAGCTGTCGGCCCTTATATTTATCGGCATAAAAACACTTGAAAATTTCGATCCTACATAAAAAAAATGTTTCCAATGAACTGTATACCTACAAACATAATGCGAGACTTTTGATGACATGCATAATTTATTAGGTAAATATTTGGTATTCAAAATGTAAAGCTATTTAATTTTTTTTAAACTTTTTTATATAATTATATAATACTGGATAAAGAACAATACTTTTAATAAAATTTATTTCGTTACCTTTTTAATTTTTAATTATATTCCGACAAAGTAGAAAAATATGAAATAAGACACATTTTTAATCACAGGCATTTCTTTATTCAATTGAATTATTACAGTCACTAACGCCCTCAAAAAAATTACAATGTACTTTAATATGTCTAAGTAAACTGTCTCTATGGCTGATCTGCTTACTGGACCTGTCACACAAATATGACATGCAACACAGATTTTAGTACAATTAGAGCTCCCATGTCGTCGAGCATTACTGCTGTGCATGAAGGTTTTTTTTACAGGTGCGACACATATAATGTCGGAATGGTTCAGCAGATGCTGCTGGAACAGAGGTCGATCGTCCAGTTGGCGATGCCAATGGAGCTGCCGTAGGTAGTCCACTCATAGAAGTCGTTGGCACTGTCGACGTCATACCTGAAGACGATGATGGCTGAACTACTGTAGGTGACCTACCCGAAGTAGTCAACGGTGCTGTCAGCACCATACCTGAAGAAGTCGATGATACTGCACTGGTGGAAGTAGATGCTGCTAGTGACATAGCCATCGCAACTGAAGAAGTCGGTGGTGAGAAACCATTGGTGGGCAATATACACTCAACTTTAACCTAACTAGACATGGATGAACTGGTGTATAAGCTAGTCGAGACGATCCACCTTTCACGACAGCCGTTGTCAAACTAAGACTGTCAGCTTACGTCCCTATTGCTTATATACGAGTAAGCAAGCCCATGACGTCATATTGGAGTTGAACCAATCATATTCAGAAAACCAACCAGCCAATCACCAACTAGCCAATCACCAACCAGCCAATCACCGATTGTCACGTGATTGCAGCTGGACACTCACGTACAAGCACTGAGATATCACATGTATGAGTCAGTCTCTAGGTGCTGAGGAGGAAGAGAGGAGGAGCAGGAGGAGTCAGTCTGTAGGAGTCAGTCATTACAGATTGTTCGAGGAGGGATACAAGGAAAAGAGTTCAACAAATCTTATATAAGCTAAAAATGCACCTGCTTTGTTCCCTCCTGAATTGCGAATTTGCTGTGTATGATTCCGAGTGCCTCTCCTCTACTGTCATCTTTACTATATCAACAAGTTTGTCTAGGTCTTCGGTAAACATGTAGCCGGTGTTCTCGACATATTTTACCTTCTTCACGCGTCTTGTCGAAGGAAACTCGTTGGTGAAATATGTGGGAACATCAAAAGAATCATCATCGTCTTCAACACTATCACTGTTGTCATAGTCATCATCAATGCTGTATTCCTGAACGTCTTCATTTCCTGCTTCATCCCCAATATCAAGTTTAGCTTTTCTTTGTAGCAGGAGTTGTATGTTCATCAGTAGTATTTAGAGCTGATGGTCGTTTATTTTGAAGTTTGTCGTCTTCACGCAAACATCTTGCAAGTTTTCTTCCGAGGCGAACATGTAGTTATGTAGAATAAAATATGGCGGCCTCCAGAAACAAATAAACAATAATTGCTGCCTCCAGTAGCATGTAAACAAATAACGATCGACAAAATCAAGATGGCCGCCTCCAGTAACATATACACAAAGATGGCGGCCTCCAGTAACATATAAACACAAGGTGCTGCCTTCAGTAGCATGTAAACAAATAGCAAACAAAAAAAAAACAAGATTGCGGAATGAGTATAGGTGAGAGGAGTGGGTGCGAGGGAGTCAGTTGTCTGCTGGATTCGAACGGAGGTGAGTAATTGGTGGTGTTGAGGGGAGACCTCAGGAAATGTAAGGTTTTCAATTAAATTTTAACACATATTGTAAGGAAAATTTTTTAGGGAGAAAGGGAGATTTCTAGGCAAAAATGTGAAAAATGGCCACCGGGGTTAAAAACTTTTCGATTAAGAAATTGTTTTGTTAAAATTTTATAAAAAAAATATTTAACGATTTTTAAAAATTTTAAACAATTTTTTTTTCGAATTTTTAACTATATTTTATTAAAATTGTAAAAGTAATTGTTTCATACGTTTTTATCGATTTTAAAATTAAATTTCTTAATAATACATTTTTTTTGGGTTTTATTTTTATTTTTTAAGATTTTCTGGAGTTTTGTGAGGAGTTTTTGGGATTTTTTAAAATGCATACCAAGGTCAAAGGTCACATGGGTCAGGGGTAAAAGGTCAATTACATCCAAGATGACGGTCGGGTGACGTCACAACATGGTGGCTCCCCCAATCCGGATCCGATGCCCGATGCCCTTGGCCCCGAATCGACTGTATCATACTACTTTCCTATTTAAAAAAAAACGAAGTTAGTTTGAGGATTATACTCCTCTGTACTGTTAATGTAAATTTAATTAAACCTATGAAAAAATAACGAAATAATTCGCGGGCGGTTGCCAATTAAAGCAATATGTTTGATTAATTTTCTTACTTCGTGTTGTAATTGCGGAGAACATTTTTTAAATACTATTAAAATATAAATTTGAAATCTTGTATTAAAAATATATTAATAAAATCTTTTAATGCTAATATAAATTATGTATATACAATAATAAATATATGCCCAGCGAGGCGGGCGAGGGTACTGCTAGTGGAGTATATTTGTTCTTTGTTACGAAAAACGCTATCAAATTTTTGTAGTACTACAATAAACTTGAATTTTTCTCCTTCTTAGTGAAATTTAAATGAATAAAATATTTTGCAGAAGCTCGCCTCTATGATAAAGTAGAATTGCAACTTTTACAGCATGTTTTCTTTCCCCGAAAAACAGTTATAAAATTCTGAAATTGACGTATTTATTTTCGCCATTTTGCTCGTTAACATATTCCTTTCTGATGATAGTTGTGCTAGATGTAGATCTACTTGCCAATGCTTCACATTTGTAATCTCGAAATGAAAAGCAGGAAACATAGTTTCTAAAAATGTCATTCGAAAACCAAATTTTGAACGAAATAATTGTTTAAAGGGGAAAAGCAACTTAATTCGTAGTAACACAAAACTACCATATTTTCATACGTAACATACTTTCATTGCGAAATATTTCAGAAGAAACGTGCCTTCATATTTTGTTTAAATTATTCTCCATGGACTTTTGTAATTTATTATTTTTAATGTACGATGACAAGCTGGTAAATTTACTACAAGTCTTGATACTAGTATATTCTACAAAGCATTAACCATCCTTTGCGCCATACTATCTTAACAAACACCGCGCTTCCTAGAAACATTAACAACTTTTTTTAATTTATTTATCCGAAGGTACTATGGAAAATAATATAGCCTCTGGTTCCCCACTCCTATAATTTAAGTACATCTCATGTCACATTCCGAAACCAAATAAAATGTTATGAAAATCAGCACAAAGATAAATAATGGCATAGGTACGTGTATATTAGATTGTGCCGACGTAACTCTATAAGTCTCTCTCCCTTGGTAACTCTATAAGTCTCTCTCCCTTGGTAACTCTATAAGTCTCTCTCCGTTGAATATCCGCACTTCTCTCGCATTTTTATCAAGTGAAAGATATTTCCTATATATTTCCTTTATTTCCCTTCACAGTTTTTTTTTTACCCCCGCAGTTCTGTTGAAATAAAAACTGGAGAGTTTCATTACCGCCTGGTTGTCATTGTAAATGAAGACAAGTGACTGCTTGGCCTGGTGGTTTCGCGAGTCGCCACACGGAGCGCCTCGCGAGTGAGTCGTTAACGGCGCCTGGGGGCGGGGGGCAAGGAAAAGTGGGCTGAGCAAATAAGGGACGGGAAAACTGAGAAGGGCGGTGTTGTAATGGGATTTTCTCCCTCTTCAGTTTCTATCTTGTACGCAATTCCCAGTAATAAAAATATACATGCGCACTTTTCGGCGGAGACTTGTCTTGTTCAGAGAGCACCAGCTTGCGGGTCTCGGGCAGAGCGACGCAAGAAGGGGAAATGCGCCGCATTTAACAGCGCAAGAGAGCGCAAAAACTCGTAAACAAGCTTATGAAAAGAAAAAAAAAATTATTTTATATACACAGTGAGCCTAAAATAAGTAGACACTTTCAAGGTTGTAAAGTCACTAAACCAATAAAGTCTGCTAGCGATAAAGTGAGAACTTCTGGACTCAACTTTAGAAAAAAGCCACTGCCCCTGATTGCATGTATTTTAACATACGCACTGAATGACATGCGCCCAGTAAAGTTGGTAACGGTGGATGGAAAGTAGTTCAATGTCATTATGTCGAATATAAAGTGTTAGGTAGCAATTTGTGATAACTTAAATTATTTCTTCCGCTTTCTGTTTTTTTTTTTTTTTTAATGCAGCGAAGTGTAAAAATTACAATATTTGTAAAATATTTAATTTTCCAATAATTTAACAGTTTCACTTGACTGACGCATGGATAAAGTGACGAGGCCCATGGCAAAGTTAATTTTACATAAAGCGGAAGAATACACAATGTGCAAACAAGTAAATCTTAAGCAGGTCTTTCAAAAGAGCTTGTTTTACCGTGGACAGCCTATACTAATTTTATGCTAAACCTGTAATTAGACTATGTGTAATCTCTTTCATGCTTCAAAAATACGTTTTCAGAAAAAACTAATGTTTCAGAAACTATGGCAGTAATTGAGCACAAGTCATCTATATTAAATTACAATTTGCTCCTTTATCTAACTGTTGACTACAACAATAATTCTTACAGCGTATAATAACAAGAACAGCTGATAATAAGTGCATACAGCAGTGCTAAGGTATCCTTCAATATGTGGCGTGGGGAGAGCTTAGCGGAGTGGGCACATGTTAAGACAAGTGGAAAAGAAACTTCAAAACACATTTTGGAAGTCGTAGGTCGGAATCTCACGTTTCATTTTAACGGTATGGTAAGTTAGTCAGGTTTACGATATTCCACTAAGCTGCACCAGCGTACGTTCGAAAGCATGATTTTCTTTGACTTGATCATTTTCCAGCTTCCTCGTGGTACTGCTTCTGTAAATGTATATGCCAGCACGTATACTGAGTAACTCCGACTGACGTGAAATATTACGTACAATAAAACCAGAGTATTATAAGACAGTGCTTTGCGAAACATGAATAGAATGTTGAGCAAAATCAGCAGTATGCTCTACTGCCAGAATATCGATTCTAGTTCAGGGATGCTTGTGCCAACAGACCCCGGTTCCTATGGCGACCATATTGGTACACTTGGACAACATGTCCGCGAACTTGTTATTTTGTGGTCTTGGCCTTTCCGTGATCTTGATCTTGTCTTTCACCTTGAAAATTTCGGATATTCGTAAAAATTTGTGATTTAAAAAAATTGAAATTATTCCGAAAAAGTTAGAAAATAACCGTGGGAATAAATATTTATCAAGAAAAAACACACATGCCATATACTAATGTTAGTGGTCATTTTAATGAGGTGGCCGGAGACGTAAATGTTATGGCAATTTTTTCAAAACCAGCACAGCAAAAATGTTTTCTTCGTTTTATTTAACTGGAATATTACAGTGCATTCTAATAAAACTGCAACGTAGGCATAAGGGTATCATGTTATAGCCTAATGACAACAAAACGTTATATTTTCCTCTGTCAGTACATTTTACGCTGCCGTAGTCATTGACGTCAACAGGATGCGCCATTTCAATAGTTATCTGAAGCAGAAATTCGCTTTAAGATTTGACGTTGTTGGTTAGTTAAGATTGAAAGCCATTTTTAGTGAAAACTCGGATGCTGGTTGGCATCCCACCACGATTGGGATATTCCTAAAATAATGTCCATTTCTCGATGCCAAATCAGTTTAGATATTTTCTGTTTCATATATATATGTGGTCACGGGGAGGAAAATATTTCACAGCTTTTACCATGTTCATAAAAATGTCTTCTGGTTCGTATGTTTCACAAGTCTCGCTGTAATAATTTTTTTGCCAAATATTCTTGCAAAACGTATCTCTGGGGATATCGGCATGTATAATATTTTGTGGAAATGGGGGGTGGGGGTGTATTTTAGTGAGCGGTTTAGTTAAGGGCGTCATAACAGGTAATGCTGGCGTTTCATGAAGGTCATAAGCCTCTTTTTTTTAAGTCCTCAACGATGTCACGCCTGAACTTAGTTCTTTCTCATATTTTCGTGTTTTGACTTTTTTTCTAGCTTGGCCACTTTTGAATCTTCGGCCCTGGAGCATTCTACTGTGACTGTCAGTGACTGTCACGGGTCTTCACGCACTGACCCTCGCAGTCTGAACCTGTTACACAATATCAATTCCACGTGTAAATAACCACATTAAGGCTATTTTAATTTTTTTCCTGCAAATATCTTCTGCATACTTTTACAGGTTTCTTGCAACTGGCGTGTCTTACCGCTCAGTACCATTCGCTTTCCAATTGGGACTTGCATCAATAGGAAGGGAAGTAGTGCATTTAACCTGCGACGCACTGTGGAAATCAATGCGCCGTACTGTCTGGGCCGTACCGTCCGCCCAAACGGTACAGCGCTGCCGGCTGCAGCTGGTATTAGTAACGACCTGGCTGTGTGCACACTGATACAAAAACATTTGTCGCGCAACGGCCAGTGCGCCACTGGTAATACGGATACTAATGTTTTTAGCGCGGCATTTAGCATGCGCGCTCACGTAAGTCTTCCTTTGCCGGCCGCACCCTTCCCCCTCGTAAATTCTCCAGCCATCACTTGTGGTGCTAACATATTGGCAACGCCAGAGCCTCAAGAAGGTGCGTGGGAGGAAATAGAAAGAGGATTTAAAAACCGGTAGAATATTCTTAATGCTTAATGTTGTTGGCGTTTTTAGATGGAAAGCATGTAGTGATAGAAGCACAGCACAACAGTAGATCTGAATGTTTCCACTACAAAAAAAAAATGCTTCGACACGGTTAAATTGACATGGTGGGAGTATTTTCAATAATTCTAACGTGGGGAAAACTGCAAGATCAGATATTAGACATGCCTTTATCAATACTACTGCCTGTAACAAATGTATACATTCCTCACGCAACTGTTGAAAGACCCGGGGGGGGGGGAAGCAGCTTTCCCACTTCGAACGAATATTATGAGGCCGTATTCATGTTACGATATACAAGAAAAACCAGAAGAAAAAATATTCGACTACCGTCATTCTCGTGCTCGAAATTACGTCGAAAATGCATTCAGAATATTGGTGCGAAGATTCCGTCTTTTCGAAAATAGAAAAATAGATTAGCTCTTTCACAGGTTTTTCTTTGCTCTGTGTTAAGGTATGGTATAATTTTAATTTGAATATTTTTATTCTTTTTGCACTATGTTAATTTATGATATTCAGATAGGTATTACAAGTATTGTAATATTCCTTGGAGATAATTTATGTTTTGTTAATGTATTTGTTTATGAGTGAGCATACACCTTGCTCGCAGGATTAATAAACACTTGTCGATACGGGCGAATAACGTAACTGTTTAAAAAGAATGTTTGTTTGGAATAAAATATAGAACAAAGGTAAAAAAAAGTTCATCAAAGGAAAGTTCTGCAAGAATATTAAAGCGATGTTTCGTTGTATAAAAGTTAAATAATTCTGAAAAGGAAGATTATAATTAATCAACATCGCGTATCAACAAACATTTTATTTTCACAAGAAGAAGTTGATTATAAATACGTGAAATTTTCAAGATGATTTAGTTTGCAGATAAATTTGGAAGAGGACTCTGTGTACTATTCAGCGAAGCTCAAGACTGTAAAAGGAAGAGATTCATGATGGTGAGAAGTTCCATCTCATCAAGGAGGTCAGATCTCAATTCCAAAATCAACCAGGGAGTAGCTGAACAGTCGGGACCATTCCACGGCAGATCGACGACGAAGCACGACGCTCGCCCACCAGAGAGCAGCATCGACGATACTTCATGAGGTTCCATCAAGTAGGCGAGAGAAGGCCTACTATCTTTTACCATATCGGAAGCTACAGCGTCAGATAAGTCCTCTGCAACCTTATTAGCACTAACAATGGATCAGTGACGAAGTTTAGTTAATTTTATTGAAGTAGTAATCGCAATAGTGTTGTTCTCTCCACTACTGATAATGTCATGGATAAAAGTTATGGGTATTTGGTGTAAGATTTTCATAATTTACATTGACACTCGATTCTGCTGTAATTTGAAGTTTTGACCTATCTTGAATATTCATTAGAGGAGTATTTAATTTATAAATAGTAAATATCTTTTAAAATTATTAATTGTATAAAAAACAAACCTTACAAGACTATTTAATTCAAGACTTTTGCTTGCAATATTTCCTTGCCATTCAGAATTTGAATATTATTATCTTTTTTTCTTTGATGATATACAATCTTATATTAAATCGGAATTGAACTGATAGTCATGAATAAGGATATGTTATATTAACTGTGTGACAGTTGATGGTAGCAATAAGAAACTAGCTGGGGCAACTGTTTAAAATATCATATTTGTTGAAGTGAACAGTTTTAAAGTTGACTTCTTTAGTTTGAAACTAGCTGTTACAAGGGACATTTTATATATGTAGCTTTGTCTGTTTGTTGTTTAAATAATTACCGAGTGTAATGTTCTTGCATTCCATTTAAATATACAGTAAAATCTTAGAATGCCATTGTCATTAACGTTTAAAATGAATACCAATTCTTGTGTCTAAAACCATTAAATTATTACTTAAGTTACATAATTTTTAATGAACATTATTGTCTTCTGTATCTAAGGAATCATAACATACGTGCTCCTGTGGCCTGTCCTGAGGGGAGCAGGTGACGCATTAAATGGGGGCATTAAGGTAACTAGATGGAAAGAGCACTCAATTACAAAACACTACTTTTAGTGGTCTATCGACAGTAAAGTCCGCTATATGAAAGTGTATAGGAATCACAAGAGAAGTGCAGAGGACTATCTACTCTGCTCAGACGTTCAGGCTAGGAGGCGCTGATGCCACTTCTTATTAACATAGTTAATTACATTAATAGACAAATATTCTGCTCTGAGGGAGCTTAATTCAGCCTTCACGTCTCCCGAAGTCTCTCGTGCCTTAGTCGCCCCACCAGGGAGTATATTTACCCTTGTGGCGGCGACGTCAACGGGGAGGCTGTCCCGACAGCGGGCTGGTCGGGTGTTGAAGAGGGACCACGGCAGGTGGTCCTCTCGGCAGGCTGTCCACTGGCAAGGCCTTCGGCGTCGCAGGCAATATGGCGCCTAGAGCCGCCATTGCCCTGGGCTTATATACCGCCTTCCCGACCTCACGCTTATTCCCCCGGAATTGGTTTTCCTTAACAGCGGCTCGGCTGGCCGAGGTCGCCCTGCGCCTCGCATCGGCTCGTGCTTGGCAACGCTTACTGTGGCCAGCCGCAGCAGTATGCATAGGTAGTCAGTGCCAATTATTACAAATTCTTTATAACAATACAAATTTAGAAACAAAATATCTAAAGCCGAATTTTTATTAAACTATAGTTTAAAACTGAGGTTGTTTACAGAATTTAGATGGACTTTTCCTAGTGGCTATGTAGACTACAAAGTGGAACCTTTTTGAGAACCCTTGGACAAAAGAATAAAATGCTTAAAACCAGTGTAACCACGCAAAACTCTGACAACAAATCGATAACACAAAGTCCTCTGTTCCAGGGGCACAAACAGGAATTGAAAGGAGGGTGGAGAGGGGAGAGTCCGGTTTCAAATCCCCTCGCAAAATATAAGCGACAAATTAAGAAAAGAAAAAAGTAATTAGTTAACAGTTAAATGAGAAATTAGGTAAATATAACTGTATACTATGACGGCAAAAATAATCATTAATTAAAAAATCAGGTGTCTACATCTACTGCTGTTCCTGAGCTCAAGAAAATTTTATAGGCCTTGTTTTATCAATAAATAACAAATTTCATTTTTTTTTTATCTCCTTACACCACATCTTAGTTTAAAATGTCATATTCTAATAACGAAAATGGTTTACAACGGTCGGGTAGCACTAAAAAAAAAAGCCTAATCATTCATATAAATACTTGACTCGATAATAACAATATCATAAATTTTTGATCATTAATATAATACCTGTCAGAAGAACATGATTCGATGCTTCATGAGCGCTCCTAGAAACCGAATGCATGATATTATCTTCAAGCAAGATATTCGTATTTTAAATATAACTAAGTTAATTTAGCAAATGAAGGCTCTTTAAGACAAAATAATTACAATTAAAATATTTTTACCTTTATAAATTTTATTTCTAAAACAAATCTGATAATCATTATGTATGTGAGTACCTAACAGGTAAAAAACCTACAAAATCTTATTAAAATTCGAGTCAAAATACTACCTTAGGTTCACTCATTTACTCTTAATAACGCAAGCTTGGAACGGAAAGCCAAATTAACGAAAATTCACAAAAGAAGATAATAAATACCTTTGGGGCATAATTTTATTTCTGATAATGGTGTGCAGAACCGAATTTCCAGAGTTACAAAACGTACACGCCAAGGTAAATGTGAGTTTATTCCCGGCAGGCATTCCTGAATTCAAAGAGATGTGATTTCTCTTTGCCTCTTTCTCGTTTTAGTTTCCCTTCCCCTTCCGCTTTCTATCTCGTCCCCCCCCCCCCTTTCCCATTTTTCTCTTCTGGCCGCATTTAAATGTAAAGCCAATTACATCTCCGAGGGTCCCATCCCAATTTCCAGCCTCTGAAGTGATAGAGTCTTATTGAAATGTATGAAATTAACGAATCAAATTATATTTCTGCTCTCCGAGTGTCCTTTTTTTCCTATTTATTTTACCTCCGCAGAGAAATCAAAATTTTATGCAAAGCGAACAAGGAGAGCGAAGAATGGAGGAGTATATATAATTTCAACCCCGTGTTTCCCATCGTGTGTACTGGGTCGACATTATTTTTTCATCGCAATACTTTTTTTTTTTTACATTCCAAGAGTTTAATTGGATTTTTCTTGTTAGCACAGCCGTAAAGCATGCTACCACAAAATGTAACTGCGAAAACCGCGTGCAAAAGAAGACGTTGAAAGATTTCCAATTTCAAAAATCCTTTAAATATGTTCAGAAAGCGCGATGACAGAACAGACAGAAGATATAAAAATCACCGTCCACTCTTGCGAACAACAGTCGCCAAAATTCTAAGCCTCATCCCATTTGCATTTGGTTGCACCATCGTGGTTTGAAACTAAATCCGAGATCGGATCTAAGATGGACACAGAAAACTGTTGCACCATTCGAGCTCAGAACCGGACTGGAGATCGAAATGAAGTTCATTCCGATCCGAGATAAGCAGCCATCGTCGATAGATGTAATTTGAAAGTTCGCCAACAGATAGAGCTACGTTCGATTGTTTTCTTGGGAAATTTAAACGACATTATACGCACTTGAATATTATTCAGTAAAATTCGTACAACAATAATTCACTTAAAGCAGATAAAACATCGCACATCTAGCTCTATCTATAGTGAAAAATACGCTTACTTCCATGACGTCATATATTACGAACCAATAGCAAAATTTGTCTCATTCATAATATCGATTTCTCACTTCGGAACCAAGAACGACGAATCGGAGATCCAGAATCATGAAGTTTCGTTGGTGCAACACTTTTACATTGGAACCAAGTTCCAACTGGATCCTGGTTCAGAACTAGGATCATTTGATCTCGGATCGGGGAAGATGTTGGTGCAACCGGGCCTTAGATATATGTGGGGCACGGCCCACGTTACAGATAGGGTCCAAGACCCATCTCTTGTTTTATATAGCGACTGTGAAGGGGTCGAGCACATGTAAACTGAAGATGAGATAGTGTTTTCTTTCCCCGTTTTCTGTTCGTGACCTCAATATTTACACGCATTTCGCTGTCAGCGTTGTCAGAGTCATCTAGTCTAGCAGTCATCTGGATGCTGTGTACATTTAGTTTCCATAAGACTAATGCTCTTGTATAAGGGTATTATTTGTGTAACTTTAATACAGTCTATATGAGTAACAAGATAAGAGAATGCATAAACAAATCAAGAGAGACATGGCAAATAATTAGGGATAGGTGTTTTTCGCGAAAATATTTCAAGACCAATTGTACTCCAAAACACTTTTGTCCATATGCTCTTTCGTGGTTGGACGATTTTTAATTTCTCGTGCCTCAAATGTCTGTCCGCTACTCATGGACGTTCAGTAACGGAGTACTTTATTCTGATTGGCCCAGTCAATTAAGAACATATTTTCTAACATAGAAATGTGGCCAATAAACAAATAAAGTTGTGGTTGTGGATGTAGGATATTGAAGTCTATCAAGACAATAAATATGTTCGCGAAAAACACCTGTCATCACAAATAGTCAAAAACTTAAAAGGAAAAAACACAACATAATAGAGCGAAAATAAAAAATAGCACTAGTAAAATTCTTACGATTACACTCTTAAACTAATGCTAGATTTAAAAAAATTAAGGGTGTTATAACAAACATACTCTCATACCGTAATGACGTTAGTAGTAGGAAAAAGTCTATCGACGCGCAAGAGGCTGGGGGCTCGGATCGCAGGATTCGGGTTCCACCATGTTGTGACGTCACCCGACCGCCATCTTGGATCAATGTGACCTTAAACTTTGACCCTTTACCCATGGACTTTGACCTTTGACCCCAAAAACCCCTAAAAAAATTCCAAAATTCCCACAAATCCTCAAAAAATAAAAAAAAAAAAAAATCTAAAACATTCTAAAAAATTCCACAAAAATTATTTAAAATTGTAAAAAATAATTGAAAATTATTTTAAAAGACCTTAGAAATTTTCCATTTTCCTGGAGCAGGCGCGATGGCTGAGCTACACAGGTGACCTTAGGTCAGGGCAAGCAGACTGGTCACGACATTTGACCTTTGACCTTGACCTTTGACACAAAAATTCAAAAATTTCCAAAAAGAAACTAAAATATTCCAAAATACCCCAAAAATGTATTGTTAAAATTATTAAATAATCCATAATTAAAATTATTTTAAAAATACCTGAATTTTTGGAGTTCACCCCAACCCAAACCCACTCCACTATATTGGTAGACAACACCAATCTGCCATATTGGATGCAGACTACCTCGACCTTGGCGGAATGACTTGGAATGACATTGAATGATCTTGAATACAAAAACTCAAGAAAAATACATCAAAGTCAACAAACATATGTCATTACAGACTACTACCGCCATATTAGATGCAGACTACCTCGACCTTGACCCCGTGACCTTGAATTACCTTGAAAACGAAAACTTTAGAAAAATTCGTAAAACTCTATGAATATCACATTGAAGACTATCGCCGCCATATTAGATGCAGACGACCTTGACCGTGACCCATGGCATTAAATGACATTGAAAACAAAACTTTAGAAAATCTATAAAACTCGGCATGAATATCATATTGATGACTACCACCACCATATTAGATGCTGGTAACCTGGACCTTGGTCCCATGACCTTGAATTACCTTAAAAACAAAAACTCTAGCAAAATGCACTAAAGTCAACTAGCATATTACATTACAGACTACTACCACCATACAAGTTTCAGGTAATCTCGAACTTGGCCCCACGACCTTGAATGACCTTGAAAACCAAAACTCGAGAAAAAATACATGAAAGTCAACAAGCATATTACATTACAGACTACCACCACCATATAAGTTTCAGATAACCTCGACCTTGACACCATAACCTTGAATGACCTTGAAAACAAAAATTCGAGAAAAAATACATTAAAGTCAGCAAGCATATTACATTACAGACTAACATATTGGATACTGGCTACCTCAACCTTGACCCCATAACCTTGAATGATCTTGAAAAAACTCGAGAAAAACACATGAGTCAACAAACATGTTACAGGCCACTACCACCATATTAGATGCAGGTGACCTTGGCATTGTATTTTGGTGTGACTAAACCATACCCACCATACTAATAACGACCACATTCATGAGAATGTTAAAATCATGATATGGATCAGCATGTGCTATAGACTTAATTGGTGTTAATTTACATGTCAATACTGCCAGGCCATGGAGACATGGAATGTACGAGAGCAGCTAGACTGATAATCATTCGTGCTTTTTTCAGACACCAATCCACACACCAACCACACACCAATCCACACCAATCCACACCATTCCATGCAAATCCACAACAATTCACACCAATCCTTCAATCGAACCCAATCTTTCGATCAATCCCAATCCTTCGATCAATCCCAATCCTTCTACCAATCCTTTGGTTTGTCTCCACCCATTTGTATAGAATTTATATTCGTTCCCCAAGTGTCTGCAAAACATTTGGGAGTCGTGGCATACTCCTGTAATACAGCTACTTGGAAGCCGGGTTAGTATAATCAGGTGGTTTGTCTGAAGGGTGGTATGATATTTGGCTGGTGTCTGATGGTAATGACGCCGCGACAGACATGGACAGACATACTGGAGTTACGATTTTGGTATATTTTTTCTCAATTTTTTGTAATTTTTCTTTGTTTTGTAGCATTGGAAGGTGGGTAGGTAAGGGTAGGGGTTGCTGTTTTAGTGTTGTGTGATAATTGTGAGGTTAATGAGATATCGTCTTATATTTTTGTATTATTTTACATCATTGGGATTTTTGGGGTTTTTAGGGAAATGTTTTCTGAATTCTTAAATACATTTTTGTTTGTTTAATTTTTAATTTTGTTTGGATTTTTAATAACTTTTTAATAATATTCACTTTAATACCATATAAATTCTTTGTGTTTTTTAATTTTTAGAATTTGTTAAGGAAAAAAGTGAATTTTTAGGAAAATTCTTAGGGGAAAAGGGAAATTTTTAACGAAAAAAGGGGATTTTCTAGAGGAATTTCGTCGATTTTAAGTGAAAAAGGCCGATTTTTTTTAGAAAAAGGGTAACATTTAGGAAATAAAAAAGTCCTGATACTACTCTCCAGGCTCCAAGTCCACCGAGTCATTGATCCGGTTAGAGAAAATGACTGAAGATGGTCTTTTCTAGGGAACTTTTTTTTTTTTTTTGCAATTCCGGCACATGGCAATTTTTTTTTACAATTTTTGAAGGAAAAAAAAATGGAAAATTTTTATGGGAAAAAGTGATTTTTGTGTAAAAATAATCTATATATGAAGTGATTTTGGGTAGAACAAGTAATATCTGAAGTGATTTTTGAGTAAAATAATTGATTTTGAGAGAAAAATGGTCAGCTCCCCCAGAGCCCTAGAGCCCGGACCCTGTACCCTGGATATGAAAATCTATGCCCTACTACTCCCATGGAACATACTTATTTAGAATTGATCGTTATTATTTGTTCACACATATAGATTATTTCTCAAGGTGGACTTTAGTATATTATCTTTCCGAAAAGAATTAAGTCAACAAAATGTTTAAAGGGTTTAAAGAGATTATCGAAACACAGAATATATATAAAATTAAGAAACTCCGACCATATAATGGAACAGAGGACATTGATAACGAATTTGAAGAGAGTTTGCGAAAATCAGGAATAATATCTAAGAGTGCCTACTCAGCAATGTGGTGTTAGCGAATGAATGAATAGTAGGCTACCATTGTTGAAAAGGCACATAGTATGCTCTTTGATGCAAACCTACCTAAAATATATTGCTCAGAAGCAGTAAATACAGCAGTGTATATCATAAATATAAGTCTCCCGCTACATCACTAAAAACATGACATCATTTGAAGCATGGAATAGGAAGAAACCTGACTTACTTCATTTGCAAGTATTTGAATGTGAATCAGTGGCACATGCACCAAAATGGCATAGGAAAAAATGGAATCGTAAATCTATAAAGTTGTTGTTCACTGGATACTGTGATATCACTAAGTGGCACAGACAAATCCAAAACCGAAGAAAACTGCAGTTAGCAGAGATGTTATATTTTAGAGAATGAAACTTTTGAACCAAATAAACCAAAAATGAAACAAGTTAAGAAGTGATTTCACCGTCAAAGTGTATACAAGGAACTGTATACGTGCTTAAAAATGTTAAATCCCAGATAGTTCACCCTATATTCAACCCGATATTGAAGAATGTTGGCAATAAATCAGAAACTATATGGAATTACAGAGAAACTCTGGGCAACCAGAAAATGAGCAGAATATTAAAGATAAAGTAACTACACTTTCAGGGAAGACATATAAATGTACTTCGACATTTTTAAGATTTTTAATTGCATGCAGCTTACAATAAATAGCATTTCATGGGTAATCCCAACTCATACAGAGAAGCTGTTAAAAGTAAAAAGAAAAAAATGGAATGGATCTACTCATAAATAACTGAATTCTCACAATAAACTAAAAACTTGGACACCTTCAAACTGATCCCCAGGAAGTAAGTCTATTGATAATAGGTGGGCATTCCACACAGAAGAAGAAGGCATTTGGACCGTTCTCGCCCGTGCTCTACAAAAGAGTTGAACCTCAGACAACTAAATATTAATACAGCTCTTATCAGTGGTTAATTATAGTTAGAAGTTTATATTGTAGTGTCAGAAGGTGCGAAAGCGAAAGAAAATCGGGTGCATAAATTAAATAGGGCAACATATTATTTGAAAGAAAGTCCTAGGTGTTGAAATAACAAATTAAATTAGTTACTAAACTTGGATTCAGAAAGCCTAAGTACGATTTATGTTTGTGCTGTAAAAATGTGTGGCTAGCAACATTTTATGACATAATGGTGAGAGTTCACCATCTCAAAATTTAAGTAAATTAAGGGACTAGTGAAAAAAATGGAAAATGTAAAAAGAGCGGTTATATCAATTAGAAGTGGGAATTCAAATCTACAACAATCAAGATATAATTAACATACCATACAGGAAGCTAATTGTTTCTATGATGCATGCGGCAGGCACTTCCCTACCAGACATCATGTTCTCTGTTTAATTTCTTAGCCGTTCACTCGATAAGCCAACTTCACATATATGGAAGACAGCAAAGAGATTGTTAAGATATATTTGTGCTACTCAAGAGATGGATCTATCATACAAGAAAGAAAAGAAGAGTATCGAAGCATATTCAGATACAGATTGGGCCTGAGATACTATACATCGCAAGAGCCTCTCCTGGTTTTCTAAAAAAAAAAAAAAAACTTGTGTTCCCCAGTCAACTGTCGAAGATGAATATGTGGCAGCTGCAGCATCAGCTCAATAGCATATAAACCTAAAAGGAATATTATCTGAATTCAGTATTAATAATGATGTAGTCTTGTGCATGGGTAATTCGAGTGCTATTTCAATGGCAAAGAGCTATGAAATCTCGAAACGCAGCAAATATATTGATACTAAAGAACACTATAACAAAGATCTAGTAAGCAAGAAAGAGATATCTATGTAACCTCTAGTGAAAATTTGGCCGCAAGTATATTGATATCAAGGAACACTATAACAAAGATCTAGTAAGCAAGAAAGAGATATCTATGTAACCTCTAGTGAAAATTTGGCAGCAAGTATATTGATATCAAGGAACACTATAACAAAGATTTAGTAAGCAAGAAAGAGATATATAAGCAACATTTAGTGAAAATTTGGTAGATATGTTCACTTAATGAGTCATTATGCAAAGAGAAATATTATCGTTTGCGAGAAACGATAAAAATGTAATAGTTAGTGAATATTGCACAACAGTACTTAATGAAAGGTAAATTACTGATTGTTTTATAAATTCATTGTAGTCATATGGTTTGCCATTTTATTTAAGATGCAAATTGAGGAGGAGTGCTGAAGTAATTTATATATATGTGGTGTGACATTGCTCCTCTATTAAATAGACAGAAGTTGTAGCAAATTCAATTACAGGTAGGAATACAACAAACAGTTATGTAGGTATTCTATCAACAAAATTTAGAAGGGACCATTTTATATCTTCACTGATTATTGGTTCACAAATTTAATGTACTAAATATGTTAAATACATTGATTTTCTGCTGTATTTTCTGTAATTATTCTACAGTTCAGTTTCTGTTTATTTACCATAGATATAAACAATTTTATTAATTCGTTCTCCTTGTCTTTTCATACATAACATTGCCTCCCCATTATAAAGACTCGTATTAATCACTCTTATGACATCACAGAAACCACAACCATACAAATTTAGGAAACAGAAGGACCAATTACAAAAACTGCAATTTACCTTCCTCCCAGACCAATAATTTCCATAGAAGATCGAGAGATACTCAGGAAGATGGACCAAAGGCTTATCTTAGTGGGAGACTTTAATGCGCCCCACCAGACTTGAAACAGAGCATTCATATGGTATTCAACTGGCACATTACCTAATATCCAAACCACTTGTTTTTCAACCTCCTCAAACCTACACATACCAAACTCAGCAAAATCCTAACAACGTGGCCATAATTGATCATTTCATCACCTCGCCTAGAATACGAATTCACAACATCCAAGTCACTGCACGTCAGATCACTTTCCTGTTAATGGTACAGTAAACAATATTCCCATTCCACCATACATTCCACTCAAATTCCACTTCAAACCTGCAGATTGGATCAAATTCCAGCAAATCATTTCAGAAGAAACTAACACCCATCAGAATACTCCAACAATTAAGATACAACTACAGGCGTACCAAGCAAACAATAAGACAGAATACTCGCATCTGGACACATATCATCCTAAAGAACATATGCAAACAAAAATTCACAGAATGGAACACAGAACAAAACATAAAGATAATGCAGCCCCTCTCCATTCAAGGTAGATCCATATGGAAACACATAAGATAATACAAAGCTAAACCATCATCCATCCCACCATTACAGTGCAACCAAATAATCAATGGAACGAAAGAAGAAAAAGCAGGAGCACTTGCCAAACACTTTCAATTCATCTACAGAAAACCAATCCTGCCACATGCTTTTTCTCCCCCTCCAGGAGACTCAGCAAATGAAGATAACCACAAGACCACGTCACTCTCCCACCATTGAACAAACATCCAGACACCTCCCTCATCTCACTTGGGAATATTCATCACACAATCACCTGTACTCTCAAGACCACATATGCGCCAGGAATCGACAACATACGAAATGCAATTCTCAACCATCTCCCACATAAAGTCACGATCTGCCTCACAAAAATCTTCAATGCTGCAATAATTGTGTCACACTTCCATACAACATGGTAAAATGTAACTATCGTACCCATTGCGAAATCCAAAAAAGATCCAGCGAACACATCTTCATACCGACCAAAAGCACTGCTCCCATTTCTACCAAAAGTACTCGAAAAACTGATTCTCCAGAATTATCACCACAAGACATCAAGACAAACTCCTTCAAAACTTCCAATTCAGTTTTCGCCAAAACCACTGCACCACACACACACACAATAGCACGAGCCATCAGCCCAGCACTCACAGCTTTCAACACTCACCAACGAGCAGGTATAATCTTTATTGAACACCCCACAGCCTTTGATTCGGTACACCACAAAGTGCTCTTGGAAAATATGGTGGCCACAAACATCTCCAGACACCTAATTCGCCTCCTTGCAGTGTATCTTTTTTCATGCACATTCCAAGTCAAGGTTGAATATCATCTCTCAGAGGAACACCCAGCGGAAGCAGGGGTCCATTAGGCACTCTGTCCTTCACTCTCTTTACTCGAATCTTCAAATAAAATACAGAAGCAATAAACACTCAATATGCCGACGACACTGAACACTGACATCCCAGCAACTGTCCCTAATAAACAAATATTCACTCAAAAACTTACTACTGCCTTCAAACAAATCCACAAATTCATTCCTTAATTGGAATATAAGTCAACATACAAAAAACAGCCACACTATTTCTGTCCAGAAAGCCTCACAACCAGCCACCTGCACCACTACAAATAGGAACAGATACCATTACATGGCAGAAGGACATCAAATATCTCGGCACCACTCTCGATAGACCGCTTACATACAAAAAACATCTGAAGCAAACAGCACGAAGCACAAGAGGGGCACTAAATTAACTCATGAAAACAGTATCACACAAATCACACTTAGAACAAAACACCCACATCACAATAATCAAGGCATTTATCATGTCCTACTCACTTATGCAGCCCCTGTGTGGACATCCACTACAGCAACAAACCATAGACCATTATACTCAGCTTTTTACCTGGGCCTTCGCCCAGGACTCATAAAAAACTGAAGAACAGTCAAAAGCCACTAGTCAGACTCTTGAAGAATCCTATACCAATCCTCAACCCTTCCCTCCCCCCAAATTCTCAAATTCCCATCTCCAATAGTGCCAGCACCACAGATTTGAAGAAACCATGCAGACAGAAGTGTAAGATGATGACGAAGAAGAAAGAAGCACTACAGAAGAAGATCCAGAAAACAGCACAGAATGTTCTGGTCAAGAACGGGAAGAAGAAATATCAAACCACAAGAGCGACGAAGAAATTTATTGACCCAGCAGCAGCAACAACGATTAAGAAGGCAGTTCCAGCAGAAGTGAGAACGAAGAAGATATCTCCAGCAGAAGCGACGACAAAGAAGAAAACAAGATATGAAATAACTGCAACGAACCATCCACTAAAGACGAACAGAATTCCACAGCCACCCAGGATTCACCCTAAGGAGAATAACTACAAAGAAATCATCAAACATCCCGAATCGCCATGGGTTTTTACTAGCTAACTCCCCTTTTCACACAAGAAAATCCAAATTTTTCGATAAAAATATCTTAAATTAAGAATAATGATTTAACCTTCCGTCACATATAATCCTAATACAAATCATCCAGTGGCATTTAAGGAATGGCTGACGAAATTAGGCCCCCAGCCTTCAGCTTGAGGCATACCTCAAGCTGAAGGCAGTAAAAAAAAAGCAGAGAGCCTGCAATTCGACATGAGGTAAAGCCCTACAGAAGCAGCTCACTACAAAAGCTGCTCGCAAGAGCACACTGGCCACAGGGGGAATGAAGAAGTCGCATCGATACCGACTTGGCATTATCGCTCTGAGAGATATCTGGCACTACCGGAAAAGGACCGAACTTCCAATCGCAAACTACCTTTTCCGTGCCTGGTAAGGAATATCACTCAGTACTTCAAGACTGACATGTGCTTCCAGAGCTCGGCGGTGATGGCGTTGCTGGAGGTGGATGGACCTACCATGTGGGGCTGTTTGAGGACACCAACCTGTATGCCATCCATGCCAATAAAAAAAAAGTTTTTTTTTGGGTTCGTTCTCCTTGTCTTTTCGTTCATAACATTTCTCTCCCCCTTCCCTTCTTTAGGGAGTACAAAAAATTATAAATGCAGGGACATCTGAACAACACATTTAATTTGGTGAGTATAAATTTGGTGGAAAGCATCGGCGTGATGATCGATGCAGAATAGTTGAAGTCGCAGTATCTGAATACTTCTCATGATTTCTATCTAAACTTATATGGGCAGAAGTCTTCGGTGTCGTTATAGAAGATGTTTTCGGCTGGAGTGCATTGTTCGATGCTTCAAATGATGAACTTTCTGTAGGATTCGGAAGAGTGCAGAAATGTATTCTTCGTGGGGGCACATTGTTATTCTAAACATTTCGTTGAACTCGGGGACTCAAGATGGGAGGATGTTGTAGGCATATTAAAAGTGCCAATTCTTGTATCCAACCAAACAGCTATGTGTTTTGCCAATTGTCAGGACTGTCTAATTTTGTGTATACTATAGAGTTTTGCTTTTTTTGATGATATAAAGTTTATGGAGGTTGAACGTCATGGTGTAATTATGGGAAATATATAGTTTTGTGGACACCTGTTTTGAATGTCTGGTGTTTTTAAGTTGTGAACCATAATTGTCGACCTTTTTATTTCTTCGAGTAGACTATAAGATACACATTTCGTTAAAATGCTCCTCTAACAAGCGTCCCTAGTGTGGATGGAATTTTTCTGCATGCATTCGAGCCCTCAGATTGCCCTGTATTTTGGCGTTACAAAATTGTGCCAAGAATAGTTCTACATTAAGATAACGACAGCTTTAACGTGGACTTACATTTTACAGTAATTTTTACACTCTTCGTTAAATAACGAATGAGTGTATTTCTTTTAGCTGTAGCTGTTAGCTCAACTTCATATAACTCGCATTCCTATCGGTTAGTAAATCATGCTCTCTATGAAATGCATCGATAAAAGTTTGTTGTAATTTTTCCTGCTGTAGTAGTTTAGGAGGGTTTAGGTTATTGCATAGATATAGTAATGAAGCAGTCAATGTGTACTAATTTTACCCCTGGGGAAGAAAGTTTACTGGTTGTTTTATTAGCCAAAAATAAAAAATTAATGCTTGAAAACAAACATACAGATGCCATAACATGGCGTGAGAAAAGCAAAGCCTAAGCGAAGTAACGGATTTTGAGTTCTAAATTTGAATGAATTTACTATAAAATGCAACAATTCCTCAGAAAGGTTTTACGCCTCACAAATATTTTGGTGGTGGAAAATATCTAACAGCCAAATGATTAATTCGCAATATGGTCTTCGACCAAAGTCCGCCACTTTGAAAATGCATTGATTTCAAGTAGGTATGAAA
The DNA here is from genome assembly GCA_029891345.1 of Dryococelus australis. NCBI lineage: Eukaryota > Metazoa > Arthropoda > Insecta > Phasmatodea > Phasmatidae > Dryococelus > Dryococelus australis. The sequence goes on from CM056994.1 coordinate 87,672,575, forward strand.
CAAAAAAATATCTTTGGTATTTTGTAATATTCATCACAACATGAGCAGAAGACGCCTCTGGAGGAGGGACAATCCTTGAGAGGCGTGGCGAGCTGAAGGAGCCAGACTGTGCAGACGAAGATGAGCCAGAGCGCCGGCCGTGACACAAGGGGGGACGCCATCCATCAGAGCGGAGACCTCACGTGTGTGCGCTTGGGTACTTGTGGCGATATATTTCAGTGGCTTGTGAGCGGCCCGCGGCTAGGCTAGCCTCTCCCGCGGGTGCCGCAAAGCATGATGGATGGCGGTCGGCCGCCCGCGGGCCTGCGACACTCGACTGTGACTGCAGTGCCAGCCAGTGTCCGTCTGCGCGCGAGGGAGAGACTTGTCCAACTGCCTCTGGTGGGAGGAGCAAGTGCGCTTAGAGTGGGATGGACCTCCGCATTTTTTCGTGAAATAGTTGTTTGAGCGAATACGCGTATCTCGGTAAATAAATGTTCTGCAAATACAACTTTTGTCAGAAAAAATTGTTAAATATCGTATTTTTAAAGCTTGCCTATGCAGTTTCCTTACGCTGCAAAAGAAAAGTACAAAGATACGGGCGTAGTTTAATCTGTGGTCTTTCATCGCGTGTAATAAAAGCCCACTGTTACATATCTAATTTGCGCAATACAGCTTTACGGCGGAGACATTGCACCCCTTGCGTGTAGGAGCGATGAGGCACTAGACGTGTGTGTTAGTGTCTCTCGTATCGCCCTCTCGCTTCTTGACCTTGAACTCCCATATTCCGAAACTATCGACTTTTCGGTGCTATATTTAAAAACGATAATCTTTGTAATACAAATATTTATATTTACGAGGACTTCATCTAACTCTCTTTCAGATAATAGAAACGCATCTTAATGTGAGCTGTACTCGATCAAAATGGAAACTGTTTATTTATTCGTATTTTTATTTTCGGTGGTATTTTTTTTTCGAACCACGTCAATATAAATTAATATTGTAGTGAATTATTCGAAAAAAAAATTATTTTAAAATATGTTTGTTTAAATGTAGGCATTTCGTTGTTTGGCTAAACTTAAGTCTTAAAAATATCTCGTCTGTAGTACTAAGCAGTAGCAACACAACTGTGTTGGATTAGATTCGAGCCAATGTGTTGGAAAAATGTGTACTGTTTACCTCTTACTGCTCATTGTTAAAGTTCCTTTATTGTGTAAATCCCACTGAACTAAGCTGTCCTAGCTGACATTCCTTTTCGTTGACTCACAATTTCCCATTCCACTAATTTTGAAAAGTAGTAGGGAAAAGTGGATTGAGAGCTAACGGATTCCGGATTTGGAGACCTTTGACCCCCGAAAAAAAATTCCAAAAATCCCAACAAAAAAAAAATGAAAATGATTAATTTACTGTAAAAATTAATTTTTAATATATATATATATAAAAGTTAAATATCTGGAGGTCTCTCCACACCTATACCCATTCCGCCATCTTGGTAGCCGACCGCCATCTTGGTAGTTGACTACCATCTTTGTAGATATCACCCATCTGCCATATTGGTGCTGTCAGCCATCGTAGCAGCCATATTAGATGCAGGTGCCTTTGACCAGAAGACATTGAATGACCTTGAAAAGAAAAACTCGAGAAAAATCCATAAAAGTCAACAAACATATTACATTACTGACTACTACCACAATATTGGATGCACATGATCATGACCATGACCCCATGAACTTGAATGAACTTGAACACAAAAACTCAAGAAAAATACATAGAAGTCAACATGCATATAATGTCAAAAAATACTACCATAATATTAGATGCATGTGACCTTGACTTTCCCCTCATGATTTTGAATGACTTACAAAACAAAAACATGAGGGAAATTTATATAAGTCAACTAGCATATTAAATCACTGACTACTACAACCATGACCTTGAATAACCTTGTAAACCAAAACTGGAGAAAAATACATAAAAGTCAACAAGCATATTATGTTACAGACAACTACCACCATATTATATGAAGGTGACCTTGACCTTGTGACTTTGAATGACCTTGAAAACAAAAACACGAGAAAAAATCCATATAAATCAACAAGCATATTATATAACTGACTACTACCACCATATTGCATGCAGGCCACCTTGAACTTGACCCTGTGACCTCATAAGACCTTTAAAACAGAAATTCGAGAAAAATTGCATGAAAGTCAGAAAGTATATTATGTTACTGACTACTGCCATTATCTTGTTTTTGTTATTTTCTCATTTGTTTATATATTGCTGCAGTTTGTCTCTTCCCTTCGGTAGATTACCATATTAATTTTCATGTATTTTCTCAACACATAGGTAGTGCTAGCATATAAATTCACATCCATATTTATTTACGTTTTAAAAGTATAGGTTGCGCTTTCGGCACCCTCCATATTGGGTTATATTTTCGAAACAAAATAACATCAATTTATATATTATGCAGCCTGCTATCGGCCTGTAACCAAAGGTGACAGTGACCATTCCTGCAAATTATGTAAACTGCTACATTAAATTTTTATTCTTATATTTTTAATGCGAGCATTTTTATTTTAAAATATTAGTTTCTAAATCAAACATACCCATGTAGAAACACTCATTTACTCTCTTCGCGTATTCTTTTTACATTTCCCTTGAACAGCATTATTCCTTTTACAGTCACTACATCAAAACAGCTTCCATTACTACAGCTCTCTCTCTCTCTCTCTCTCTCTCTCTCTCTCTCTCTCTCTCTCTCTCTCTCTCTCTCTCTCTCTCTCTCTCGACCCAGCATTGCCAACTCACGCCCTCACCCAATCCTGCAAATCTACAGCACCTAGTGCACTTCTGAATTTTACAAATTTGTGTTTCATTAGGCTCTTCGTCAGCATATCTGCTACCTGCTCATCTGATTATGCATACATCAACTTCGCTTTGCCATTCTGAACTTCCTAGCATTTAAAGTGATATCATATTTCAATGTGCTTATTCCCCTTTGTTTCACAAGTACTTGCCATCTTTATGGCGGACTGACTGTCTTCAACACAACAGGGGTATATGTTTCAGTTAACATTTGGTGGAGTAACTGAAACATGTACTTGCACTTCTTAATACATTCTGACACTGCAACATATCCAGCTTGGCTACTGCTCACACTTACAATGATTTGTTTTTTGATCTCCATGCAATACACTTGTTGTGGCACAAAACAGCATGCCCAGTAACACTTTTAAGATCAATGTTATAATTACCATAGTCAGAATTAACGCATGCGCTAATCTTACAGGTACAATCATCAGCCTTCAAGTATACCAGCCCAAAATGTCTCGTACCCTTCAAGTACCTCAAAATGTTTTTCAAGTGTTTTCAAATGGTAAAATCAAATTAGTTTTGAAACTTAGAAAAATACACAACATCAAAGTTGAGATCTGGTCTAGTTCCTGTTATAATGTACAGTAAACTACCCAACAGTTATTTGTATGGAACCTCACACATATTATCAACACTTGATGGACTGAGGTACAAATTAGGTTCCATTAGTACAGACCAAGGCTTACAGTCCATCATATTAAATCTGTCCAGCACCATCTCAATTAAACTGCTTTGACTCAAGACAAAACCACCCTTATCTTTGTCAATCTGGATAACTGGAAAAATAATGTGATCATTATCACTAAATTCCCTCATTTTAAAGCTACTCTTTAACTCACAGATGATATTAGACACAAGAGTTTCATCCTTATGTACAAGCAATACATCATCAACATAAATCAGTAAGTAAGCACATGCACTAAAGTAAAAACATGAACCAACACTCGAGCATTTTAAACCAAGAGTTGTGAGGACATCGTTGGATGTGTTATTCCAGCACTTGGGTGCTTCCCTCAGACCATACAATGCCTTGGCTAATTTAAAAACATCCTTCCCCTTCAACTCTGGTAGATTTGCAACACTACAACTACCAACACCTTTGGGAACATACATACTGGTTCTTTCAACGCCCTGTTGAGGAATGCTGACTTCACATCCAACTTTCAGATCTTTAAGTCTTTCTCCACAGCAACTGCTAGTAGAACTCTTATGGTGGACATCCGGGCAACAGGAGCATAGAGGTCGTCAGTAGCCTCTTCTGGCAATTAGCCATGCCTTATTTTCCATTCTTCTATTAATAGTCTTCTCAGTGAAGACCCACTTGCTGTCAATGACATTTACTCCCTTGGGCATAAGAGCAAGCCACCACATTTTATTTCCATTCTGAGCTTCAATTTCTTTCTTTATCACCTGTTCCCACCCATTTTTCATGGCTTCATCAAAAGTCTTGAGGGTTGATGCTGAGGGGTACTGATCAACAGTCAACGCTTAGGTTAGGTAGATTTCAAAGTCCTTAAACTTCTTAGGCATTTGTTTTTGTCTTTTAGTTCTTATATCCTCGGCCACTAATTCACTATATACAGTCTCTTGTTTCTCTTTGTCGCCGATTATTTCAGGTGCTTCAAAGCCCATAAATGGGTCACCATCTTCAGAGAGAGGTTCATCATTGTCTGGTGTCAACATCTGTTGGTTAGTGTCCATGATATCAGTCTTTACTGTAGTTTTTCCAGCATCTACTCTCTCTCTCTCTCTCTCTCTCTCTCTCTCTCTCTCCTCTCTCTCTCTCTCTGCGAGTTTTGCAATTTTTTTTTCAAAGATGACATTTATTGAGACAGTTACATTTCTAGTCACATGATTAAATAGTTTGTAATTATTTGACTCTGCAACATATCCAACAAAAATCTTTTTCTTACTTTTTGCTGCCAGCTTATCCCTATACTGCACTGGCACCAAAACAAATGCTTCGCTTTGAAAAATTCGAGCATGTTGTAGTATGGGCCTCTTCCCTGTCAATTTCGCATAGGGTGTCTCAGCAGAGCAAGAGGTTGGCGTTCGATTCAGAAGGTATACAGCCGTATTCACTGCTTCTGCCCAAAGTTATTGGGGCATATACCAAGAGTGTAGTGTAGATCTGGCACTCTCAATTATAGTTCTAGTCTCTCTCTCGATCCTGCCATTCTGTTCGGGAGTGTAAGGAGCAGTTATTTCAAGCACAATTCCACTTACTGACAGGTATTCATGAAATGCAGTGTTAATGAACTCAGTTCCATTATCTACTCTCAGTCTCTGCACACTATGTCAAAATTTGTTATTGCATATTGTGACCACTTGCTTAAAGTGAAATTACACATAATTGTTATGTCTCAGAAATCTTACAAACTTAAAGCCTGAATGGTCGTCCTTGAGTATAGCAAAATAATTGTAACCACGAACTAAAGGTACAGGCATTGGTCCACATAGGTCACAATGAATTAATTCACCTGCCTGTGAGTATCGAACCAAATTTCGAGAAAAAGGCAACTTATGTTATTTCCAATATATAGACCCTTGAAAAAAAATCTTGCTTGCTATCAAAGTTCACCCCATCAACCACTTTAGGGACCTCAGTTAAAAACTTAGTGTTCATGTCCCCAAGTTGTCCATGCGAAAGCTTAAACTCATTTTCAGCAACATGGACTTCACTATGGTCAAGATATTAAACATCATGTTATACAGATTATTATCTCCATGAACACCAACACCTACAAGTTCACCTTGATTAAAAACTTGAACATGCAAACCTGATTTTACTATTCTCATACCGTTACTAGTGCTGACCCTTTCTGGCAGTAAGTTTCTTCGTAACTCTGGGACGTACAGCACATTGGTAATGATGCCTTCAATCCACATGTCATTGACAAATTTTTCAATCTCGACATTTCCCCTCCTTTTCAATTCTAGTGTTGCACTATTGCCCAGGCTGACACTATCACTCACTTCTACATAACTTTCCAAAATATCTCTAATAAAGGTCATGTGACATGAAGCCCCACTGTCTTTGACCCATTAAATTTTCTCATCCACTATAACAGCCTCTCTTTCGTCCATCACACTCTCAGGTGTAAAGAATGCACTCTTGCTATACTTTCTATTTTGAAACTTGTTCTTGTAGCGAGGAGGTTCTCTACAATTTCGAGTTATGTGTCCCTCCTTTCAGCATTTGTAACAGGTAATATTCATCTTATATTTTAATCTTGCCACAGACAGCCGATTACGAACTCCTCTCGTCTCACAGAGTCAAGCTAGCTTCTTCATCCAAAATTCTGGTAGTAAGTTTATGTATGGTCTGTTTACTCTTAATTGTAGGGAGCCATGCTTGCCAAAAATTTTATATATTTTTCTGGGCATGTACTTAATATTTTTGTCACAATGGCAGTCTCTGAAACACTCTCCCCAGCCTCTTTAAGCTAAGGTTTCTACCTTAAAAATATAAGTTATTATGGCTCCAACCTGAGGCGGTGAAATTTCTCCAGTAATGCCATTTTACTGAATTTGGACTTTTGTTGATAAATTTAGTTCAACTTTTCCATTATTTAGTACGATGTAGAGCAATTTTCAATAATGGATTTTTGCTTGAATTCCATGACAGACATCAGTACAAACATGGCATTGGCATCTCTTCTTAACCATGTTACCATTGTTTCCTTCTCTTCAAGTTTCTTGGATGATCCATTCACAATATGAGACAAGCTTTTGCTTTAAGAGCACACACTATTTCGAACTTCTATTGTTAATAATTGTACCCATCAAACTTCTGAAAATTGCTTGTTTAAACCTTATAAACCATTTTGAAACACGCGGGTTGCATATACAATTACACATAGATATTCACAAAAAGTCTATGCATCTGAGCCCATAACCTATTCGATTTTTTTTAATCGAACAGACCGACGTAGAAACACTTATTTATTCTCTTCACACATTCTTTTTACATTTCCCTTGATCAGCATTATTCCTTTTACACTCACTACATCAAAACAGCTTCCATTATTACCGCTCTCTCTCTCTTTCTCTCTCTCTCTCTCTCTCTCTCTCTCTCTCTCTCTCTCTCTCTCTCTCTCTCTCTCTCCCTCGACCCATGATTGCCAATTCACAAAAATAATTTATATATAAAGCAGAGGATTTTTAAATAAAATAAATAAAATGCAGCATATGTTTTTACACAATACGTATTCAGTAAATTACAGCATGAGAAAACATACATACACATTGAACAGTTATCTTTTACACTTTGTTTTGTGTATTTGCAAGGTGCTGTTCCCCAGTGAGTCGTGATTTCCGAGAGTAATCAGTATAATACTTAACACACTGTTTGCAGACATGAACTTTGTACCCTTGCGAAGTAATCTGTGATCGCACCAGTCTTAAAAAATGTTTTATGTAACAATAATGTGAAATATTCTTAGTTTCGTCCTTCACCATGATAATATGGATATGTTTAGGTTTCTTGTTCTGAGTCATGTGTGTTGGTACCACTTTTCCCCTGGCATTCAGCGAGTACACATTTACAGACGCACCAGGTTGTTGTTCTCAAAGATCCTTGAGGAGTTGGAGAAGCCAGTCTGCCAAAATTAAACTTTTCTTCAACCTCAGCATACCTCTAGTTTACACTGCGGATGCGATGGCTTATCAGATCCAGCCAACACTTACCACTTGTACACATTGGTTGCCATAGTTGTGGGGGTTAATTACAGCAAGTTTGTGTTTCATAAAGTCCGGAAGTTTAACATATGTCGATAGCAGTGAAGGTCCATTCTTTGTGTTACTTGGAGGAAGCCCTTTGCACATATTCATGTGCATCATTAGGCCATCCATCCATGAAATAAACACACCACACTTCGAACACATGTGCAGTACTTTATTTGGGTTAAACACTTTGTACAGCCAGGCGCGTCTGGACTTGGAGATCGTCGTGAAAAGTCGTTATTGCTGTTTGCTCATCGTCGAGAATCAGTAGCTAGCTTCTTGTTCAGGTGTAGCAAGTGGGGGTTAAATAATCGTGGCACTACAAATTAGGGCTTCATTTTTCCGACACCTCTCATGAACTGAGTGTTCCCTATAGCCTCGCGAGAGGAAGGGAACTATATTTGGAAATACACGTATACAGGAAAATACTTTGTTGGTTTTTCCACTCATGCATACATACAGCGGACTTAGTTTTAGGTTAGGTAACTGGTAAACAAGTAGGCACACTAGCAAATCAATATTTAAAAGTAACAAAACTGTACTTAATTTAGAGCATTATTTAGAAGACCTTAGCCTGAGTAACTGCCTGCGCTCATACATGATTGCCCGACCAATGTTGAGGCGATTGAGGGGAGTTGGGAGCATGGTGGCATGCGGGTCGGTACCCTTGGCCGGCGGTCGCCCATCCCAGAAGTGTCTGCGCTAACACCAAATCCATAGGTGTTGATTTATGTGGGTGTTTTTCGTCGAAAAAAAGGGGAGGGCGATATCGCACACCCTGGGTGCAGAGTCCAGCGACAAACATGGTGGACGCGTCTGGAGGACACACAGACCAGTCAAACCGACCAGCCAAGGACACAAAGAACGAACGATTTATCAAACCAAAAGCGAAAAGAGTCAGCAAACTTAAAAATAAACTTAAAGATAACTTCCAACTCGACACAACGAATAGGTACGACTCATTGACCGACACAGACAGCGACAAGGACACAGATAAACCTGAACCTAGAAGAAAGAAAAACAAATCCTCGGCAGCAAAAGCCACAAACGAAGAGAAAATACCAAACAAAAGTTCACAAGACAAACAGGCCACAAAAAAACTCCACCACAGACAATGACACCACCCACCAAAACCAGAATCCCAAAGTACATGGTACCCATCAACATCGTCAAATCCATAGATGACAATAGACTCATCTCCCTACTCAATGCAGAAATTTGACCACAGTACGAAATCACCTACATCCAGCCAGGCATCAAAGTACTTACCACCTCAACACATGCTTAGTACACAATAAAAAAACACTAAAAAAGCAAAACATTCACTTTCACACATTCACCCCCAAAAAGGAGTAATTACATGCCGCCATCCTCAGAGGACTGCCTGTCTCCATAGACATTGACATGCCAAAGCATGAGTTAACACAGCACCACAACCATTTCAACCACATCGAACAATTTACATCAAAGACAGGACAAATCCAGACAGGGTCATCAGAAAACAAGGCATTTTCAAAATCATAGTACCAGAATACGAGAAAGAGAAACAATAAGAAATCGAGACACTCAACAGGACCACTATCTACTGGGAAGAGTACCGACCAAGGAACGACGACATTCCACAGTGCACCAACTGCCAGAGGTGGGGACACACCAAGAACAATGGTGCCTGGCCAGCCAGATGCATAAAATGTTTACAATACAATAAAGACGAGCTGTATTACAATAAAACATGCACAAAACTAGCCACAACACCAGTACAATGTGTCAACTGCAAATACCAACACCTGGCAAACTACAGACAATGTCCTACATTTATTGAAACAAAAAAAAAACCCTGCCAAAACAAAAGCAAAACACCACCACAACCCAACATCAGAATACCACACACCCACAACCTGAGCCACACAACATACATGACACACAACGATTTCCACAACTCCCAAGAGAAAACTACTGGCAAAAAAAAAAAAACACCACTCAACATGAATATACAACAAACCAACAGAACACTCAAGCACCCCTGCCTCTGGCCTCCCAACCACTGCCCACCACAACAGCTTCCCACAGCACATAAAGAAACTAGACAAATGAAACACCACATCAACCAGACAGACAATCGCTCAATAACCATCAATGGCATCAAGAAACTACTCGACTTTCTCAGGAACCCCATGATCACTGACATTCTCACCCACTTCAGACCATACATGAACCAAGTGATGCAGGAGATGGACAAAGGAAAAAGGAAATGCATAGTACTGGAGGCAATCCCAACATACCTCGCACAGGACTATAACTGAACGACGACAGCCCCCACCATCAACATCGTGTACAGGAATGCCAATGGAATGCGGACACAAATGTACGAACTAGAACAAATTAACTAGACACTTGGCCCAGATGTACTACTAATCAACGAGACATGACTCAAACGACAGTACACACTATACATATACAACTATGAAACCTACAGAAATAACAGAATAGGAGCATAAAAAGGAGGAACTGCTATAATAATTAAAAGAAAAATTCAATATTGCAGAATTACTCTCAACGCGAATAAGAGAAACAAACATTATCTTTATCACAGCCTACAAATCCTCACCAAGCCCAATAACCAACGAAGACCTAGACAAATTAATTGACCACCAGTCACACTTCCTACTAGCAGGAGACCTAAATAGCAAGTGCACGTACTGGAACTGCAGACAGGCAAACAAGGCCGGAAAAGACCTCAAAAAGCACATGCAACGCAACAACTATATGATAGTAGCCCCAACAGAACATATTTTTTACTCCCACAAACCAAATGTAGAACCAGATATACTAGATATTATACTCCACAACATCCCCATAGACATTACACCAACGGTAATAACCGAACTAGACTCGGACCTTCTTCCAATACTGTGCGAGCTACAACTACACAGAAACAACTTCAAGACAAACCCAAAGAGAGGTTTTCCAGTACATGACTTCCTTAATGGCATACTGCCAGTGGCAAACTATCCTTAATGGCATACTGCCAGAACCACGACCAATCTCAACCCCAGACGAAATAGACACGACAGTCAAAATCCTGACAGACACAATCACTGAAACATTAAGATAAACAACAACATTCCAAAATTAGCCACTCTTTCAGGACTTGAAACACCTACCAGAAGTTTACATTCTAATAGCACACAAGAGGGAAGCGCACTTCGAGAATCAGCGGACATGCACGCCGGCCAACAGAGCAGAATATCACAGGGCCAAAGCAAAAATGCGACAAAAACTGAATGAACTTAGACGACAATCATGGACTCCTACATATCCGACGCTTCAGACAATGTCAAAAGAATGTGGAAAATAACGAGACAGTTAAGAGGATAGACCAAAAAAGCACCAAACCCAGCCATCAAAACCCCCCGACGGACCAATATACAACTCAAAAGGAAAATCCAACGAAATAGCCGACTCGCTACAGAAACAATTCTCCCCGAACGAATTTCCCCAAGACAGAAAATTCACAGCACAACAAGCAATACATCATCTAAAACAATTTCTTAACCAATCTGTCTAAACCGAACCCACCTTGACTACAGAAGCAGAAATCATGACAACCATCAAATCCCTCCCCAAAAATAAAGCCCCAAGACCAGACAAGATACCAAACAAAGCACACCATCACCTCCCTGACAAAGCCATATCATTCTTAACAGTTACTTTAAATGCCATTCTCAAACTCCAACACTTCTCAAAATCATGAAAATCAGTACTAGTTATAACGATCCTAAAACCAGACAAAGACACATTAGTTCCTGCAAATCGCCGGTCCATAAGCCTCCTCAACACTACAAACAAACTATTCAAAAATACCACTTCAAAGACTGCTACCAGAAGTAGACAGAAACCATATACTATCCGACACACAGTTTTATTTCCGAGCCAAACTTTTGACTACCCACTCACTAATAACCCTAGCAGAAGATGTCACTGACATTTCAAACAGTACAGGAAGCACAAAATAGCAACAAAGACAAGGTCTACACCCTTACTATATTCCCAGACTTTGAAAAAGCATTCGACAGAGTATGGCATACAGGACTTTTATACAAGATGACCATCCAAGGCTACAGCGCTGCTACATCAAATTACTACACAGCTACTTGACAGACAGATCATTAGTGGTAACACTTGATGGGACACTGTCTGAAAACAAACCAGTGACTGCAGGCATACCACAAGGTTCTACCCTCTCCACATTACTCTACAGTACATATACTGCTGACATCCCAATGCCGGATTACATAACTACACTCATGTTTGCAGATGACACGCTAATATACAAAAGGGACAAAAACCTACGCTATGCCACAATACATTTACAAAGACAGCTTGACCAACTACAATAGTGGCTTACAAAATTGAGAAAAAGTTTAATGTGACGAGATCTGCTGCCATAGCAATGACACGTCAACATCAAGTACAAATGCTCACAAACCTGATATTATTCGGAGAAGACATATCATACACAGAGACAACAAGTTATCTAGGAATGATAATCGACATGAAACTTATATGGAAACCACATATCACAAAAGTGAGACAGAAAGCATACATGACTTTCAGACAACTATACCCCATCTTCAAATCAGCAAGCCTCCGACACAGTACGAGAGTCACAATTTATAAAACCACAATCCAATTTGCCTTGCTGTACAGATGCGAGGTCTGTGGACATGCGACATGTACTCACATTCAGGCAATCCAAAAGATACAAAACCAAAAACTATGTGCAGCCATTGGGGCAACACGACTTACACCAACTGACGAGTTACATGGCAAAGCAAATACAGAAAAGATCGCTCATATCATACAAGAGAGAAACGAAAATTTCTACCAGTCAACCAGCCATCACACAATCCCAGTCATATAAAGACTAGGAACCTACAACATTGAGACCAAACAGAGAGCCAAAATCCAAACTGAACTGATGCCCGGCCAATCACAACTCCAAACCCAACTGCTAACTAAATCAACCAAATTAAACAGCCAGAATGATTTCGAATTCGGAGGGAAACAAGAGCATAGAAACTAAAATTCCGGACTAAAATCAAAACGTCAAGCAGATAAAAGCATACAGGTCCAGGAAAACAAACTACTAGCAGAGAGTGGCGCCCACGTATTCTCTGGTAACCCAGAACCCACAACCACTTTAATACAGGTTTTCCCATCTTGGTTCACCATCCACCGCCACAAAAATTTCGCCTCCCCCCTCATCATCACTACCACAAATTCCACAATACTATACCCACATCATAAGCTACTCCCATCCACCAACAACTACTAACTGAACATATTTTTATTACAAAACCAGAACATTTCGGATCATCATCCACCCCCAAGATGACCAAACAAACTTAAAATGAGTAGACACTCATACCCATCTCGATCAAACTAGGCCACTATTAAAAGAAATCTCAATCACATCTCGTGTCACCATCACCACCACTACTACAAAAAAAAATTCTTACATGACCCACCATTCATCACCAAACCCAATAACAAATTATTAAAATAGAATTTACTTAACAAGAACAAACACCAGTTCACCATACACCCCAATACCAATCGCCCAATTAAGGAACCATAAATCAAATTCCAAAAATAAATTTTTAAAGACAAAATTCAAAAGAAAATAATCATAAAATACTGCTCTCCATACTCATTTCGTAATCGCAAGGCGCCTTCCCTTTCTCTTCCAGGACTACCACATTTCAGTCACCATCCACCTCCAAGAAGCCAAAGTTTATAAGAAGAAACCTGGGACTTTGGACTAATTACTTCAACAGCTACAAAATTCTGTAACAGGCAGATGCACTTGCGAGCAGTTGAGAACCCTGGTGAGGGAATACCTGGAATAGGGTGCAATAGCAACCTCCCAAGTGGCCCTAACCCTGGGGGCTTGAGCATGCTATGCAGGTGGACTATCAAGTCAACTGCATAACCCCGCACGCGGGTGTGTACAAACGACATCGGGGTGTTAAAACTTGAAAGGTGTTGAAAGAGCACCAATCACGTGCGGGCATCTTCAGTTACTTGACAACACAGGACCTCACATCGACTTTTCGAGAGTCGGATGCTCGTGTATGCTGCTTCCTGAGTTCACCGTGGGCTAGGGCCAACCTCAACATGCCAGCACTGCCGAAATGTGCAGTTACCTGACTGGGAGGGGTCTCGGATGGATGATAACGGAAAGGCAATGCTGAGTACGGATCGACTGAAAATTTCCCCCCAGAAAGGCTATGTGACCAAAGGGAGTAAAGGGAAGCTCGAAAGGCCTCCTGGAATCCCAATGACATTGTAGAGCTTGGGTGACCCTGAAAAAGTCACTCCTGCTATGAGGAGGCAGATCTGCAGCTGGATCTGTCCCCAGTGATGTTAAACGGTGGTGGTAGGGGTACAGCCTTGCCTCTCATGTCGCTGAGCATGGCTGCTGCTCGTGAAGGTCTTTTCGCAGAAGCGACGCTTATAATGTCGGAACGGTTTTGCAGAGGTGGTTGACCGTTTAGTTGCCGGTGGAACAGAGGTCGATGGTTCAGTTGGCGATGCAATTGTATCAGCTAAAGAACTGGATGGCACTTCTGCAGGCACTGTGTCAAACATTTCCGAAAACCCTGAAAATTCCGGTAGTCACATAGGTGGCTTCACAGAGTTGCCACGTGATTGCAGCTGACCAGTCAAGTGGCAGGCACTTAGACATTATGTGTGGGAGTCAGTCTCTAACTCTAGAGCAGGAGGAGAATAAGTCAGTCGGCAAGGTAAAAACTCGATCGCAGAATTGGCACTGGCATCAGCCAGTTAGCAATGATGCAGGTCACGGCTCCATAGCCACCGAGGTCAAAAGGCAGGCCTTCGTATACACAATTTATCTTCGTGGTATGGGATCACTCTGAGAAACCACAAATACTCATTCACCCCAGAAGAAAACATGCAGTTACTATTTATGTATAATATAGGATTATGCATAATTAAATATATAATAATATACATAAGATAGGAGTATACATAATTATGTATATAATATGTAAGATAAGAATATACATAATTAAGTATAGAGTAATATACAAAATGAAAATATACATAATTACATCGATAATAAATTTTATACCAGCATGTTTTCATATAGGGCGAACGAGTACTTGGATTTTCCCAGAGTGCTCCCATACCACAAAGATGGACTGTGAATACGAAGGCCTGCCTTTTGACCTCGACGATCATGGAGTCGCGACCTGCATCATCGCTTAATAGCTGACGCCATTACTGATTCTGCAATCGAGTTTTCTACTTGCCGACTAACTCCTCCTCCTCCTCCTCAGGAGTCAGAGACTGACTCCCGCACATGAGGTCTCAGTACCTGCCATGTGACTGGCCAGCTGCAATCACGTGGCAACTCGGTGATTGGCTGGTCAGTGTCCGGACAATAGCTTAATGGTGTAATACAATTGGTTCAATGTCAATATGATGCCATATGGCTTGCATACTCGTATATTATTACCAGTAGGGAGTCAGCTGAGAGGCTTAGTTTGACAACATCTACTGTGAAAGATACATAATTTTGGCTAGGTTCTACAGCTTCGCATCTAAGTCTTATTCTGCATCTGCGATGTCTTCGGGTACTCCAGAGCTAATGGTAGCTGCAGCAGTGCCATCGACATCTTCGGGAGTGGTACCAGCAGTGCCATCGACTTCTTCGAGCAGCACGTCTATAGTAGCATCACCATAGACCACTTTGGGTGGGCTGTCTACAGTAGCACCGCTGTCATCTGCTATGGGCATGTTACCAATGCCGCTATCGACTTCTTGGCTCATACCACCGACATCTTGGGTCTTATCTTCTTCCTCGTCAGTCGTATGATGTACTTCTTTGGCTAAGTCACCTATGTGTCTACTGGACATTTCAGGGTTTTCGTAAATGTTTGACACAATGCCTGCAGAAGTGCCATCCAGTTCTTCAGCTGAAACAACTGCATCGCCAACTGGACCATCGACCTATGTTCCAGCGGCAACTGTACGGTCAACAACCTTTGCTGAATCATTCCAACATTATAAGTATCGCTTCTGCGATAAGACCTTCATGAGCAGCAGCCATGCTCAGCGACATGAGAGGCATGGCTATACAAAGAGTTCAACCAAATCAATTACTATACGTGTGTTCGAAGAGTGGTGTGTTGAATCCACCGATGGATAGCCTAAGGGTGTACATTAATATGTGCAAGGGGTGTACTACAAGTAATATAGAAAATTGACCTTCACAGCTATAGGACTTTATCAAACACAAATGTGCCGTAATCTATCCCCACAACTATCACAACCAATGTTATGAGACAAATGATAATAAGTGATGGCTGGATTTGTTAAGTCATAGCATCTGCAGTGTGTGAACAAAATGTATGCTGAAGTGAAAGAAATGTTTGACTTTAGAGGACTGGAATTTCTGACTCCTCTACAGCAAATAAGTGTCTTTGAGAACAACAACCCTGGTGTGTATGTAAATGTGTACTCGCTGAATGTCAGAGGAAAAGTGGTACCAAAAGGTGTGACTAAGAATGAGAAACCTGAACATATCCATCTTCTGATGGCGAAGGACGAAACTAAGAATATTTCACATTATTGTTGCATAAAAAACTCATTAAGATTGGTGCTGTAACGAAACACGTCGTTGATTAAATATATGTGCGGTCGCTGAGATTTATTATTATGGGCGCAACTTTTCCTATAATGGAGAAAGTGAGAATTTTAACTTTCACTTCCCAAATGTCACAAATTTAATTTTTCTTTACATTTTTGCCACAGCGAGCTTCAGAACTTTTCAATAGTGAGAAAAACAATTCCTCGTTCAAGTGTAAGTAACACTACCCCACATAAACTAGACACACAAAAATAAGGTGGGGAGCATAACAGTTTCGCTAGCATATAGAGATCGTCATGATTATCATCTTTACTCACACTGCTATAATAATTTTGAAAACATAAAGACATTCAATCGATTATTAACCTACCCACACACAAATATTTACAGATTTCCAGATATTACAGTGCAATCGCCGATTACTTCGCAAGGGTACAAAGTTCATGTCTGCAAACAGTATTTTAAGCATTATACTGATAACCCACGGAAATCAGGACTCACTGGGGAAAAGTGCCTTGCAAATACACAAAATTAAGTGTAAAAGTTAAATTTTCAATGTAAGTTCATGTGTTTTCTAATGTCGTACTTTATTGACTACATTTTGTGTAAAAACATATGTTTCATTTTATTAATTTTATTAAATAACCTCCACTTAAAAAAAAATACTAGTATTTAAGAATAAAATAATGAAAATTAAATATGAAAGTTTACATACTTTGCAGGAATGGTCAATGTCACCATTGGGTACAAGCTGATAGCAGGCTGAATAAACAAGAAATTAGCATTGCCTATGAGTTAAAAATATAATCCAATATGGAGTGTGCCGAAAGCACAACATAAACTTTAAAAACATTAACAAATATGGCTACTGCTTGGTGGGTGAATTAATATGCTAGCCCTTCCTGGATGTTGAATACATATGAAAATCAAGATGGTAGTATACCGAAGGCGAGAGACAAACTGCAGCAATGTATAAAGAAATGACAAATGAAAAACAAAACCAAGATCGTGGTAGTTCAGTAACATAATATGCTTACTGTCTTTTATGTATTTTTTTTCGGGTTCTTGATTTCAAGATCATTCAAGGTCGTGGGCTCTAGGTCCTCAGCATCTAGTTTGGTGGTAGTAGTCTGTAATGTAATATGTTTATTGACTTTTATTAATTTTTCTCGATTGTTTTGTTTTCAACTTTATTCATGGTTATTGGGTCAAGGTCATCTGGTATTAATAAGTAATATAATATCCTCATTAACTCATATAATTTTCTTATCTAATTTCGTTTTCAAGGTTATGGAGTCAAGGTCAATGTCACCTTCATCTAATATGGTGGTAGTAGTTTGTAACATAATGTGCTAGTTGACTTTCATGGATTTATCTCGAGTTTTTGTTTTCAAGATCATTTTAGGTAATAGGGTCAAGGCCACCTGCATCTAACATGGTGGTAGTAGTCAGTAATGCAATACACTTGTTGACTTTTATGGACTTTCCTCAAGTTTTTGTTTCCAAGGTCATTCAAGTTCATGGAATCAAAGTCAAGGTCATCTGCATGCAATAAGGTGATAATAATCTGTAACATAATATGCTTGTTGATTTTTATGATTTTTTCGAGTTTTTGTTTTTAAGGTCGTGGAATCAAGGTCACTTGCATATCATACGGCTGCTACGATGGCTGACAGCACCGATATGGCGGATGGGTGATGTCTATCAAGATTGTGGTCACCTACAAAGATGGTAGTTGCCAACCAAAATGACAGGCACTTCGCCTACTAAGATGGCAGTCGCCTACAAAGATGGTGGTCACCTACCGATATGGTGGAATGGGTATGGGTGAGGTGTGACATCCGAAAATTGAAGTTTTTTTTTTTTATAATACTGAAATAATTTTTAGTAATATATTTTTAATAATTTTTCAATAATTATTTTTTTAGGATTTTTAGAACTTTTTTGGAATTGTTTGGAATATTTTGGATTTCTGGGGTCAAAGGTCACTGGACATGTGTCAAAGATCAAGTTCAATGGTCGGGGGTCAAATGTCAATGGCTTCCAAGATGGCGGACAGTTATATCATAGCATGGCGACCGGCCATCTCTGGCTCCGAATTCGGAATCCATTGACAATATATCCCCTTTCCCTATTACTTGGAAATATAATCATATGTTAAATGAACAGTCACGTCCTTGTTACGTCCGCGGAAACGAAATCCTTACAATGCAGACGCTGCTCAATCACTTAATTATTATAAAATAAAGCACTCAGCATACAAGGTATAATTTTCATTATCAAAATTACGGTTAAATATTTCTTCCACACTTATTTCGGGAACAATAATGTTTTTACTGGGTTCGTTGAATTAAGCCAGAAGTTTAATTGCTGGCTGCTTAAAATTTAAACTTGCATCTGATGGTTACACATCAATAGCTTACCCAGCATTCAAAACTGGCAATCGTTGGGAAATACACATTTTTTCAGTGACCAGTGATATGGGTCGCTCCCCGCCTTAGGCCGTTTGTCACGCCGACCGCTTCCCCAGTGCAGCACGCACCTGCACTCGACGAGTGATCGACGGCGAGTTGTGAGTAGTGACGTGCAGTACAGAAGCAGTGTAAGAAAGTGCAATGTAGGGCAAGTGTAGCAAAGTGTAAGTGGTGTAGCGCCATGTGTGTCCATCAGCCTGAGACAAGGGCAGATGAATACATAAACATGTGATAATGCATAGGAAGGGTTTTTGAACATTCTGGAGCAGTTTATGGACATGCAACAAGAACACATGCTCAGCAAATAATAGCAGCATACATGGAAACCCTCATGTTCCCAGTTGTTATTGTTTTAGCAAGTGTTGTGTGTTTATAAATGTTTATTTTCATCTTCATCAGTATTTTGCCCACTTCATTCCATTATGTTAGCAAAGTAGGTATAAATGTATGTATGTTTCATTCATTGCCGCAATATTTTGAGTATTGTTTGGCATAGTGTACCAGAAACATTCGTCTACATGAGCAAATAGATCTCTCCACGGTATGTGGCCCTGCACTCGCCAGCCCTTGTGCCACGGCTGGAAGTCAGTCAGCAAGTCACACCTAGAAGGGAAGGTTGGGTGTGAGACCGTGGCCGTGTCTTCCCGTCCAGATGGCCCTCATCTTTTTCATCACTAGTAATCAGTCATCAATAGTGTAATTCTTTTGGAACCTCTTTTTTTCTGCGCCTACGACACTTCCTCTTGCGTCCTTAGGAATTGCATCGCCTGAGGAGTTTATTATATTAGTTAACAGTACATGTAACTTTCATGTACCTTCAGAGCTTTTTAATCAGTCTAGCTTTCGCCTGAGGCAAAAGTGCACAAATGTATGTCAGTTGTTCTCCTGGAGGGAATGGTAATATCACAGAATAAATAGTATGAACTGACCAGTGCATTTTATTTTAGCTGCCGCTAGGCATTTCAGGGCATGGGCCCTTCAAACTGCAATTTTATATGCATTATGCCAATTTAAAAGAGTAATTAGTTTATTTAATGTGTGCTGCAACATATTCAAAGTGTTTGTGTATAACATTTATACGCGTGTGGTTAGCCCTAACAATCCTCACATAGGGAGTCTGATTGTGTCGATAAAAGTCTTTAACTAATTTGCAATACCATGCGGTGATTGGGCCTCCTGAAGAGCCCCTCATTTAGAAAACAAACGTGGTCCCGAACAAGGTGGACTGCTAGGACATCGCGGGAATGTTGGTCCAGGTTAACGGCCTGCAGCACCCCGAGGACATCATGGAGATCTCACTTTTACCGCACCATCATCATTGATGTCGCCACAGCGACGCCTGGGGCCCACTGGGTGAAATTCCAAAAACAAATTCTTCCAAATTTGTTCACCCCCCTTGTAACCACAACCAACTGACACCAGCTGCTTCCCCCAAGCCCATTTTCTCGCCGTCCCTGGCGATCACTGCAGGGAGCAGCACTCTACCGGGCGCTCGTGTGCACTGGTTCAGCCGTACACCGCATCAGTAATCGGAATTTGCTACATCACGAGTGCAACGAATAGTGATCAGGTAAGTGCTCGTGATGGGAGTGCAAATGCAGAGCAAGACAGTGTAAGGTACAGGAAAACCACCTGCGCCCGCGCGCTATGTTTAGAAAGTAGATCCTGTAAAATATGAGTAAGTTAATTATTCATTAACCAAGGAAAGCTCAAGGACGCCATGTAATGCAGCATGTATAAGAACAGCCCTAATGTGTTTTAAGTGCCCCCGGGGCATCAGCGTACCATTTGTTGTTTATTTTTTATTTTTCATTTCTAATGTGTTGCATCCCCATTTCATTTCGTCCAGTGTTTATGTGCATTGAAGGATTTCTGTGTCTTATGTAATTCTTTATGCAAGGGTTGTGAGTAATTGAGCAATGCATATATGTTTTTGCAGATCTCATGTGTGTAAGAAAATAGTCCGTGCTGCCTTCTTGTCCGCCAACCTGGCCAGCATGCAGCGGCAGAGAGTTCAGTCATTCTACTATGTATCGAGAAAGTGGATGTGCGGACCGACAGGGTCATGTTTCGTGCACTTGAGTGACACATCAACCTTTTTAACTAATAACCTTCGCTGCAATAGACTTTAGATTATTGGAACCTCAGTTATTTTGCTGCCAAGATTCTCCACTCCTCCCTTCCCATCGAATAGCATCGCCTGGGAAGGCTTAACTTTTCAACTAATTTCTTTGTGGCCACATATCTTTTTAATGGTGTTACCCTACCAAAGGGTTAAGTCTGGCATGTGTTTTGCAAGTTGTTTCCTGGAGGAACATTTAAATAAAACCCATTGAATTAACGTACAGAGTATGCGTCTTCATTCGGGTTGCCCAGGGGCTAGAGGTGCACAGGCCCCCACATTTCCTGCAATTTTCTAAGGGGATTGTGCAAAGTGTTTATGTGTATTTTCAGAGAGTTTTGTAACTTCGTTTAACTAAATATCGGTCTGTGAGTAGTCTCAAGTCCTCACTGCATAACGAGTATAGTACTGGTACATATTTTATTAATCACAATGGATGGAGCATCAGCAGAAGGATATCGCCGTGGCTATCGGCATACGACCCTGGAAGAAGGAGTCCGCTCTACATCACCGATTTGGCATTGCATCCCGAAAAGTCTGGCGCCCACAAACAACACTAGAGTTTTTGTGAGAAACCACAGTAAAATCCTTACCCAAACTCCCAAACCCTAATGTTAACAATTTTGCTCCACCAACCTACCATTAAATGTTACCCAACTTAGGGGCGATGTCCTTCTGCCAAGCTTCCTAGCTTTAAACCCAACTAAATTACTTTTACAAATTTTTCCTAAATTTTAAAAACTCACTATCTACAAATTACACCTTATACTGACCTATGCCAACACCAAAACGGCTTAAAGAAGAACAACTGTGTACAACCAAAGCCATGGGACATCGTCATGATGCCGCAGGATGCCAGGCAGGACAAAGGGGCTGAAGAACTTTCTCCCTGCCGGCTTCGTGCGCGCTCGGGGAGAACAAGCAGGAAAAGAATGTTGGGAAGGAGGAAAATAAAAATCTCCTCCCCGCTCGCACTCACAGCATCGCGCCCCGGCGATCAGCTGTGAGCCACGTCGACTGTTGACTCTTGCCTCGCACAGTGCCGGAGCAGGTCTGCCACACTGTGACATCACTTGTGCTGTGCTGCGCTCTCACGGTCACGCTCCTGCATATTGTTCAATCGCATCGGTACCTGCGACCACGTGGAACTGTTTACAAACACCATGGCTGACGGACTTTCAGCAGTATGCTGGCATTGCTGTGTCCGCAGTGGTAACGTAAACTGCCGCGAGACTGGATTGCTAGATATGAGCACGGCACAGAACATTGTCGCGATCAACTGCAGTGAAAATTTTTCGGATGTTAACGCCACAAACTGGTGTCGTGGCCTAATTTGCCTGGGTCATGATGCACCTTTATTGAAATGTAAACAGCGTAGTAATTTAATATCACATCGCATGTAACAACATTCGGGAACAGGGAATAGTACAAGGTCTACTTTTCAGCTTTAATAATTGCAGTGCTCCTCCAATTAAACAGGAACAAGCTATGTACAACTGTGATAACTTTTTGTGGAACAGTAGCCGATAAACACATGCGATCGACCGGAGTGAAAAGGACTCATGAATTGTGGAAGTTAACACTGCATATCGTGCGATATCAGGGTGCATCATAAGTGTCCATCAGAGGCAAAGCAAGCAATGGCAGAGCGAGATAATTTCACATATAGGGATTGCACGGCCATAAGAGAGGCAAGGTCTGCGATATAACCTATTCAGAATACATGCATGGTACCAGTAGGAACTCCAGCACCAGAAGTGCAACCGACACCAACGACGACAGTTCCATGCAAGCTGCGACCACAGATAGCTGACACACCCTATATCTAACCAATGCAGTCATATTATTCCACACCGAAATACAACACACAGTTTCTGGCAGTTCTACAGAGTTTACCAAAAATTTTGCCAGCATCAACAACCATTACAAACACACCAGCAAATGTAAACAATGCAACAGAGATGACACCCTGTCGCTGCAATTCGTCAGACATGCATTTCCGGCCAACGCCAATGGGTTTCCAGACATTGCCCATGTTTTCAGGGAAATTAACGGAAGATCCTCCTGCATTTGGAAGTAACTAAACAGCATGCTTGCGATGCTACGGAGTTTCCGAGGACAAGTTGCCAGACTGCATGAGAAGCAGCTCGAAGGAGATGCTAAGCATTGGTGGAAGTTGATGAACCACTATGGCCTCACCTGGGTGGAATTTCCCCACACATTCCACTGCAGGTTAGGAGGGATGTTTACGTCGATCCAGGCACAGAGCAAGCTAACCTAGCAAGAACAAGATGGTGGGACCCTAACTGCTTTTATAACAGGAAAGTACATCTGGCGAAAACATTTCGCCTGGAGCTGGCAGAACGAGAAGTCCTAGAGGTTATCGCGGAGATCGCCCTTCCCGAGTACAGAACAGCTCTAGTCCCTCTGCTCAATAGCAGACTACAAGAGGTAATGCGAGTTGCAATCATTCTTGAGTGCAACACGTGTGGACCACGATGGGAAACAGGAGGTGCATGGGTGTGCTACGGTCCGTGCGACTTCAGAAACGATCGATGACAACAGTACCGAGGAAACCAGCTGGATTATCATGGAAGAAGACTAGAACACCGCAACAAGCTCTCATTAATAAGGTCAGTAGACAAGGTGCTACGTTTATAAGGGACCTTATTCATGTGAACAGTTTATTGTTTCATGCACTAGTCGATAAAGCCGCATCCCACAATGTGTGTCTCAAACAAAATTCGTAAACATTAAAGACATAATCTGAACCATACAGGTTATCCAAAGGGCAAATGGTCAATGCACAAGGTCAACTGCAGGGCAAGCCACTGTAACTATTAAAATTAGGGACCTTTAGATGATCACAGATGCAATAATTAGTGACTAAATTACTGAAGATGCCTATTTGGGAGTGCTGTAGCTGGCAGAGAAAAATATCATAGTAGAGACAGCAGAATGACGCATTCATTTTGGAACGAAGGAGAGGCGCACCGTGTAAAATGTAGACAGCTGTAGAACAGATAGTGTAGAAGGAGTTAAATTGTCAGAGTTTGAACACAACATTCCGATGAAACACAAGGCTGCTTTTCAGCACTTGACAGAACCGATCCGAAGTCATTACAAATCTGCTATCACATAAGCACCGAAAAAGGATGGGAACTGGAGGTTTTGTATAGACTTCAGGCCCATCAATGAGGTCACGTATAGTGTGATAACCCCATACATCATTGTCAAGGATGCATTGAGTTCCTTAGCGAGGGCCAAAATCATGTCATCATTAGACCTACGTAGTGGCTACTGGCAGATCCCAGTACACCAGGAGGGTCGCGAGAAGACCGCATTCACCGCCACCGACTGTCGAAGATACCATTTTTGTGCCATGCCCTTTGGCCTCAAATGCACCCCAGTGACTTTCCAGAGTATGATGGTGCGAGTATTGAAAGGCCTCATAGGCGAGTTCACGCTTGCCTACCTGGATGTTGCTGTCATTTGGTCTAAGACATGGGAGGAACA
Source organism: Dryococelus australis (assembly GCA_029891345.1). Classification (NCBI taxonomy): domain Eukaryota; kingdom Metazoa; phylum Arthropoda; class Insecta; order Phasmatodea; family Phasmatidae; genus Dryococelus; species Dryococelus australis. Next base: position 87,696,951 of record CM056994.1, read on the forward strand.
CCTGCACCATACTCACTCATTCTCGAGAGATTGTAAATAAATAGCCTGACATGCATGGTGAAGAAATGTAATTTAGGGAAAACTGACTTAGGTGTTTTGAGGCCACATTGTGAGCGAGTCATGGAATAGGCCAAACCCCGAACAGCTGGGACTTAATGACTGTTAGCAAGCGCCACACACACGCAAACAGCTAAAAAAATTATTTGGGCTCATCAACTGGTTCCGGAAATACATCGAGAACTTTGCCATTATTTCAGCACCCCTCACCGACTTACAGTCACCACAGAAATGGTATGTGCGGAGTAGCGAGCAAGAAACAACCTTCCAGACTAATAAGGAAAAATTCCGATCGTGACCCGCACTAGCACAATACGGCCCATTGTGCCACTTGTTCCTGCACACCGACATCAGCCAGGAGGGGCTCGGCGCAGTGTTGTATCAGTACAATGATGAAGGCGAAAAATGCGTGATAGATTTTGTAAGTGCAAAACAGGGTAGCGCAGAGTACCACTACGACGTAAATGCTCAGGAATGCCTCGCTATAATCTGGGCAGTAAGGAAGTACCGGCCATACTTAGAGTACCGGCAATTTACTATGAGAACGGACCATCGCTGCCTGGTATGGCTGAGTAGCATGCGAGAGGCGAGAAGAGAAGCAAATTAACCCGGTGGCCATTGTTATTGCAAGTATATGCCTTTAACATAGAGCATGTGCCAGGAAAGAACAACGATCTCGCAGATACACTGTCCCGAGAAACAAAATTCATATTGTGGAGAATGACACATTTGTAGCGGACTTCTTCAAGGAAATAGTTGAGGCGCAAAAGAACTGCACTTTTGCCCGGGAGATGCGAGAGAAATGTGAAAAATAACATGTAGCAAGTGATGGAGGGGCACGTCGAGACATGCTCGCCACGTGAGAAGATGTCGCGGAGACTCTAAGTGTCCGCGGCATGCCGAGAATAGGTTTTCAAGCATGCATATTCGAGTACAACAGCAGGACACCCAGGGGCAGAACAAACAGTAAAGAATGTTTTAGCAAATTTTTCTAGCCAGGCCTAACTCATTGCATAAGGAATGATGTAAGAAAGTGTAATAAAATCCAACTTATTTAAGTCATGCAGAACCGATGGAAATCAACAACGGCAAGATAGGCAGCCACAAAAGCCATTCGAAACTGTTTGTTAGGATTTTATGGGACCTAAACCCAAATCATCTGGTTGTAAACGTTTTATTTTAGGCATCACGGCCAGCTTTTCAAGATAGGTTGAAGCATATCGGATCAATAGTGCATGAACAGCACAGCGAAAATCCTGAAGAACAAATTCTTTGTATGTTAGGATTATCCTAGGGAAATCCTAATGGTTAACAGCACACAGTTTACCGGGAAGCGTTGGTTAGAGCTGTGCATGGGCTGGGGACTGCTACATTTAAAAACTGCAGTTTATCATCCTTGTATGAACCCCATGGAGTGGCGCAACAAGGAGTTGAAGGCACAACTCTGGCTCCATGTGGGCGAATAACATACCAGCTGGGCTAAACACCTGCCCGCTGCACTCTTCATGCTCCGTCACAGGTGTAAATGCAGCCACAGAAAAATCTCCTGCACAAGTACTTTTGGGGAAAAACATCCACCTATCCAGTGAATGAAATTGTCCACATGCCAAAGATAGTAGCGTGACCGAGACCAGTGGCGCATGAGAATAAAGGCGCAGATGCAGGTACCACAAGCAATGGGAACAACAGGTGCAGTATGCAGCCCAGTGGCTGCCTCAATGCAATGGAGCGCCAGCAGCACAAGTGCCAGGACAAGTTGCCAATATTAAGGCGCACCCACAATTGATTGAGAAGAAGAACTTCTGTGAAGGGTTGGCACCTAGGTGGACAGGCCCACACCAGGTAATGCAAGCGATTGGTCCGACAGCTTCCTTGATCAGAGTAAAGAGGAAAACGATCCCATATATTGGGACAATATTAGGGCAACCGCCAAAGACGTTCCCGGGAGAAACGAGCATGAGGAGGAAACAAGCCAGGATAGCCAAGCTCCCGACGAGCAACCCCAGGTAGCAAGTGAAGTGGAAAGTGGTCCTGGACCTCAGGAGGAAGCAAAACCACCAGATGCCGATGTGATTTCAATGCCGAACGCTATGGGGTTCACCAGGGGTCTGAGTCAAGCTGGCACCGCATGGAACCCGGTCGTAATGTCCACCATAGACGACGAGTTGGCAAGGGGAGTGGGAGAAGGAACTCTCATAAGCAGCAGCAAGGCAACGAGGGAGGTGACGAAGTAAGCAGTAAAGAGGACAGCAGGAGTAGTGGCGGCCCAGGAGGAGAAGACAGCCACCACAGGACTGCATCACGTGCGGTGTTGCCGCAGCAAGTAAGTGGTTTCCTAGAGGACAATTTAAATAAAACCAATCGTAGTATGCATCTGCATTCGGGTTGCCTACAGGCTATAGGGGTGCGGGACCCCACATTTTGCGTCATCTTCTAAGGATACTACGCAAAATGTTTACGTGTATTTTCAGAATATTTTGTATCTTCATTCAACTAAATTTGGGTTTGTGAGTCGCCCCAAGACCTCACAGCGTAACGAGCATAGTACTGGTACATATTTTATTAATCACTGCATTTGGAGCACCAACAGAAGGATATCGCTGTGGCTGTCAGCACACGACCATGGAAGAAGGAGTCTGCTCTACATCAACGATTTGGCATTGCATACCGCAATGTCTGGCACCCACAAACTACATTAGAGTTTTGGTGAGAAAACACAGTAATATCCCTACCCAAACTCCCAAACCTTAAAGTTAACTATTTTTCTCCACTATCCTTTCGTCACAGCCCATCTCTCGTCCAATCCACGACCATCAAATGGCTTTCCAACATGTGGCCAAGTCATTGCCACTTCTTTTTTTTTATATAATTGACCCCATTTCATCCCTTTCCACACCGTCAATTGTTGCCCTCCGTGTTGCCAATTTTCCTACTAAAACTTGTGTATGAACTTTCGATCAAGCTTTTCCAGAAGCTTTTCCAGTGAACTTGTTTTTCCGTTTCAAAGGGAAAGAAGACAGGAAATACAAGGTGCGAATCAGTTTGGGATTGCAATCACGTGCATGGGACCCAAATAAACTGCCGCGACATCCGTGTCAATACTGTCCTACACCAGCACATCATTGGCATAAACAATGCCCCTACAATCCACATTTGCAAAGCATCCAAGAGGCAACAAACAAGAAGCAGGGAACTGGGATGCGGGGGTGAAGAGGCCGGACGTCTCTCCTAACCCTGACCCTTCATGTAAACAACCAGACCAGACACCACAACAGGCATTAATGCAACAGGTTAGTAATGGTGAGCAACATGTTATTCATATTCTTGTGAGTGTGAATGGTCATAAATGTCAAGCCATAGTTGATACTAGAGCATAATACAGCCAGAATTTGTTCAATTGCAAGAAGTGAAACTCGTAAATTTTGTTATCAGACTGGCTGCCAAAAAATAAAAAATATTACAGCATTAGGCCAAAATTAAATTACGGGTTAGTATTAGGGACATCAGTTCAGTAACAACAGCTATTGTCACGCCGGAAATCCATGAGGATATTATTCTAGGAATCCCATGGTTAGCCGAGCAGAATAATATTGTGGAACCAGCTGCATGTAGAATTAATTTCGGAGAAAAGGAGAGGCATAAAGTTTACAACCTAGATAGGAAGCCGACTGATAATTACAGCATGTGAAGCTAGGTGACCTTGAGATGACATACTACTCGAACATCAGGCTGCATTCCAGTGTTTACTAAACAAGTGCCGGGAGGTATTTTGTACACGATATGCTCTACACTGAACAAGAGTAGAAGAACATGAAATCCCTTTAAGTGATGAATCTGTCTGTACGATGCCACACAGCTATTTACCACACCAGACAAAAATAATTAAGCAGCAAATTTAGGAAATGTTGGATGATGGCATTACAGAGCCAACTGACAGTATATACAACTTTGCAATCATGCTCGCGCCTATGAAAGACGGGACGTGGCATTTTCGCGTCAATTTTAGGCCACTTAATCAGGTTACCAAAGATTCGTTGCCACCGTATATTAGCTTAAAATATGTCTTGGGTTCACTAGGACAGGCTAAGATATTGTCATCTCTTTATTTGAAAAGTGGCTACTAGCAAGTGCCTGTAAAAATGGACGACTGCAAGAAAACAGCCTTTACCGTGCGATGGGCGCCGGTCTCAGTTTTGCGCCATGACCTTTGGGCTTAAGTGCGCCCCAACTATGTTCCAATCTATGATGGTGCACGTGTTGGATGACTTAATAGGCGAGTATATCATGGCCTAACTAGACAATGTAATTCTATGTTCCAACATGTGGGAAGAGCACTTACATAGCCTATCTGTTGTATTGGAGAGATTAGCAATTGATGGTCTGACATGTGCACTAGAGAATACCACATTGTAAAATTAGCATTAACTTTTGAGGACAGGTAATTGATGCAGAAGGTAACAAGCCAAATCCAGAGCAGCTCAAATTGATTGCAGAATATCCTAGGCCCTAGATGAAAAAACATTGTGGAAATTTTTTGGACCCACAAATTGGCTTAGAGAGTACATTCAAAATTTTTCAGTGTTTAAAGCACCGTTAACAAATTTGTTTTCACTGTAGACTCGGTACGAGTGGTCAGACGAAGCAGAAAAATTATTCCAGGAAATAAAAACAAAATCCCGCATATGTCCGACACTAGTGAGATACGACATTAGTAGACACTTGTTTTTGCAGACATATGCCAACCGAGAGGGAGTGGCTGCAGTGCTGTACCAACTAGCCGACAGCAAAGAGAAGAACGTTATTGACTTCACTAGCACCAAGGTAGGGCCTACCGAGCAGTGCTACAATGTTAATGAGCGCGAGTGCCTTGCCGTAATATGAGTACTAAAAAAATATTGGGCATATCTGGAGTATCAACGCTTCATGTTACGTACCGATAATAGATGCCTACTATGGCTGCATAACATGCGCGAAGTGCGAAGAAAATTAACCAGATGGGCTATGCATTTACAAGTGTTCGATTTTTGTGAGGAACATCTACCAGACAAGGAAAACAAGTAAGCCGAGACTTTATCACCAAATGAGCAAGTAATTTTGCAATGCGAGGCTGAATGGGAAGAAATTCTTCCACCAGGTGAATATTGAACAATCTCGGAAATGCATGAAGCAAGTGAGTGAAGTAGAAAATGACATATTGATAACGGGACTTTTTGAGCAGGTGAAGAAAACACAGCAGGGTTGCCAATTCTCGCAGGATAAAAGTCGGCAATCTGAACAAGGCATAGTTGAAAACTGGTGTGTTATGAACGGCCACTTAGAAACTTGCTCGCTTGGAAACCCCGGGAAATGGTGAGTGTTTATCCCTATGTATGCACGGGAACAGGTATTGGCAATGTAGTAGGAGACCCCAGTGTGGATCAGACAATCAGAAATATTATGGAGCATTTCTTTTTGCTAGGGTTAATAAAGCAAACACACATTTTGGTGCGAAATTGTAACAGAGTAATTTGTTCAAGAGCCACAGGACTGATTGCCAGCAACAACAACAGTCACGCCTACAGAGAAAATCATTTGAAACTACACGTGTTGACTTAATGGGGCCATATCCGAGATCGGCAAATGGGAAGCGATTTTTAGTCGTAGTAACTGGCAATTTTTCTAAATGGGTCGAAGCCTATGCAGTTAGCAGTGTGCGAGTTTTCAGCGAAGATCTTTCCCGCATTGGGGTTTTTCCAAAAAATTTACTCACAGATAATGGGACCCAGTTTACCAAGAAACAGTGGCAGATGATGTGTACAAAAAAGGGGGGGGGGGTTCGGGATGAGACATGTCGTGTACCTAGCTCTCCCATCCCTTTGACTGTTTGCCTTCCGTCCACAGTAACCACAGCAAAGAGCTGCACTCTGTCACGTGTAGTAGCATGTCAGTAACCGGCACAATGCAAGTGCAAGTACAGTGCAGTGTGTATCAGATGGTGCAGTGCAAAGCGAAACAGGAACAGTAGCCAAGTAGCCATATGTATGCATGTGCATGAATATCAGGAAAAAGTACTCCACTACATTAATTTCCATAAAAGACGTGACAGGGCTAGGGTGGTGACGAGAGATCTTGTTCAAGTAAAGGGACAACTGCAAACTTAATTTTATATACTGACGTGATCTTAAACTCGGCATCCGGGAATGGTTATAGGTTATGATGTTCGATGCTGTAGGTTCAAATAGCCAGGGGCGCCAGTTCTCGCTCAGTCGAGAACACGATGATGAAGTTGGGGTCGTTGGCCGTTGACCCTAAATGTGGCCCCTGATGCACCAATGTCACTGATGTATTTGTCCTGTGTACTATAATCCAATGCCTGGTCTAGTCGAGAATATCTGAGCTCCCTCGATATGCTCATCCATAAAAAACACTGCGGGAACTGTTGAAGCCATCCCCACACCAAGACATTGCTATGTTACTAATTCACGATTAATGTGGCAGAGGCTGCCAGAAGAAATAAAAACTAACGTGATTATGCAACAAACAGATTGATTCATTTACGGATACTCGCATGAGGCACTTGCATGAAAAAAAACTCCACTTGATGTGTGCTGAGTCTCCCCCCTCATAGACTGTTCTCCCGGACTAGCACCGAAGACCCACTACAAGCAACACAGAGTGTAACATTCCATGTGAGTGATGCACCAGTGTGCATTGTGCAGCAAGAGGATGAAGTGCAAGCCAGTGCACAAAGCATCAGATGCAGGTGAGTGCAGAACCAGGCAAGTAGGTGCGATCGAAAGTAGGGCCAAGTTAAAAAGGGTTTAAGACAGGTACTGTGGAACATTCATAACGGAATACACAAGATCAGGCACCCTAATATCAACCCTACCTAAATTAAAGCAAATAAAGCAGAGTTATAGTGTTTTGAATTTTCACCGCATTTGTTTACATTATTCACATCGTACATTGCATTAGTTTAAAATGTCTTGTTAAATTGTTATGTTTAATTTTAAGCAGGTAAGCTTTTATTTATGCAAGTGAGAGAGTTGTTGTGTCGATGGTAGAAAATAGTGCCCACTTGGCACACTCCCCCACCCACGGGCGGTGAAGGCACAAAGCTGGCTATGTCAGTAACATCTGAGTCTCGCGAGGGCAAGGTTGCGTCGTGCGCATCAAGAGGTTTTCACGTTTGCAACTTATCATCTTAACTACAATATACTTTAATTCTCTCCGGAACCATTTTTTTTAGCCGCCGGAATGCCTGCCCTGTCCCCTGTGGTTTTGCATTGCCCAGGGGGGCCTTAATAACTACCGTAATCTTTATTGACTATGTGTGTTTCTTTTGTCTGTTTAGCCCTGCTAGCGGGCCGAGCCCAACACAAGTGTAAATTTTCTCTGATGAGAAGTTAAATAAAAGCCACTGAGAGACATGTGAAACATTACTTCGAAGTGTTCTCATTTGTCTGACAGCAAGGTTATTCATTGTACAGGCCCTCAGAATACACACCGTTTTCTATGCAAGCATTCAGTATTAAATGTCTTTTATAACTATTATAAGTTTATCATATTTTTGGGTGTGTGGACAAACTGATAGGCCACCTAGCAGTGCTGGTAAATATCAGGTAATAAAGCATAGCACCCGTCGAGAGATTGTCAAAGGAAATTCAGTAAAACTCTTAAGCATCTGCAGGAAGGAATCAGTGGAGCAGTGTGGATTTATACGCCCAGAGTCGTCGACCATGCGGCCTGGAGACAGAAGAATCAGCTACTACGAACATTGACACTGTTGGGACAGTGTCTGGTTCAGTAGGTAAAACGTACATATCCTAACTACGACCTTTGCAGCATGCCAATTTCCCCTCACCCGTCCATGATCCAGCCACACAGCGTCAAATTGTCGCTCTTCCATGGGGCGTAAAATCCATCATGTTCTCAATTTCGTCCTTGTACATCCTTGTTCTAACCCTTGGATACCCACAATGGGAGCAACAGTGAAGGAAAGAACCCAACAGCAGCATCGTGACGCCTCCCAGATGCCCACGAGATGTAGGGAAGAGAGCCACATGGATACGAGGAAAAGCACGTGAAGTGTGGAAGTAGGCCACCATTTCTGCGAACTCGGTGAGCATGTGTTTAAGAGGGACCAAGGAGAGCACGTGATGTCATCGCACCCACCAACCACTCTGCCCAGTGCAGCTGCAGTATCGATCTGGCAGACTTGCTCCACCCCTCAATGTGGGCGAGAGGGACAGCTGTGGGACAGGAAGGCACTTCCCCTCATCTGCCACGTTGTGCCCCAGTATCATGCATTTGTGCCGCGCACCACATGAATACGTATTTACCAACATGTCGAGCCTGACTCAGTGTCGTGCCCCAGCACCACTTTGTCTGCAGTGCTTGTGTCCACTACTGCAATATGCAATAGCGAAGTTTAAATTTGGCACAACACACTGCCAGTGCAGCTATAAGACCCGACAAATCAGCCATGTTGTAAAAACCGCAGAAACAGTGAGGACAATTAAACAGACCAACAACTGTCATGGTTAGACACAATGGTGGAAGTGCAGGATTACTTGGGGCTTCAAAATGTAACAGCAAGATGGTGTTGAGCTATCGCACACCGAATTGATGCCACAATTTACTGTGTAATGGTTTAGGCACGACCATGCTTAAATTTCAACAGTGTCAAGAGAAATACCACCAGGAATGCATGAGCGAAGCAGAGAGAATTACTGTGTATTTGTATTACACTCAGTATTACATGGTATTTTGATCGTGCAAAGGTAGCATAATCATTAGTCTATTAATTGTGGACTTGTATGAATGGTTGGACGAAATACTGACTGTCTCAATATCAATTTAAATTAAATTTAAATTTTAAGTTAAAATGCTTAAATTTTTTTGTAGGACGAGAAGACACTATAGATCTTTATTTTATTCTGAGAATTTTCATGTCAACAGTGCCACACGAGTAACAGCATGCCAAAGCCAAGCAGAACAGTCACGGATTATTTCATGGGAGAAGTGATGGTGTGCAAGGAGGAAAGTTGCAAGATCGAGGAGCCCGTTAAGCAAGAAGGAGGAGGAGAGTGGAAGAGGATCACAGGCCAGGACACAACAGCCACAGTCAACTAAGCACAGCTGCCGCACATCGCCAGTGAGCAAGTGGCCAGCGCTCCGCAAGCACCATCCAGTATGGCCACTCCTACCACATTTACAACTCCAGAACCCTATAATCCGCAATTTCCATTCTTCCAGACACCTGTATTCTGGCCCATATTACAACCTATATCTACACTGTATACGTCTGTACCTCTGGTGCCTATGTATACACCGAGTGGTGTGGAAACAAGTACTATTAACAAATCAAAACAAGAGAGAGCAAAAGACATCAGGAAGCCATCACACTTCCAACCCCACAAAACCGCCAAGACCGGCCACAACTAAAACCACCACCAAGTTCCAAACACTACCCATCTTCACAGGTGCACCGAGAGAAAACCCAATCGCCTTCATCGAAGAATGTAGAGGACGGTTAACCCGCTACAGTGTTTGGGAGGAAAAGTGGGCAGATTGCATCAGAGAACAACTGGACGGGGATGCTCGCACTTGGTGGCGATCATTCAAACATTATGGAGTGCAACTGCAGGAATTCCAGCAAGCCTTTCAAAACAGATTCGGCTGTGTGGTGACAGCACTGCGAACTAAAACACTGCTTACAATGGAAGAACAAACAGCGTACGAATCACTGACTGCCTTCATCACCCTGAAAGTGCAAGTGGAGCGCCAATTTTATCCCGATCTGCTTGAACGGGAAACACTGGAGGTTGTGGCCGAGACTGCCTGGCCAGAATACTGTGCAGCCTGGATATTCTTGTTGAATGGGACCTTGAAAGATGTAATGCAAGTCGCAGCCATGTTGGAAAGGATACCAGAAAAACCACGCTATGAGAGAGGTACCGCACGATGGGAAGACGAGCAACCACGAAAAAGCAGAGAGTGGTGATGTGCATCAGTACAGTGAAAAACCATTCGGACAACACCAGACAAAATTTCACAATACACCGCAACCGTGCTAACAGCAGGTGAAAAGTTACAGGTTCCAGCCGCGAAACGGAATTCTGGGAAAAGTGCGGGAACTACGAGTTCGAACGTAAAGTGTCACAAGAACCAACCCCTACCATGGCCGTACTGGTAGTTCCACTGGAATACTTACTGCGGCAATAATCCCCACTTGAACCTATAAGAGCAGGAATGCAGCCAACAGTAGAGAACTGGAAATCGGTGGTGAGGGGGCTCGACACTCCGGCCACCCCGCTCTCCCTGCTGGAGCTCGCGCCACTACAACTACTGGTAAACCAGTTAGTATCGCATCGGCGAAATTCATTCGCATCTTGGTCACTATCAACAACTGTTAGTGTCATGCATTGATCGATATGGCAGCTTCGCACAATTTCTTGCAACCCCATTTTGTAAAAGATACCAACGTGGTGCCTACAAATCAGGTTAGCCACGAATCAACATAGCAGTAAAGTGGTAGGAGCAGCGTAGTGAGGGACATAGAGACGACATCAACAGCAGTCATTACCCCGGATATTTGTGAAGACGCAAAATTGGGTATTCCCTGTTTAATGAAACAGAAAACTATTGTCGAGCCTACCGCTAGATGCAAACATTTCGGTGCGAAGGAGTGTCACACAGTTTACAAATTAGACCGTCGTCCAGTAAATAACACACCCACAATTGATCTCAGTGAGATATAAAATGATATTCCGCCAGCACATCAGGCAGCATTTCATCGCCTGCTAAACAAGCATAGGGAAATTTTCGCTCAGCATGACACCCTGCGTCGCACGACAGTTACGGAGCATGAAATACCACTAGAGAAAGAGGGACCTATCCAAACTCCGCCTCGGAGCTATCCCAGCAAATACAACCTGTCGGCAAAGTGTCGGTAAATGGTTGGCCCGATAACTGTACTGTTGGCAACTGTCATTTCAATGCCAGAAAATAGCCATCTGACAACAGCGAGACGTCTTTTTTGAGACAGTATGTTTAACATTAGAAAAAAGACACAAGCCCACTGTGTTTTTTTTTTTTTTGGATAACAGATGGATATCACCTAAATTACGTCGGTGTGTTATCTCACAGCCAAAATGTCGCCAATAGCAAAAATAATATTATGGCCCGAATCCGATATAGAATTTTTATTTTTCGGTAAGCTGGCCGTCATCTTATTTATTCCGGCCCGCTAACGTTTTCGAGACATGGGTATTTATCATAATAAAGATACAAATATGAGGTCTTTTTGCCGACAAACTTTTTGAAAGTGTTTTTTGAATATGCAAAATATTAGCTAGCTGATAATGGTATGTCTGTTTTGAGACCATGTGTTAACCGTTAGCAAGGATTTTTTTTTTTACGATTATATATGTTTCATGTAGTAGTCCACAGCATTTTTTACTTTGAAATTTTTTTCATTTGTACAATCATCCGACAAATACATTAAAACCTAACAAAAACTATTTTGTTTGCAAGCCTTTGAAGAAATGAAGAAACAATTATTTAAATAACTAGTGTATTAAAATTATTTTTGTAATGTCATGGAATTTATACATTCACTTATAATAATTTGTATCATGATAAATTTTAAATTACTGGAGATCATCAGGAACTTACCCTGTGTTGTATAGATTAACATTCTGGACTGTCAACTAAAGGGGCTTAGGTTTGAATCTTGCACTCGGGAAGCAAAAGATCTTCATATCAGATAATATGTTCAGAAGTAAATGAAATGAATATATGTAAAGAAAAATAACAGTTACTAAGAATTGTATACTGAATAAAATTACTAGAAAATACAATAAGACGTGCAGTGATACATGGGATTCAATAAAGACGTGACACGTCTTTTACATACAAAACATTCAATACCTTTCACTTTATTAAAAACAATAAACCTCTTAAAAATTAATACAAGTACACTGGACACTGAATATCACATGGTGGTGACATATACACTCACTTACAATATATGTGCATGTGAAGTTACATCTTGTGCACATCGTGCATTGTGCAATTTGATTAGGAACAGGTTGATGCGTTGCGCCTCCAGAGGTGCTGGGATGTATTCGTGTCCCACCTGGGAGCAGGTGGAGAACAGAAACTGGTGATGTGCCCAGCGCCACGTTCGGTGGAGTGAACGACGCTGAATGGGGTCGTACGGCCGATGGCCTGCGGTGACTCTGGATATGCAGTCAATATGAAGGAGAGCTGATTTAATTGTCAGTTAAATTATGTTGAACGTAAAATATTTCCTTTGCGGCGAAACTGTCGGCCACTTCGTACGCCTATATTATCACTGAATTTACTCTGCTTGAGGGAAGCAGGCCCCAGAAATACAAAACATACAATGAAAAACACTTTAAAGTTGATACTTCTATGAGGGCGCAGGACCCCATGAACTCTGGAGAGTTAATACAATAATGCACGTCTAATTATGGTATGACTGTTTTATTACCACAAAGGTATAATGAAATGTAACTGCACATGAAAAGGTCTACTCTTGGTTAAGCGGACCTAGTACTTTGGACCTGCCTGTGGTCACTATTGTGGAAAGTAAGGCCTAGGCCTTAAGTAAGAGTTACGTAAAAATGTGTCTCGCACGTGAAGTCCTGGTATGTTATTTCATGATGCGGGGAGCCCTCCCCTCGGCTAACTAAAAGTACTTAAATGTTCCTGAATTATGTTAACTATTGCGATGAAAAAAATGTAGCCTAGATTGAATTGCCAAGGGGGGTACGCGTAGCTTACCGTCTGCCCTGCCGGATGTTTGGAGTGCTGAAGTCTGACTAACGACATGGCGTGGGCTTCGCCGCACATCCAGCGAATCTGGCGGCAAAAATGAAAACATGAAAAAACATAACTTAATAACTAACATGATAAATGACACTGACATGCTATGTAATTACGATTATTAAACTAAAACATATTGGTAACTTACTCGTGAATGTCGGAGCCCAGATATGGCTAAGAAAGTGATGTCACCAGTTTGTCACCGCACTTGAAGGTTGATGTTAAATGATATGATGCCTCAGGTGGCTGATTCTCGATAGATGATTACATGTAGACTCTTATAATTAACATATTAAAATCGGCATGTATCGTAATGGTCATAATTACAGGAATGTGAATGGATGTGACGACACACGGATTTCCTAACTAGAGGCGGAGCTATGGCCTGTCTTCTGTGGTATGTTATCTACTCTATATTCTGGAGCAGGCAGTTTCCCTAGTTAATTGTGGTGCAATCACCGCTAACTATGCCTAAAAATGCTCATATTGATTAATGCGGCTAGGGAGCCGCTCTCCACTTTACACTTCCTGCGGGAATGTGATTCCCTGTCTTTTGACACTACTTGGAGCCAGGTCGCACTCCTGATTCGGCCATGGGGTCCGTCGTCATCGTGCACATCGGAAAGGTGGGGGAATAAGCAACGCTGCTTATCCCAGTGTTCTCTCCAATGGCTGTGGCGTCAAATGGTTGTGACTTCACGGGCCACACTCGTTTAGGCCACATATCCATTCATCATGAGAGTTACCTCTTGTGATGAATGGTAAGTGTTATGACCCATGGCCACGAGTTACAGGGCGGCAAGAAAAGTGTAAATGCTGTTCTTGGCGACCTGCACTGATCGAGATCGCGACCTAATGTCGACCGAACGAGTGTTTCTGTGTGGTTAATGTGTCTGCGATGGAACAAACAGGCATGAAGGATACGTGGATATTAAGAACACATCAAACGCCTCCCTCTCTGGTGACCATTTGATCCTGACAGATCCCCAAGGGACTGCAAAGCTGCTAGTTGCAACAGGATGTCGGAGGTCGCAGCTGGTTGCGGAGCCAGTTTATAAGGCCTGCGATGATGCTGTACTGCGCTGCCTGCCGATGCTCCAAGGCGATGACCCTGCTAATGGTGAAGTGCCACTGCCTGTGCTCGCCGAAGGGGGTTGTTCACATCGCTAGTGGTGCACGCCGGCCGATGATGCTTGAAGCGGTGGGGAGGGGTCGAGGCCCGCTCTTTCGTCGACTCGTCGCTGCTGCAGATGCTGGCACTGCTCTTCGGACCCCTCGATGCTCCTTCTGACGAGGGGAAAGGTATACTGTCCCTTGCTGGACTTGATGCTCCTTCTGATGAACCTTCCCCTGTGCCACTGATGAGGTCCTCCGATGCGATGTCAGCTGGTATTGTAGTCTTCATTGACGTCATGGCGAAGTCTTGTGGGCAGTTTCCTGTGGGCTGATCGGGCCTGCAGTTGCCCCCACTGACTCGTTTAGTGTGACGTCTTCTGAAGGCAGTGTCTCTACACTGGGTGCCGAGACACCCAGTTAGTCGGTTAGCAGTGCCATGATATGTTTGAAATGGCGTGACCTCTTCCTCTTGCTCCTCTTCTTCTCTTGCCAACCTTATGGGCCTAAGACTACCAGGTATGGCAGTAGGAAAAAGGTGCCGAAGAGCACTCCCATCTGTGCTAGAGCTTGCCTTTGCTTCGCCATTTGGCGTTTCTGCTTCATACTCTTGGCCATTGAGCTCTGCCTCTTTCTCAGGAGTTTCTGCACTGGATCCTTGCCCGTGCAAGGACCAGGCGAAGGTCGTCGCAGTGTATAGCCACCTTGTGCCTGCTTCTGACCTTGATGAGGTAAGTTGTATACCCCAGTGATTTTACAACATTTGCTCCGCTCTACTTAGGGGCAAACCCTGTACAAAGGTTGTGCTTTGCGCAGCTCAATCTGTGCTCGTGGACGTAATCATTTTGTCCGGGCCTGAGCTTCTTTGGTGGGCGGGTTGTTGCTGGTACCCATTGTACTATGTACCACTCCTGGTGAATGCATGCATTTTCCGGGCCTTCCTCTCGGCGCTGTCACCTGTCTGTTGCGCTTTCTGTTGCATCGCTGTTTGCATGTCGGATTCTGAATTCCCCAGGGAGGGGGCAGAATGGCGGCTGGTGATTGACCTGAGGCTAGGTTCACCCTCCATCTGATTGTGAACAAGGCCGTGGGCAGATTTTCAGACAAACTTGCGTGGTTTGATCCTACCCACAGGCGCAACTGAGTGTTGAGGTCTTGATTCCTCCTCCCAATTTTGTTAGCCCACAGGTGGTACACGGCCATTGTCTGATGCTGCTACAAAATTTTCTCCAATACTTCCCCGTAAATTGTGTACCATTGTCTGTTCAGAGCGTGCGTGGGTAGATCCATCGGGGGTAGAATTCGGTCTCTAGTACAGGGGCTATGTTGCATCCCTGTGCACTGAAAACTCGGTATTCCTCTGTCCATGTTGAGAAGGAGTCACTCACCACAAGAATGAATCTCTTGGCATTATGGGTGCGCAGATATGACCCCATCTGGTCCAGCGAGATGGACTCGAATGGCACCTGCAGCTTCTATGGGTATTGTTGTGTTACGCCATCTGCTCTCCTACTCTTGAAGAGATTGCACTTTACGCATCCTCTCACATATTGCTGGACGTCTCTGGTGAAGCCAGGCCAGTGGAAATGGTTCTGAACATTTCTTGCGGTTTGTGATGTGCCAGGGTGGCCTGCAAATCGTGCATCATGTGCATGATGTAGCACTTGTGCTCGTGCACTTTTGGGCACATACAGCTTATAGGCTTCTTCAGGACGACGCAGTTTGAGTCTCGATGTGCGTGCCATTCATTCACCACCATTCCTATTCATTCTCCATGATGGAGGTGACACAACGTTGGGTGTCTGTGCATTGCAGTTGTGCAGTTAAAATGCCTCTCTGTAGGTTTCGATCCCGATGTATAGTTCCTCAGGTACATTGATTTGTTGTATGCTGGGTTGCTGACTTTTGATTTCTGCCTGCTCTGCTTGTTGAGGAAGCGTTGTACCATGGGGGACCTTTGCCCTGGAGTACTGAGCGTCCGGCTCGCCTACCTCAATGGTCAGTTTCCCATTGGTGGTTTGTTGATGTTCTGTAGTTTGTTGCGTTTTGGGCACTGATTGTGCCAATGCATTTCACCTTCTCTTTGCAATAAAGGCATGCAATTTAGCAGCTCATATTAGCCTCCTACCCTGCCCGAGGTTGCTGATGTCCGCGCTGCCATCCTGGGTTTGATGTATGTTCTTGTCCGGAACGCACCTGCTCCTACTAAGTTGTTCACTGCCAGTTGATCCTCTGTCCACTCCCTTTGCTTTGCGTCTTTTCTCTGGCGCGAGTGATTCCCATCGCCCTCTTTAGTCACACCATTTTGCTCTTGGCTGGCTTTGTCCAGCCATGAAGCAGTGCGCATGAAGTCCTCCATGCTACTGTGAATTAACAGTGCAATTGCTAGTCTGTTTCCGGAACAACTTTGAGGATCTCATGCTCGCTCATGTGTGGATGAAAGTTTTTGATTTGCCCTATCTTCCTCGTTGCAAACACGGCCAGGAATTCACCCGCTTTTACACTTCTAGCAGATACCTGCTCTGTGCTTTAAATGAGGAGTAGGTATTGGCAAATCGAATTTGAAAGCTGTTAAGAAATTCTACCCACTCAATACTATAATGACTTATCGTTTTCCACCAATTACTTGCCTCACCGGCCAATTGAGTCCCTATACAATTTTGGCCATTCTTGCTGGCACATCCTGTATCTCTCTAACTGTGTTGTGCAGTTGTTTAGGAATACCTGTGGGTCCTCACTTGGTAGGCCTGAAAACGTTGGTAAATGTTGAAATCGGGCTGGGGTTGTACCGGCTTCGACGGATCTTGTGATTTCTGTAAATAATTCTGTATTATTATGTTGGTTTTGTTGCAGGTATGTGACATGTGTGGGTTGTGACGTCTCTTTCTGCAGTTCTTCTGTTCTTCTGGGTAAGGGTATTGAATGTGTCAGTGGGCTTTGGTACACACTGGCCTATTCTGAATGTTCCCGTGCACAGTGATGTGTGATAGACAATTTCGCCCCTACTACTGACTTGACTTCTGACCGCGGCGATGGGAATGCGTATAGTCCGCAGCGGAATCTTCCGGCGGCTTTATTTGCCATGTCTTGCCCGGTAAGACATTGCCTGTGCGTTTTGCGTCCACACATCTCACACCTCACAGTTTCTTGTGACCCTTGCCTGCAAATTTCCTGTTGACACTGTTCATGCATTTGTAAATGTTTTGTTTTGACTGCTTTGGAAATGTTGTCTGTTCGGAAAAGAATGAGTTCGCACGTTTCGCAGAGAATACAGACGTGCTGATCTGTGGCTGTCTTTTCATTCCAGCTCAAACATTCCGGATGAAAACTACATGCACACTGTGCACAAATTACGGTTCTGTTTCCCCTTCCTGCACGTGTAATTTGTTTCGCTCACTTACCATCTTGCCAATGCGTAATTACATTTACTGTGGAGTTTCAATAGATTAAGTGCGGCTGTCTACATTGACAAACAAATTTGCGTGGCATACCTTGTTCATTTTGCGTGGGTTGTACTTTGCCACAGTCGGCAAACAAAATTGCTGGTGTATCACTTGAGGTACAATTCCGCATTTTGCCCACTCGGGCTCTGTTCGCCGTGGTTATTCTTTCTTTGCGAATTCTCAAATTATGTGTTTCCTTTCACGGGCATATTACTTTTTCAAAGGGATTTGTACCTATTGTTTGTTGTTCAGACGTCAAACATAATGGTTTCACTTGGCCTGCGCTCGTACACCAATTCTAATGTTTCCGGACAGTATATCGTACCGTCGCGTGCTTCATGGTCAAACATTGTGTTGTTATGCTGCTGGGCTTCAGTCGCACAGCGGTGTTTATGGAGATATTTACAGTTTCTCGCGGCGCCTTGCTTCCCGAGTGATTGTGTGTGTTTTCCCAGTATACTACTTGCTTGAAAATTAGTTGTGGGCTCTTGACTTACGATTGCCGCACAACAGCTTTGAAAAGCTTTGTAAAAATTCTCTAGATAAATTGCTGTAAAATTTTTGTTGAATTTTGATAATTCTGTGAAAATTCTTAAAATTATTCATTATTCTGAAAAATGTTCGGAAAAGTTTTAAAAATTGATCTAATTGACAGTTGTATTTTAAGTTTGTTACTGTTAATTGAAAAACACTGAAAAAAGTTATTATTTATTTTGAAAAAGTTAGACAATTTTATTATTGAAAAATGCTGCAAGATTTTCCAGAAATGTTCTGGAAATAATGAAATTTAATTTTAATTGCTTTAGTATCTTAAATCGCTGACTGGTATTACTTGAAAATACCATCTTACATTGCTCTTTGTGATTCGTGTTGCCAATTACTACATACTTTGATAAACACCATGCGCATTTGTTTACAAAACACTATCGCACTTACAAATTCACATCTTCTGTGATGTTGCCTTGCTGCTGTGCAGTGTTGAGTACAGTTACACTTTTACATTCAATTTACACTTGCAGTGTCGAGTTGGTATGTTCGACTTGCATCTGTTTTGGCTTACAGTTGTGTATTTTGCATTACGTTTTGTCACATCTAACCACTGTATGTTTACAAAAGTTAAAAAGTCTGATGATGTTGCAAGTAAACAACCCAGATTAGTGGATTGTTTTGACAGATGCAGGCCCTCGCTATACGTCAGGTGGCGTACATTATTTACCACTTGATTCACTGTATGTATGTTGATGTAACACCTATGCACTGTACAGTGTAAACAACTCTGACAAATTGGTAAATGAATAAATGTACAAATTGTGTGACAAATGAATACATAAAAACCCTTGATATTATTAATGTTGATTGTAGTTTTGACTCTAGTGTCTCAATTGCGTTGTTTAGATAAGTGTCTGAAGGTCTCAGGTTACTCACCAATGACTGTAGCTGTTAGTTGTAAAGCACTGTCACACTGTTACCTTTGTCGCATAGCCTGTTGTCCATGTGTTGCATTTAGCAGACTACCAACGTGATGTTGGTGGTCTTCTACACTCATATGTTCTACTGTTGTTTGATTCGTCCGAGTTGGGAAAACCACTTGACGTAGGAATGTGGCTTGCAGGTGTAGACTGATGTTCTATTCATCCGAGTTGGGAAAGCCACTTGACACATTGCATTTCCAGAAGTGCTGGGATGTGTTCGTGTCCCGCCTGGGAGCAGGTGGAGAACAGGAACTGGTGATGTGCCCGGTGCCACGTTTGGTAGAGTGAACGATGTTGAATGGGGTCGTACGGCCGATGGCCTATGGCAACTCTGGATACGCGGTCAATATTATGGAGAGCTAATTTAATTGTCAGTTAAATTATGTTGAATGTAACATATTTCCTTTGCGGCGAAACTTTCGGCCACTTTGTACGCCTATATTATCACTGAATTTACTCTGACTGAAGGAGGCAGGCCCCGTAACTACAAAACATAAAATGAAAAACACTTTAAAGTTGATACTGCTATGAGGGCGCAGTACCCCATGAACTCTGGAGATTTAATACAATTAAGCATGTCTAATTATGATATGACTGTTTTATTACCACAAAGGTACAATGAAATGTTGCTGTACTTGAAAATGTCTACCCTTGGTTAAGCGGACCTAGTACTTTGGACCTGCCTGTGGTCACTATTGTGGAAAGTAAGGCCTAGGCCTTAAGTAAGAGTTACGTAAAAATGTGTCTCGCACGCAAAGTCCTGGTATGCTACTTCAGGATGCAAGGAGACCTCTCCTCGGCTAACTAAAAGTACTTAAATGTTCCTGAATTATGTTAACTATTGCGATGAAAAAAAATGCAGCTTAGATTGAATTACCGAGCAGGCTACGTGGAGCTTACCGTCTGCCCTGCTGGTTGTCTCGAGTGCTGAAGTCTGACTAACGACATGGCGTCAGCTTCGCCGCACGTCCGGCGAATCCATCACCAAAATGAAAACATGAAAAAATATAACTTAATATCTAACATGATAAATAAAACTGACATTATACGTAATTATGATTACTAAACTAAAACACATTGGTGACATACTCGTGAATGTCGGAGCCCCAGATATGGCTAATAATGTGACGTCCCGAGTATGTCACCACACTTGAAGGGTGATATTAAATGAAAGGATCGGTCGAGTGTTGCTGTGTGGTTAATGCGTCTGCTATGGAACAATCAGGCACAAGTAATACATGGATGTCAGGAACACGTCAAGGTTACGCACTAATATAATATACAAGACAAAATTAACATAACACTTCAAAACATAACAATACTCTTGGAAAAAATTTATAACGGTGTGTAGAACAGTGCATACTGGTATGTCAACACATATTGATAACCTCAATTCACAGGTTAGGTGTACACAGCATTTGGCACTTGGATGTTAACAAATATATTTAAATATCCCTGAAAAACACTGACACTACTTTACGCATGGCAAGATAAAAAACACCACAACAAAATATTACTTTTTACTTTACAACGCACATTAACACACGCCACTGATGCGGTCAAGGTGCTTAGGAACTATACGTTTGACGTAGCAGTTGCAATGTAGCTGCTTCTCAGTGCATGTGGGTGGTGTACATGGTAGACGATGTGAATGGGCTAAGGTTAGAGTAGTGTGGCACATGTCAATGCCCTACAGTTTTATTTCAGTGTATTTGCAATGTGTCCATAAGTGTACCTTCGCCATGTGTAATAATCACCACTTCATTTTGCATGTTTTATCACATTAATTTATTGGTTATTCTGCACAAGAGTCATTTAGAATGTAAGAGCAGTTTTAGCGAGAGTAAGTATTTGTTTTGCAGTGTGTCATGTGACAAAGTAGTGTCATGTGGCATGCTTACGTGGCAACCCCGGCGGGCATGCCATGTTGGAACTGCAGTGAATTCCGAAGACTTCGAGAGCCAGGTCGTGTGTACCGTTGGTCCACGCCTGGGTGGCATTCTCTTCTAGCACCAGGTGGCATTCTCTTCTAGCACTGGTCATTTCATTGTACTAGACTCTTAATTCAATCAGAACATTTTTTCATTAGCTACCCGGGATACCGCCTCTCACCTTCTCCAGTATTCTGTTTGATAGATTTACTCTTTACTATCATTACAAAAAGTTCAAAATTACATTTCGAAACATTATTCTAAATTCAGATATATATATATTTTATACCTTTAAATGTCACCAAACATATGTGTTTTGGATGAAACATTCTTGTTACTATTATTTCAATCTCCAAAGATGTTTACAGTAATAAAATAATATTTTTATACGCTATTATTTCAGTTTTTTTATAAAAAAATATTATTTTAAAACTGTTTTACCAAAAATTAACAATACCCTGATTTTTTTTAGATATTTCATAGGCCTACTTAAAGAATTTTCTGTAGGTAATATATTAATTAAAACGCTTGTTTAGAATTCTTTTCTGTATAATAAATTTCAAAACATGGTTACAAATAAAGTCCAACGCCACAGTCCCTACACCAGATTCTTGTTTTCTTCCTTATGTGTTTGACATTATTATTCTTCTTAGCACAGCAAACAGCACATTGTCATCTTGGCTCCTTTTTGACAGGGTTTGGCGGAATGTGACTTTGCAAAATGGCGGGCTGTTAGCCTCACTGGGTTAGGTGTAGCACTTGGTCTTTCTCTTGGGGAGTGGTTGTTGGGATCTGAATATTTTTCAATGTGATTTTCAACCAACTGCAGGCTGTATTCTACAAAATCAGTCTTCTTTCGAGATGAAATTTTGGTGAATATGATAAAATAATTCAAAACAGCATGATCAATGAAATGCCGAAAAGTTGTCTTGTAGTATGTATGTTGTTTTCTAGTTGAAGGGTAATACGACATTTCTTGATCAGAAAGATCTACTCCACTCATCGTGTCGCTATAGATACAAACTACTTTCGGTTTCACAACTTCTTTTCCACTTCTGTTTTTTTACTACTTGTGTGGTAGCATTGTGTACTGTACTCAAAATGCAAACTGTTTTCTTTTATTGCCACTTCAATGCCATGACCTTACCATGCTAGAAAGCTTGGATTTCTCCCTTTTATAAGCACATCTGCAAGTTCTGAAGACATGTACCAATGATCTACAGTTACACAGTAACCCAGATTCAAATACTGATTCGTCAAATGTAGGACCACTTTGGCAGAAATAGGAAATTTGTCACATTTCTCATTGTAGACAGTGCTCTTTCCAGTGTGCAAAAGAAAGTCGCAAATGTACTCTGAGTCAGTCTTACATAAAACAAAAAATTTGTATTCAAAATGAGTTCTTTTTTTTACATTGAACATTTTCCATCCAATATGGCCTTTGTAGAGCATCAAACTCTCATCCAAGCTAAGCGAAACTTTCGGGACATAGACTTCATGAAATCTGTTGTGCAAGTGTTCCATTAGATCAAAAAACTTCCACAACTTCAGATTAGGATGGTTGAGTAGGTCAATGCTGTCATTGTTGGTGAAATGCATGAATTTCATCAGAAGAATAAACCTATTTCTGAACATGAACTCCAGAAATATTGAGGAACAAATAATTTTTCTTTTGGACAAGTGCCATTCTTGGCATGGTAACTTCAAGAATCCTTGAAGGATGAGAATTCCTAAAAACAATCTCATCTCATTTTCAGTAGTTGGTGTTAGAATTTTATAAAGTGATCTCTCTTTTGGGGGATTTGTGCTAATGACCTGTTCAGCATATCTGTTTGTCTCCCTAAGAACAATGTCAATCATTGTCTGATCAAAGTATAGTTCAAAAAACTAATGGTTTACGTGTGAAATTTACATCTACAACTAAACCTGGATTTCCAGTAACATGAAATCTTGGTAGTGCTGGAGGAATATTGCATGATTCAAGAAGTAGATCTTCTTTTGATTCCAAAATATCAGATAAATCGTCATCACTATCACTGTCACTACCACAACTACCTAAGTCAATGGATTCCAAGTCTGAATTATTTCAATCAAATCCAGGCACATAATCGCTATCGTCATCAGATTCAACATCAGTTTCATTTATGTCCTTCAAATTATTTCTGCCACTAGGTGCCATCTTTTGTAGGGAATTCTGAAAATAAAAGCGGAAATAATGATATAGGATTGAAAATTATATGATATGAAAAAAAAAATGTTGTTTGTTTCGCATACGGAGCACTTATTTAGGTGGTACAAAGAACATTATGGCTTTGAAAACTGAGGAAGTATTACAATTGGCATTTTTTGTTGACAAAATGGTCACGTGACCCGATTCTGACTCCAGAATCTATGGCGATTTTCCGGCAGTTTTTTGTCTGCTTCGAAGCTTGCAAATTACAAGCAATGTTCGTGGCAGTACAGAAGTAGGGTACACAAATGAGAGACGAAAATTCCGTCTCACCAGAAGTTACAAAATGCAAATTGCCAAGACCAAAACCAATCGGAAAATGGCCTGAATATTGAGATACGTATAATATAGTATATTCTTAATAATGTGGCATGTTTATGATGGGGTCCTCGGTGGCTGTGATCGCTAATGTCGCCCATGTGGTTAGGGTCGTCGGTTCGATCCTATGCCCCAGCATGGCTCGAGATTTATGAGCACTGAGTCGGTACCAAATGGTTTCGGAGTCAGCTATATTCAGGAGGCCCCGTCGCCATTAGCCCTTCTGTGCAAAACAGTGCCACTTAAACCCAAAACAAACAAACAAAAACGTTTTTGACATTTGCTCCAAACCAACATTTACAATTTGACAGCTGAAAATTGTGAAGTAATACACAAAACAAATACAAATTCGTGTTTTAGCATTGCCTAAATTTATAATCAGCAATGATTCTTCATAAAATATGCCACTGAAAAACTATAATTGTTTGTTTCAGCACCTGTCAAATAAGTGTTGCCTTACCTGGAAAGAGTATAACAAGGCCTGTGGCAAACCGAGCAACAATAGCCCGATTTACTTTTCATAAGCATTTGCATAAGCATTCGCAGAGCAACTACAACTGTAGTTGCTCTGTGTAAACATTTACAAATATACCAATAAAAAATTGGGCGATTGTTACTCGGCGATAATTTCCCAGTGTGAAACGAGTCTAAATAAAACAAGAAATATATTCATGTAGCACCAGATCATATCGCCCATCAAAAATTATTTTTGAAATATTTATAGCGAAATTCAGCTGTCATCAAAAGCCACATTGTGGAAAATACACTGTATACACCTTAAAAAGAACCAGTAATTTGGCTTTATAGGTATTTCATAGAAAAAAAATTTATTTATTCTGTATATTCTATGGCATTGAATATCTACGATACAAAATAGGGCTTAGCAAAACTATTATCGCTTGCCTTGTAACTACAAAGAATACTTACATGAAAAAGTTATGGATTTTATCAGTATCTCATGAAAAATATCCATTCTGTAATAGATTTGAAAACGATACAAATAAAATTATACCTACTAAAATCAGGTCTTCTAACCTCAAAAAGAAATGATTTTATCAGCATTTCATAAAAAGAATTTATACATACTGTATATTTTACAGCAATCCATATTGATTACATAAAACCTTTATCTCGTTACTTGTACACCGCGCACATACAATGACGGCACCAATCTTCCTTGCTTTCTGGACAGCACATTTGCGTTATTTATTTCTTTCACTGACTGTCTATGAAAAGAGAATACGCATGACATCTAGTGGAGAACTGAGTAAATACAACGGGAAACTTCCGCCGAACACATGGGGCATCTAGTGAGTAACTAACAAACTAAGTCATTGGTGCAGCACAGCCAGCTTTGACGGGACAATCGCAGGATTGCGATGTGAAAGAGAACTCAATATTCATAACTGCAGAAATAGCATAATGCATAAATTATACTGGCAATTACTGCAGACGGAAATCGCGGGATACCCAGTCGGAGGATAATGCATCACTAAGTTACACACAGACTTCACACCATTTTTATCTGTTTTACCATAGCCGACCAGTGAGTGTTCGGCCCACAAATGTAAAGTGTTTTTCCTACAGGAAATGTAGTTCAAGTATCTTATAAACGTCCCTACATTTAAACGAATATTTTATTATGGTAAGCCACAAGGCACTTCAGGGTACGGGCCCTTATAATTTCTCGCCCAAATCGAATGTGTTTCAACTTATCAACTAAGTATTATTGCAAGTGTTTTACAGGACTGTGTAACATAATATGGCCGTATGGATAGTCCTAGTAATTCACAGATTTGCGTGCGTACCTTTTTATACAGTCTACAAGAGGAGTGACGCAGAACAGGGAAAGGAAGGCTGCCAATGGTCGTCGGCCAGACGACCCTGAGTGAAGGAAGAGTCTGCTCTACCACTTCAACGGCACTCCGGACCTCACCATTCCTCAAATTTATATTGATCACTCTGGCCACTTGACCACCATCCACTAACCAGAGTCATACACCGTTCCGAGCATTTGGCAACCATCAAATGTCGCCCAACTTTGTGGCCTATCCTTCACCATTATCCCCTGAATTTCCAAAATTCGCAAAATCTTTCTGCAAAAATTTCCCACGATTTTTCACAATTTCTCATTTTTTCAGCTGAACATTTTTGTGGTAATTTCCCACTACCCGCAACGAGGATGGAAATGAGGACAGCATCACTGAACGCTAACTGCATTGGGACGCCCCCCAGACACCTGTAAGATGTCAGAAAGGCGAGCTCATGGTCAGCAGAGAAAAGCGCGGGGAACACAATGAGTGCCTGCCATTGCCATGAGAAGGCGAGCGCATGGTCAACAGAGCAGCCAAATTGGAGCATCGTGACCTCAGCTGTGCCACTCCGGCACACCGGCAGGACAAAGGGGCTGTACGTTCACCAAACACCACCCCTTCACCCGCATCGTGCTGTACCGTGTGGGGGAGGAAGGGAGGAGAAACTAGTGGATCTCCTCCCTCACATGCTACCTGCTCACTACATGCCGGTGGTCAGCTGTACATCCACCGTACATTGACCTCTGCACTGTGCCGCAGGACAGCAGCACCGCACCATCAACCGCGCCATGCTTCGGCGAGGTTTGTATACCAAACAAACCATGGCTGGCCGCTCAGATGATAGTGCACCGACACTACTCTGCCCGCATTGCTTAGGACTGATACCACAGAATTTTCTCTGAAAGTACGAATACAGCAATAACTACTGCCCCTGCCATCGACAGTACAAACCTGCGAGCAACCGCGACAGTTTTGTGGAACAGGAAAACGAACATTACATTAAAACCACAACAAACATTCTGGACACAGCACAACAAAAATTTTCAGAAATAGCAAGAGCGAGTTGATGCAAAAGTAATTTAAGGTCTACCAACAGTGCACGTCAACAATCCATTCCTTATTTGTTGACAGGAGAAAAAAGTGAGTTGCAAGAACATTAAGCCCGTCAAAATTTTCACCAACGAACAAAACTCGCAGCAAATGGACAGCAATAAGTGTCAGCACCAATGTTACCGCCAATACAGTAAAGAGAGCAGGACCCGCAGTCAGCATTGGCATAAATTTTAGTGGCTGCAGCACATCAGTCCAACACAGGAAGCAAGCTGTTTTGGTTTAGCATACCAGGACTTTCAGCAATGCCCACTTCAGTGGTTGTAAACACCGAGCCACATGACCAGCCGGTCACGTGGCTTGGTTCCGCGCCGTGGCAGTGCGCACCTGAGCGCAACAGTGGACAGGTCGCACCATGCTTCGCAACACCACAACAGAATGCAGGATGCCGGCGCATACTGCATGCCCACCTTATCCCTGCAGACACTGCTTCACCACATGGTACCACTGGCACAGTGGGTGCCGTAATCGGCCGAGAGCAGTTCGGCCGACCATCATCAAGGACAGAGTAACACAGGCTAAAGAGAGTGTGACATCTACGCAAAGGATCTCCGAGTGTTCGGTCCCCATAGACCAAGGGTTCATGTGTGAACAAACGTCAATCACCCCACCATCCACAGCATGCGAAACCACCACATGTCACTCCATCACAGTATCACAACTAGATAGCGACAGAGCAATGAAACTGACATGTCAGTCTGTAACAGAAAGTGCACAGTGCTATGAAGTTGTCTCATGTCAATTCAAATGTAAACATTCAGCATGTAGTAGCAAGCAAAGGACAGCCAAGTGCATGCATACATTAGTTAGCTGCATTGTAGCAGCATTTTTCGAACTTAGTGCACCATTGTTCACATGCAGAATGTAACATCACACAGACACACCACAAGTTTCTGCGAGTAAAGTCTAAGATGTTCCGGCCACAGAGGCCAAGCAAAGTGTAAACATGTCGAATTTTTCAGGGCAATCATTATATATTAATTTCTTTTAATTTCGCAAGTGTAATCGTGTATTCCAAGTTAAACCTAATGTGACATTGATTAACATAAAGATGTTTTTCAAAAGCACAGCAAAGTAATGCATTTCATCACATTCATGCCTGTTTGTTTGGGTTCAGCTATGTGCACATTGACAGCCTCATGTGTTGACATTCGGCCTCTTATTATGCAATCCAACATGATGCGTGGATTCAGGTTTTACTTTTCTTGGCTTTCTCTGGGGATTAACTATATATTGTTTCCAAAACACACGAAAACACATTGACAGAAACATTTACTCAGTTTTAAGAAAAGTTTCAATCCTAAGTAATTCGGCAGAGATTTAGTAATCTATATGGAACACTAGCTAACAACACCAGTTACAGCACAACTAGGTAAAGGAATCTCAACAAATGTTTACTTCAATCGCGCCACTGTGCAAAAGTAAAACAAGTATTTGTTTGTGTATTTAACTCCATAGGGCTTCGACACTGATTTTCGGAGAAAGGGGAAATCGCCTACTGCAAATGAACGGTGGAAGAGACAAGGCAAAGATGGGACAATTTTCCTTCAGAAATATAATACGGTAAAATTTTTCCTTTGTATTAAATAAACTTGTTGGTCACTTTAACACAACATGTAACTATCATCATACATGCATCCCCATTGCCCAAAGTATCCAATAAATTTATATGCATCCTACCACCATGGAGTTATTATTTGATACATTGCAGTTTGCGACGAGGTAAACTATTTATTTCGATGTTGTTTATTGCGTGAGCTGTTTATTTTTTTTGACATGTTAGAAAACGAGATACCAGATTCAGTGTCGTCATCAGTAGCTGGAACGACAGGACATGTTCGAGTTTTCGGTAATATTGGGGAAGTAGAAACTTACGATTTGTCCCAGGGCCGGACTATTTACTGGAAGCGTATGTAGCAGTACTTTGAGGCAAACCAAGTGCACCAGGCAGGCAAAGTTCCAGTACTATTAACTGTTATTGGTACACCTGCATATAAAACTTTGAGGGATTTTTGTGATCCAGTGTTGCCCAGGGACAAGAGCTATAAGGAACTCTTTGCTGTTTTGAAATGACAGTTTTCGTCAGCAGTGTTGTTATTCCATAAATGCATGGAATTCCATAACCTGAGTTAAGGGGTAAGGCCATTAATGTCTGGTTTGCGAGGCCTAAGAATGCAGTCATGTTGTGCGAGTTCGGAGCTTTTTTGGATGACTTTGTGAAAGATCGCTTTGAGGTAGGCATGCTTCCCGGTAGCCATTGTTGACCGGCTATATGAAGAGGGCCCTATGAAAAGCCTGGGTGACTTGTTCAACATCGCGGTGGAGAAAAATGCAGAACCTGAGACCCCGAGCACTACGTGTGACATCAACACTGTGGGAATAAGATAGTCCTTTCTACACACAACAGTAAGGAGCGGGAAGAGGCTGTTGGTAGTACCACGTCTAGCAGTACGACTTACAAGCAGAAGGTTTCCTAGGGGCAGCAGAAGGCTTCCTAGGGGCAGCACAAGGCTGCGGCAAAACCGTGCTGTTTCGCCTGCGGCGAGCATAGCCATAATTTTAAAACCTGCAAGTATAAGTAGTTCCAGTGTAATTGGAGTCTCTGTGTAGACTACATTGTCAAGGTATGTAGAAGTAAAGTGGTAAATGTTGAGGTTAAGGAAATAATGTATATGGCCATGAAGCCACAGGACCAGCAGATCTCATTTTTGTTCCAGTAGTGTCTAATTCAATAGTTATCGAGTTGGAACGTGATTATTACCATTGTCAATTATAAAGATGTTGGAATATTGCCTTCCTCCACTGTTACAAGTTAGCATGTAGGTTTCATTGCATACTCTGGCTACACATTCGGGCAACCATTTTGCAACATAGCATCAACTGGCCATGTTACAATATAGGTTACAGATTCTCAGTACTTATGTTTGTGTTCGGCTAGTCTAAGTAAAATAAAGCACAAAAGTTATTCATCCCGACAGAATGCCAGAATCAAGAGCTCAAGAGACAGCTGCGCCTACAAGTCGGAGACGACCACACGTCATGGGCTGAGTTCATGAGCAAAGCGAGAAGTCGCGCCAGAAGGGAAGGGGAAGGAAGAGCGAGAGAGAGAGAGAGATAGAACTGCAGGAGGTAAGAGAGACAGCTGCACTGCGCAGAACTCTGCCCGTGCCCCACCATCCCATTCAGCTGGTATACATGTGCGCACATTTGCAATCTGCTGGCCACAAGGCATTTTGTGCGGGCTTTGCAGAACGCTGGAGCGGCCCACACATGATTGTCAAGAGAAACAGACACACGTGTTACATTGTGAAACTCAGTTGAATACACACAACTATTTTCCACAGGAAAACCGTACAACTTGCACTGGGCAACACAGTGATGGCGGACATCATCCTCCCTCCACCAATGCCTGGGGGAAGCCCTGAGTTAGGGAGATGTAATTTGTTTTCACCACACAGCCGAGCAACTTCTCTCGCTGGATCTCAGTACAGTGGGCAACCTGCTGCGATGCCCGGCATCTGTACGCCTACAGCAGCTCCAGCGAGAACCATCACCTGCATCTGCCGGCGTGGTTTATCAGTCAGCGAACAACCGATGTCTCATGACGACACTTCCGACGAGCCAGGGGTCCACCTGAGGATGGCCAGGTGCGAACCCCACCTGAGGGTGTCGTGATATCACCGGGACACAGGTCAGCTACAACCAGCTCGCCTACAAGCCCGAAGTCAGGAGCACCTTACACCCTGATCTACGCCGCCCACATCAAGTTGAGAGCAGCGGGGACAAGACGGGTAATATGATGCTCTCCTCTCCCCTGCACCACAGCAAACGAGTTTGCTGCACACTGCATGCAGGAACACCCCTGTGCCTATCGTGACCGGCCCTACAGCGCCGATGCCAGTGAAGGATCAGAAGAGAAAAATGGCAGCACTACTATCTGCGACCGTGTGGAGACCTCCGACGGCATGCCAGATGCTGGGACTAAGAAACGTTGTATGGTTCTCTTTTCCATATTCCTCCACCCTACAGAGTCCTGGCTACTTGCCTTGAGCAGGACACTCAGTCAAGGGCGTACGGCTCACACCATTAAAGTTGTTAACTGTTATACTAATCGAGAGTCTATATTGTTATCCTTTTAGTTTCGCCAGTGTTGTATTGTGTTCCTCTGTAAATATGTATTTTTCACCCTCATTGTTATACTGTGTTCATGCTTATTTCACCAGTGCTATGTGTATGTGTATAATCTAGTGTTAATATGTAAATTAATGTATCATGAAGCCTTCGTTTCAGCAGTTAAAGCAGGAGTTAGCATTTCGTGCAGGAAGTAGTCCTCACATTGGTGCGCAAACCAGCCTTCGCCTGCTCTCTCGCCATAGTGAGAAGTTAGTAAGCATCCGACATCTGCAAACTCCACATTTCCCGCGCACCAGGTGGCACCCAGCTTTTTAAACCTATCACTTCATTGCCATACTTTAATTCTTCAGAACCGTTTTGTTTTCCTAATGGTACACCACCCTCACTTCCCCATGGTTTGCATTGCCTAGGAAAGCTGCAGTTTTTCCATAAGTATTTCTGCATGGCGTGTCAGTTTTAACAGTGTTACCGCAATGTCCGGATTATGTCATCTACACATATAAAGTATCTTCCTGAGAGAAGTATTCATTCCGACCAAATAAATACCCTGAGCACTGATCAGCGAGTAAGTTATTTCAGTAGGCGCAAGGTGATTAAGGGTACGGGCCCTAAAAATGCATGCATTCTGTTGCATCTTCAGCAGGGCTCAACATAACCATGTGTCAGTGTAACTGCATCGTATCAGTATGGGCGTGCGGGTAGCCTAGATAATACACATAGCGAGACATAACAGCAATTAGCAGTTTGCCTTCAAAACATCACTGCAATAGTATGGCGTGTAATCAGCAAATGGATTACCGTTTAGTAATCACCCAACAATAGCACCTCTACAGTGTCAGCCATGGAAAGGCAGAGGTCAACAGTTCTACGAAAGTTTCCATTCACGCATATGGCCCACAACCCTGAGGTCAATGAGAGTCATCGTGCCTTAGCATCATCCACCCTCATGGTGTCACCTTGACGATGCTTGGCGCCTTGTCGGGCAATTTTAACATTCCACAGACCTAATACTTCATCACGTTGAAAATCCTATCCAACCCATTTCCACGCCACCTCATGCCGTCAATTTACTATATAATGTAATTGGTGGAAACTAAAGTCTGCATCAAAGTGAAATTAAGGTATATACATAAGTTTCACAAACATTAACATAAAATATTCTAGAGATGAAGCATAGTGAAACTCTGGGTTTTGCTGTGTTAACAACTCCAAAATTATATCTCAAATAAAGGTATGTTGGAATATGTTTCGAGAACTATAATGAAATGATGTATTTTTGCCTAAGGAGTAACAATATAGATAGATTATTTCTTAGCATAAGAATACAAACTGCCAATAAGTAAAAAAATGAGTTCTAGAAATTTATTATATGTTTTCCAATTTCATATACAACACCATGCATATGCTGGCTAGGTTGTAGTGGTTCTTCTGTACGAAAACTCAGAATTCGCAGCAAACACTAGCTCGGACTAGCTCAGTGAAAAGTTGTTCTGAATTAATGTTAAAACTTGAAAGTTTATTGCTAATCTTAAAACAATACATACTCGTAATAAATGAAAGAAAACAAAGCAAGAGACAGAATGGTAGCGTGGTCACTCACTGCCCTGCACAAACACTACATGGCTGAACTGAAGTGAACTGTGAATATGACGAACTTAAGTGATATGAAAAACTTAGCAAATTACTTGGGACAACGAAAAAGTTGTGCTAACCCTATTTATGCTGCCTGAAATACTGCATCAAGTAAACATTGTCCAATCATAATCACAAAGTGTGCAAATGTCTAAAAATAGCCTGTTAACACTGATGTGAGTCTCGAATTCAAAGTATTACAATGCAAGCGCTGGCTGTCACATCGGTCTACATGACATCAGTACACTGAATTTCATCAAATGGTGCAACAAGCGGACGTGACTCTCTTACTAACTCCTTGCAAAAGTTGCACTGTGATCCATGATGTTTATGCTACTGATGCAATGACTCAAATAAAATAATAAATTTGGAAAAATGAGCATGTACAAAATACAAACAAATTATTATTGCCACGATAGCAAATAAAAATAATTCCCAAAAATATAAATTATAGCATATTGCAAAGCTACATAACCCCCCTCGATTTGGAGAATATTTCGAAGAAACCTGTCCCAAATTGAAACCTACATGAATGTTGATTGTCTAATGCTAGACTACGATTCCATCTCTTGCAAGAAAAATTATTGGATTACATGATGACATAGTTATACATACATATACAAGGTTCAAGTCACAATTATATGGTTACTCATTCATATATGAAGTTAAATTCACAATAAAAATACACCCATATACAAAGTTTGTATCACTGAAAAATATATTCCAATTCATTCAAATTTTGCATCATAACATGCTTTACAATCTTTATCACACAGTAAATTAATTAGAACAAGTTACAAAAATTTAGTACACCTACATCACATTTCTCTTTCAAAGTCATTACATTCACTTTCAGTTTTTGTTTACATGGTTCATTAGTGGAAAAATTAATTTAATTAATATTCAACATGTAAAAGAGGATAAAAGGTCTGATTAGAAAACAAGAAGGCTACTGTCGTTCAGTTTAGATCAGTGCCAAATTTAACTCGACGGACCCCAGAACTGTCCCAACACAATTAATTAATGTTATTATTAATAATATTATTAGTATCATTAAAACCTGAACATCATAAAGGGAGCAAAATCAATCTTAAACATATTACACAAGTTCAAAATATGTTTTGATGGGTTTCCAAAATTAATCTACAATATACATTAACACTTTTCAAAATCAAACTGAAATCTACATCCATGCACAAGCAACGTTTTCAGAGAATGACATCACAATGCCCTTTAAAAATATGCTTTTACAAAAAGTAACTTCATTCTTACACAAAAGTTAATGTGCTCCTGATTCTAGCACAAAAACAAATTAAAATACTAAAGCACTTTCAATTATTATCGACATAATAAAAAACACAACACCCATTCACAAAATTTGCACCATGCGGGATGCATATATACAGCCAATTAAAAAATTTCTATCCCACAAAACACCATTATTCAAATTCATAAACAAATACATACCTCTTACACATACAGACTACTACTGTATTATTAATTATCACTTTTCATAAGTTACATATCAACCATTAATAAAGTTTTAATTTGCAATCTCTTTTAGATTAAATACATCATAATTATAAAAATTTCTTTACATAACAGTTAATTTGCCCCACTTTCTAATGCTCCATATAGCCTACAATGTTATTTTCAATTAAATGTCTTGATAGCAAATAGTCTTTACAAAATAAAATTAATTTATGAAAAGAACTTAATAAATTAAATTCTTCACATTTACAAATTAAATTCTTCACGTTTATCATTACAGTGTTACTTTCAATAAAATGTCAAGAGAGAAAATAGTTATTAGCAAACAAATCTTAATTCATGGAAATGCTTTCAGAAAATAAATTCTTCAATCTATATAAAAGGCTAAACTAGTACTAACAAAATTAATTTCAACAGAATATTAGATCAAATTACTTTGTTTTTCTCAATTTCTTCTCATATTAACTTCAATCAATGTAAACTCAATTTTAATGATATATAGAAAATACACTACAAAAATTTCTGTGTATGATTGAACACTAATTGAATCATATTACGCTAATATACCAAAGATAATACATTACAAAATGATCTTGTGTGCATGAACACTAATTAAATCATTAAATAATCTTAAGCCACCTGGAGTCACAAACTAGATTATGTTTCTTACACTTTCTCTTCCTCATCATCCTCTCTTTACACAATTCACTCTTTTCCTTAACAAATTCTTCACCATGTACTTTACAATGTCCTGACACCTAGCCCTCATGAAGTTACATTTATTATTCTTTTCTCATACAATTCATCCTTACACTCCCTAACATTTTCTTTATTTCTTTTATTTTACTTTACACTCCTTTTACTGAATAATTCATGAACATTCTGCAAGTTTGTTACTTTAACATATTTTGCACTTGGTTCACCATTCTCATTGTTAGGTTTACCAATTTTCCAACTACATTTTCTTTTGCATAACACCCAATTTTCAAAATAATATTCTACATCTGTTGTGGTGTCAGCAGTGGCACAAAAAAATACAAATGTTTTGAAAAACGCTTGGTTGGTGCAAAATGACTGGTGAACCTAACTTAACATTTAACTCACTGTGGGTTTTTCGGGATCTACCCCCCCCCCCCCTCGTCATCAATCAGGTTTTCCCGAGCAACGCACCAACAAATTTTTGGTTGTAATGCACGAATTCCAATTAGGCCTACTTCTGTTGTTTCATCAACAGTTTAGTGAACAATATCTACTTTATTTTGGCAATTTTCAACTTTACGGTAACTACTAAGTTACATCCCGACCATTCTGCGCTACAGTTTCGACATTACTATGGCTAGAGACATTAACTTTTCGCGATCGTGAAATTTCATTGCGATTCCGCAAATTTTGGCATTTTAACAGGTTTCCACGAAATTATAAAAATTCTTTGAGTGACTCATGAAATTTGAGGCTATTGATGCTATACACCTTAAATTAGACACATTTGTATAAATATTTCTAGCTGTGTTGTGAATTTCTAAGAAAAATTATTCGGCCGTACGTTTATCGTTGGTTCAAAAGATAAGCATAAAGACATGTGATTTTTATTTCTATAGTTTCTTTATTTTGCCGGCGAAACACAGTGAAGCAAACAAAGTTGGGAAACAATAACATTACATGCCACTATAATTGTATTTGAGGTTACTTCCACAATTAAACAGGATTTTAATTTCGCGGTAACTTTTTGGGAAGTGAATATAAACAAACGAATGGTAGTTCTACAAACAATAAAAATAATAATAATTTCTCTAATTACAGAGTATATCATCATCTTTGTCGCCAAAAGTTTAACATTTAACGTATTTCTTCTAATCGTGAAAGTTTAGTCAAAACAAAAGTTTGGTCGCAATACCAAGATGGAGACCAGTGTGTATAATTACAGTTTTATGGCTTGATTCGGCAATGGGAGAAATAAAATTTCATTACTTCATGAGAATACAGACATGTATTTCACCTTGAGAAAAAGATAAATGATTTTAAAACCTGTGGATGCGAGTCTTTTCCTTCAGTTCGAAACAGTTCGGTGCTTACTTGTAGCAAACATTCGGTTGCACGAGTACTGGGTAGCTCACACCTCACAAGCAACCAGGATATTGACCTGTCATTGCGGCGGTAGTTTTTAGGCATACATTTATTGACATTTCATAGAGTTTTTCCACAAGTGGTTTGAATTTTTGTTACGTTTGTGACTGAAGCATTTCAATTTAAGTCGGAATCCTCTAGTGCTATCTGGGTGATGTGGAGTGCTTGACATACATTAGTTTTGCTTGTGTGTATAACAGAAATGACTAGAGTTGTAGGGTCTGCCCTAACTCAGGCAAATGAGTTCTCTGCTGAAGGACTTCATTCAAGTGACAGAAATGTTTTATTTTGCAATTTCTGTTATGGATGTGTGAGTTGGGAACGTAGAGACACCATAATTAAACACATCAACAGTGAAAAACATGTAAACAATAAAATACTTTATAGCGAAAGAAGACCAGCCTTCAGCAAAAAATTGGTAGCAGCTTCCAGGTAGTCAACAAAAGGAAATCTGCAGCCAATAATTTTGCACTTAAGACTACTGCAGCATTTTTAAGCCGAATATTCCACTTGACAAATTCCTAGAAACGTGTATAAGAGAATGGATGAATGAATTTGTTGAAGGTAAGTAGTAAATAATATTTTATGTTTAGTACGAACCCTTCCACACAATGCAGATCTGAGAATGGACTCCCCTCTTCCCCCAATTTTGGAACAATGTAATTGAAAAAAAAAGTTGCAAATGCTCAATTGTAGTTTTTTTTTATAGTTTCCAAAATGTAACTACAGTAGGGCCTACTGGTAATCTTTCTGTGCAATAATTGTTACATGTTACAAGTTGGTAGTGGTGTATATTTATTATTACTTTTTTTTTGCCAACTGTCAAAACTTGGAGGGAAAAATATATGTGCCACTTGTAGCTGCGGAAAGATTTGGCACTGTTAAAGCAGAAGTGGCCTGAAAATTTGTAACTCTGTTGGCAGACAAGACCATGGACAAGAGAGGAAAATGTGCTTCTATTGTACTTTTCCATCTCATTGAACCAGCTGCAACTTATCCCAGAGCACTAATTCAGTGCTGGAACCTCCGGAGATCTCATAAGCTTCATGCCCCCAGCAGCTACCTACCATGTCTCGACAACCAGTGAACACGTACATACATATTTAACTTTACTATGTCTCTTCCAGACATCTTTTACTCGTCTAGAACCAGCTATTCCTCTGTCTACATAGAACCAGATTGCCTACACCTGGAAACACAGTTACCTTCAGCTCTTCACGGTTTGGTAGGAGGTAGCACGGGTCACGTGTTTATTGAGTATTCAATAAACACTCATTGTTCACTACTCTTTTGCTTTTCATTTACAGGGTACTTGTCTGTGTTAATGGTCAGAGACAGAGTACGATATGAACTGCCAACAGGAACCAGGAGATTGCTGACATCCACATTAGACGGCTACCTGTTTCTTCCAAGCCCCCAAGCACTAATTTAGTGCTGGTGGGGAGTAACAGCGACACCACAACCACTAGAAACACCTTAGCATAGGGAGGGGCTACAAGCTCAGATTATCTTTCGCTTTGAGCACTAATTCAGTGCTGGAGTGATTTCTGTGATAAACAACCATGCATCTAAGTTTCTATCAAATCAGGCATCCCTTGCCTCTTGCAAGCTGCCAACCCATGTTAAATGTTGCCCAATTCGTGTGGCATAATTGGGCAGATAGCGCAACACATATAACATTTAGCCACGTTATATGGCTGGCCCAACCTGTGGCAAAATAAACATATAACTGTCATAATATGTCGTGAGGAAAGTTTTGGACAGAAAGTGTAGTGCAACAGACATTTCAACTCGTTTATGGCACCAAAAAAAGAGCACATGGTGAATATTTCATGTGTCCGGAAGTCACCATTGTGAGGAAAACCCAGTGAAACTCTAAAAATGGCTGCCATTTTGTGCACGTACAGACACCTCATTGTTCCGAGAGCATGGTGGTACCCATGACATTACAGTGTACTGACCACCACACTACCCCCAGGCCACATGATAACCCTTATGTGCGCGTGGGCTGCAAACACCTGCGACCATAGAAGACGCTGCCAAGATGTGTGTATAACTGCTTCACTGGACCCCGGCGCATCCTGCAACGTTCGAGCATCCATCTGCCGCAACTGCCTACAGCGAAAGGGAGGAAATATGCTGTTCGCCTGCTGCTTTTCTTGTGATTATTGTAATCTCCACAGAATTTCTTTTTTTGTTGTTAAGTAACTTTTTTTTAGTCATGGTAGGTAACCATCGTATTATGGCTAAAATATAGTGTGGTAATTTTAATGTGTGTATTTTTACCACGTGGTATATTGCTTCATTTTAGGCCGGCCTATTCCTATTTCAAGTATTATGTATTTATCTATTGGAAATATTTTTATGATGCTATTCTTATTGATTAATGGATATGAATATTCTATATTCTGTTTTTGTTGTATGTCTTCAGTTGTAAAAGTCGCTTCCAGAATGTGCCCTCCGCATGGCGTGACGTGTAGACCGTGCGATGTGGGCAGGGGGCCGCGGGAGGAGGGGTGAGTCGCTGCCAGCTGTTCATGCCAAGACGGTCGCAGAAAGTAGAGTCTTGACCTTGTGGGCGTGCGCACCGCATATGCTAATTAAATCGCCAGTATGACGGGAACCATTTTTGTAGGACAGTGCAACGGGTGTGCGGGCAGATGATAGCATGTTTTTGAAATGGTTGAAAAACTGGTATCCAATTATGAACGTGATAATAAATGTAATATATTTGCACGTCGCGATGATGTTGAAAGAATGCCTGCCTAGTACTGAAACGAGTATTGTGGTGGCATGCAATATTTGCTGTCATAAAATCAACAGGCGGCGTGTGCAAAGTATATTGCATTTTCCTTCGCCAAGTGAAACTCCAACTTACTTAAAATTGCGCAGATACCTGAAGGTGTTTGACTTTGTCACAGCAACCGTTAATTTTGTGGATTGTTTGTGACAAGTGTGTAAAGTCAACTGGGAATATTTTAATGTGCTCAAGGTGACCTTATATACGTGTGCTGCGCCGATTGGAAAGCGACGCTGCAAGTTGATGTCTCCCGAGACGTCGAGCATCACTGTTGTCGCCTGAGGTCCTATTCGATTGCCACTGGCTTGGAGGCACGCTTGGGTGCCGTTCATTGCTGCCGCCTGCGGTTTCCAGTTGGTGGTGCATCGAGGCTATGCAATTTGGCATGGCCAAATTAACTGCAGGCATGAGACAACTGAACTTTCTGCGCCTGTTCTGTTTCGTGGGCATCTACGTCAGTAAATCTTTGTAGTTGCAAAAAGATTGTCCCAGCCAGTGTGAGGCCATTCTGAAAATGGTTTCTGACGTACTTTGCATAGTATAAAACCGAAGCCATAAAAGTTGTTGTGCAGTAACATTTAAGACTGTCGACAGTAATTGTTAATGTATGTTGTGATAGTAACTGTTTTGTGTGGTAAAGTTTTGCATTCCTGTACGAACGAACGGAAATGAAATGGAACATTGGAAATATCGCCATCTATTTTCTAGTGTATGGTATTTACTTAAATTGTTTTCAATTAGTGTATTTATAGTACATATTTCTTGGTAAGTAAAAGACAACTGAAATGAACTTTGGTGGTCTAAATTACCGGAGTGTTAAACCTTTGCATTTTCTGGTATGGAATGAAAAGACTCTGCTGCATTAAGTTTCCTAGTTAATAATACAATGTGTAAAGTTAAGTATAATTAATTATGAAATTTGGGCACAAAAGTATTCAAGTCGAAATCACTTTTCACCCCGCGGTTTGGTGTAGGGCTGTTTGTTGTAACTAGAGGAGTGAGGTATTTTTGAGTCTCCTGCACCCTGACGGGTAGAGGACGTCTCAGTCTGCGACCACCAAGGTAAAACCTGTCCATGACATTTGTGCTACAACAACAGCTACACCGAAGCACAAAGGTTAGTTGCAGTGTTCAGTCTGCCAGTATCTAGTCAACATGTTATCTCTCTTGCAACATTGTCGTCCAATGTTACATTTCCCTTGTTCACATTATACAGTCATCTGTGTCACACATTTCCTGTGCCATATTTACTTGTTTCGCTGTTTATATATTGAGCAGTTTTTTTTTACATTTTTTTTGTGTACTCATTCAGTGTCCGCCATGAGGTGTGTTATTGTTTTGTAATACGTCTCGTACATGCTCAAATCATGTACCTTCACTTGCCGGTCCATTTGTTCCCACTGCTAGTGCCAGCCATTCATCAGTGTGTATTTTGTATACATTGCACTCCTGTCACGCAATTTCACAAGCCCACATGTCCGGCATTCATTAATCAGGGTACGTGAGTTAATTAGGTGGGGTGGGGTGGGGTGGGCAGGGCAGAACCCCCTCTCCCAAATTCTGCGCACGACTTGTGTAATTATGTTCACAGCATTTGCTCATTAATACGGGATCGGGAATCGAGAGCTAATCAGTGGGTTGGCAACCCCCCTCTGTGTCCGTCACCCTTATCATCGCCACGTGCATGGAGGTAATAGGTGGGTTGACAGTCCCCCATCAGCACGTGAAGTGGGTTTCCGAGAGATAATTGGCCAGTGAAGCCAACTCCCTTCTACACACAACATCGTTTTCTTCATCACCACGACATACAGCCTAAATTTGTAAGTGTTGGCCAGTTGAGATTCATACACCCCCAGTTCGTATGTTTTGCTATCCTAGCCAAGGTGCAGGTTCATGTTTACATTCTCGCCACGCTGATGTGTACTGTTCACTTACGAGTGAGTTTGTTTACATTTTACCATCGCCGTTGTTTTCATGTCAGTGTTGCCAACCCCTACGTCTGCCTGTGGTCTATAGAGTCTGCTATACTCTCCAGGGTATGATCCAGTGCTGTTTCACTGCCTGACAGACACTGTGATGTTTTTTGTTTACGTGTACACCATTTATTTACTTTTTCACCACCAGGGTTTGTTTACGTGCAACTACTCAGTGTTCACTCCTGTTCAGCTGTTTACATTCACCTGTGCCTTGTTGTCTACATTTGCCCGTGCCTCATTTCTCACATGTACGCCCCATTATTTACATATCCCTTTACAGCATGTAAACTCTTGTGTTTGTTTACACTGCCCAATATCATGTTGTTTGTGTCGTCCCTGTTTCTTCATCGTTCTGCCCCATGTTCATTGCGAACATTTCTTTTTTCCTTTTGAATTTTGTTACTATTCCATCCATTTGTCACAGTTCTGCTCTAACCTCAACAGCTCTGCATCACTACCATGTGGGAGAGGGCTACCTCTCCATACCCAGCTACTGCACCGACCAGCACCGCTTGCGCTGCCCCATAACCTGCTGCACTCCAGCATGACCAGCACTTTGAGAGGTCTTCGCATTGCACCATTGGTCACCCTGGAAGGGGGCATTTGACGTGGCTCTCGCTGACCTGCTCAGGAGGCAGACCAGCGCTGCTCGCTGTGCATCAGCCATGCACGGCCATGCATGTCATGCACTGTTCTCTTTGCTATTCGTACATGGACGGGTTTTGTGACCCATTTAGTAATCCAAATGACCTGCTTGCCAAGAGAGAACTAGTGTGTCTGCGATTTAATTGGACGAGTGTTATGATCCCCTGAAGGCAGAGCCTAAAGTAAATACGAGGTATCGTTATCTCCAATTTGCTTCCCCTCAGTGCTTCTTAATTAATTATAAAGAGTGCCAGCCATGTGGCCTAAGAAGTGGAAGAGATCTATATTGGAAACACACTAAAACTCATAGTGTAAGTTTTGAGAGCTGATGCATGTTTCTTTCATTTAAAAAGGGAATAATTTGTGTTTCCAGTTTTTATTAAAGTAAACAATAAATTGATCTTGGTAATTCCGGCAGCCGCCATGCCAAGCGCCCAAACTTTATTCCTAGATCTTTCACTAAACTAATGTTTTAATTTATTTAAATGTTTTTGTAGGGTCTATTGCATGTAAAATGTTTTGTGTAATTTTTATATGATTTTCCATTCCTTCTTCTGCAAGCCTGTTCAGGCTTTTCCAAAATATCATAATTTTCCCCAGACACGTATAGCAACAAAGACACTGAACAAAAGAAACAAAAATGTGTTGGAATGAATACTTTAATTCCTCTTAAGTGTTTTGCTGTGTTGTATTCAATTTTACATGTACTTGTTTGTAAGATATGTGTAACGGCTTTTTCACTCACAGAGCAAGTGGGAGATCTCCTCTTGGTTACGGCATCTCCACACCATCCTCTTCAGTCTAGTTTGGCGGTCTCAGGAGCGAGCACACGTTCGCATCACAGGGGAACATCATCATCTTTGTCTGATCATTAGCAGCAATAGTAAGTGTCTTATCCGGAACATTAAATTTAATTCTTTTCTCCCTGCGCCACAAACTCATCTCTATAGACTAGCGGCCTCGCAGATTTTATTGCCTTAAAGTGTCCACGTGCTAACGAGTGCTTTTCGCAGTGTCGCCGATGATGGATCTTGTACGCCATGCCTACTTCATTTGAGGGATTTTGTGTAGTTGATTACCTGTATGTTTCTCTTTCAATTAATATACATAATTAGAGTGCTTCTCTTCTTAATTCACATTTTAATGTTTGTTTTTCACCAGGTTCTGGCCACTCCAGAGTGTTAAGTCCATGTGCACATTTACGTAATGTAAAGGCATCATTGACTTTTTATGTACTTTATTTATTTGTAAACACGAGCATCAAGAGGGATACGCTGCGTAGCTGTCGACCA
The DNA here is from genome assembly GCA_029891345.1 of Dryococelus australis. Taxonomy (NCBI): domain Eukaryota; kingdom Metazoa; phylum Arthropoda; class Insecta; order Phasmatodea; family Phasmatidae; genus Dryococelus; species Dryococelus australis. The sequence continues at coordinate 87,739,367 of CM056994.1, forward strand.
ACTACTACCCAGAGAGCCAAGAGTCCTCGTGCTTATCCATGCTATAGATGAGCTGGCACCCTACTGGAACTTTCGACTTTTCTGTGATAAATAGCCATGCATTTAGGTTTCTCTCAAACCAGGCATCCCTCGCTTCTCGAAAGCTGGCAACCCACAATAACTGTAAAGTAGGTCTAAAATTAATATAAATATAAAACGGGCAGCAAAGCACTCAAGTGGTGGCAAGAGTCATGCAACAATAAAGCCAAACTCGGAAGATGAGACCTTTTTCTCTCTGAATTCGACTTCGAGTTTCAACACTTCGCTGGCAAAGATAACGATCTCCCGACGTGTTATCCCAACAACCAAGCCTGAATGAAGAGGAAAAACCTGAAGATGAAGCAAACCGCAATGCACCACCTGAACGTCCAGAATATCAACCCAAAGAGCAGCTAAGACTCCTACAACTTTAGCTGAGCAGAAACCAAATAGATCATCATCAGCAACAAGACCCCGAAGTCAAGGATCTTCTACTCCAAAACCCACAAAGGTTTGAACAGCGAGACAACGCTGTGTGGTCTCAACACAACCAACCGAACACCAAACGGAAAATCTGGGTACCAAGGAATCTATGAGATGACATCTGCAAGCATTTCCATGAACATTCAGATGCAGGACACCCTGGAATCCAGGTAACTCTCACCGAGATTAGCACCAGGTATATCTGGGAGGGCATGAGCTAAGACGTCCGCAAGCATGTCAACAAGTGCTCGAAGGGCTGCCAACACAAGGCCTATCCTGCAGGTGCTTTATAGCAAAACCACGGAAGCCACATACCCCGTGGATCCAGATAGCGGCAGATCTGTTAGGACCCTATCCCCACAGTACAAAAGGGAATAGATACCACCTGGTCACTACAGATATGTTTTCATGCTGGATAGAAGCCTTTCCACTACTGAACCAAGAGACTCGCCATATCTCCCAGAAATTCAATTCAGAGATTTTTCTATGCTGGGATATATTCCCAGAATATCCTAACAGACAATGGAACCTAATTCGCTAGCAAACAGTTGCAGCTAGCATGTCAAAAGTGGGGAACGAAAACCTGGATGACGCCGCCCTATTATCCCTAAGCCAATCCAACTGAGTGCCGTAATCAGGAACTCAAAAAGTGTCTTTGCCTCAGCTTGGAAAAAGACAAGCACCACTGCGACTGCCACATCACAAGGATTCTCTTCACTCTGCGCTGTCGCATGAACAAAGCTATCGACTCAACTCCTAGCCAGCTGCTGTTGGGACATACCCTCCGATGTCCTGGGGAATAGCTGTGAGAACATGAGGCCACAGAAACCCCGCAACCCGAAGCCATACGCCTGGCCGCCTAGCAAAGAGTCGAGAAGGCCAGAGAAAGTCGAGAAGCGTACATCACCAAGAAGTATCCTCCGCCACGCACTGGAATACAAGCCTTTGAAATGGGAGATTCAGTCCTACTCCGCAGCCACTTCCTGAGCCGAGGGAACAACCAGTTTAGCGTGCATTCAGCCGGAAAATGGGAAGGCCCATACAAGGTCATTGAAAGCCAGCACAACATATATAGGGTGGAAGACCGCCTAGGACGAATACGAAAGGCAACCAGAGGGCAGATGCGAGCTTACCAGGAAAGTGCCTCGGGGCCTGCCCAATACACTACTACATCGCTGGTTTTGGACACCCTGTACAATGTTGCAGAGCCAGTCGAACCTCCCTATCATAAGGATGCATGGACATCGCAGCCTGCAGAGACATATGGGACAGAGCAACAAGCAATAAGAAACCACCTTTCTGTGCCGACAGGAATAGGATTCCACCAACCCAGATTCAAGGAGCCAAAACGACTGTTAGCATCAAAACCATTTGCTTTCCACTGAAAGTTCGCCAGTCAGCTTGGAAGATTGACCCCCAGCACCACAGAAGTATCTTGAAAAAGCCCATTAGATTGTGGCCAGTTGCAAGCACCTGCATCTAACTGCAGGCACATAGATGACTTCAACTAAAAGCTCCATCAGACAGACAGTGCACCCAGAATCTTTGTCTCGACGGGCCACTCCTGTTTTTCCAGCCAGCCAACTCAGCAAAGCCCCTGCTACGATGGACACCATAGCCGTAGCAGCCACCACTGCCAAGAACATGTCTTCCCCACGAGAGAGACCCACCAAAGCTGCCAGTATCCACTCATGAGGCCACCTCCCAGGCCATGGATCAGCTGGTACCTGCAGCCGCAATCATTCTGGATCGCTTGGCTGCCCTAGATGCCATGTTCACACTACACAGGGGCAGCCGCTGTAGAGTTTCAGACGCCACAGAGCGCCATGGCCGACTCCCAGGCCCAACACCCCAGATGAGTGGAAGACAGCACAGAGGCCCGCGCCTCTTCTGACCCCGAGGTCACTTGAACTTAGCCAGTACACTCTGCTCTGATTTCTACTTTCAGGTCACCTGTGCCAACCCATCCGGAGGCAACTCCTAAACTTGACTATCATGGACATGAGGAGGACGTAGCTGAGATGCCAGACAACACCTGTAATCATAGCAGATACGGAGGCCATCCCCAGGCCCTTTTTTCATGGACGTGAGGAAGTTCGTGTGGATCAACCTGCGGCACAGCTCACTCTGGAGCTTGCACTCTTTTTCTGAATGAGAACATCAACTGTGGAAGTGGTTACCAGCCAGCCTGCCCGAGGCCCAAACTGCCCCAAAAGGTCAACAAAGTCGACGGGCCGGAGTCACCTGTCTATACCACTACTCCGGACCCAGCAACCCCCGATCGAACAGAGGGGGTAGACAATATCATCCACCTACCCCTGATGGCAATGGAGCCACCCGACACCAGTCAGAAACTGGTCACCCATACCAGGAGAAGAGGGAGGCCACTCAGTGAAGTCAACGGGTTGGAGTCACCTGTCTATACCACAACTCTGGACCCAGCACCTCTTGTGTGAACTGCCATGGCAGCCCGTTTCATCTTCCTGCCCCTGACGGCAACAGAGAGCTCAACACATCGAGATGGCCATTCCAGGAAGCCACCGAGTTCCAGCATAAAATTCAGTCACTACGTGCATGTAGAGCCAGCTTGATGCCAGGCCACTACAAGGAGACACCATGGCGGCCTCTAGCTCACTTTAGATGGCCAAACCCGCAACAGTGAGTGTCAGTGCAACGAGTTCCTTATATTTTTTAATAGCAGTAGACGCTATATGTAATCATTAATCAGTTGGCCAAACACGTAGTGCATCGACAACCCTAGCGCAGTTACAAAATCACAAATTTTTTCTGAACGTTCCTTAGTACATTTGCTAAATAAACTCAGTAACAACACGAACTGGAGACACATGAGTGAGCAGTAATGATAAGCACACGTTGTATGTGTGAAATCATCATGATGCTGAGTGTACTTCATGTACATATGGGCAAAGACTGAGAGAAATTAAATGGGTGGGTTGGTTGGTTGCTATTTACAGACTTTGAAGTTTGCAACATGCCTTAGTTTATATCGAGATATGTGAAGACCTGTAAATAACAATTTTACTTTGTGTAGCATCAAGCATTTTCCATAAACAGAATTCTTTTACTTAAAAAGTTAACTTCACAGTTAATGCTATACTTTTGCATAAAAAGTGTTTGTATTGTGAAAAATCAATTCACATAACAATGACTTGCTTTCAAATGATTTGTAAAATAATCAATTGCAGCTATGATGGTGTGTAAGAGCATTTTTCAGTCAGCAACCAAAAGACACTATAAATCAATGAAAAAGGTGACGCCTAGCAGTGATTGATGTGTGTGTGAAGCCTAAGTACAGGTGTACCGATTCAGTGCTATACGGGTTTGTCACAGGGCCTTGAGTACGAATGTTAATATTTTATGGGTGCCAGCTAACCTCCGAGGGGAATCCGCTCGGGTTAACACGAGACTCTTGAGATGGGCCGTGGATGAAAAGCCCAGGCTGTAGTCCCCTGACATTTACTTGTGGTAGTAGTTCGTAGTGAATAAAATAAATACCTATAAGTTACTCTTAAACTGGGATATTTTGGCTCCCCAGCAAGCCTTACTAATGCAGAAGTACATTTGACATCGTAGACATACATGTGCACACTGTAAGCACATGGACTGCACCACATGGCTGATTGTTAATAAAATAATACTGGCACTACATTGAAAAAGGTCTCACAAGTGAGAATAATGTAGACAAATCCGATTTAGTTAAAAGAAGGATCTGATTATTCAAGAATCAAGTGTGATGGTACACAATTACACAACGGTTAAGCAGGCATACGGAATAAAGCCCCGCACGGGCTGAAGCTGTTAAGTGCCGTAAGCATGAACAATAATTAATGTTAGAATAAACCGGAGGGGCAGCGAGTCTGCTCCGGAGGGTGATTTGCTCGAGAGGTGCACAAAATAAATTGAAAGCATTACAGATAATTAAGTTATGGCAGTTACATGATAAGTACAAAAAGTACAAAGTTGCTTCACCACCGAGTTGCATCGTAGTGACCTAACCTGATGCCTGTTGAACCAAGACTAAAGATGGTCGTGTAGCGTCGGTGATGCCTTGTAACCGACGCAGTACCAGTACAAAAATCTCTTGCAGCAGAAATGAAAATGAATGATATGAAACATAGAACTGGATGAGATACATATTAAATTGCACTTTAATCATAACAGTTGCACGGAAAATTAGAAAAGGCTGTAAAAATAGGTGACAGAAATTTTTAGAAAAAATATTAATGTAGCCAATTAATATTACGCCAGCTTTGAAAACAATCTGAGAACGTCATTACACTTCAAATTATATGAGAAACATAAACTATTAATTCAAACGGCATTGAATTAACATTAAAATTTAAATAAAATGTGAAAGTAATTTTGGTCTGCGTGATTAGAGCATGCTGTCACGCACCAACAGTGCAGCATGTCAATATAAGTGATTTGCACTTTTGTGATATTAAAATAGCTCATTTTGTCTTTTAACAAATCTTAATACACTAGTCACAATGTTCAAGTCCGTTTCTCAAAATATTCTGGGATGGCCGAGTTCCGAGTGTACACGTGTGTCGCCCTTGGCACACGTGTTACTACTTTGTGTTATGTGGGATTTTTCCACATTCATTTACAGGATGCTACTTTAATGCAACGATAATTTTAAACACGAGGGCACTGAGTGAAAGGCTTTAATTTAAAACATAGTCCTTGTACAATCAACATTCACTGCACTGGATCAAGTAATGTGTGGTGGTGATGGTGCGCAGGTCGACAAGTGCTGTTCGTTACACGAGCCATGGACGGCATCAAAGGTTGCGAGAAGAAATTTATATTGCTGTAAATAACTTCAAATTTCTTTCAAGTATTCTGTGTGTAGTGGTGACATTGCAAGTAGTTAATGTCTCTACCACAAAACACTCATTTTGCCAACTCTTAGGTGGGCTGAGTCTAAAAAGTGCTCAGTTCACTATTTCCCTTAGCTTGTTTTTAACTATACACATAGTTTTGTCTGCTGTGTGATACTAGGAAGCTATGGTAGAGCCAACTGATATCACTGCACAGGCGCCTCAGCAGAGCATTAGATGACACAAACTGTACGAGTGCGGTTCTTTCATGGCAATTTATATATTTTTTGCTTAATATTCATAATTTTATAATTCCCCAAGAGTCGTACTATTCCGCGTAGAGCCGATGTGTTTTTGCTTTTATTTTCCACAGCGCTGCTGTGCGAAATTCATTAGCAAACTAAACGTTAAAGTTCAGCATGTAAGACTGCACGCTTTAATGAAAGAGGCCCGCGGCACAACACTCAGTTTCCTCATGCAAGTTCAAACACTAACAAAATAAATAAAGCAATACAACACGAAGAGCTCTGATAAAAATTAAAGACTACAAAATGCAGCATCCTGGTACTCCCGTAATCCTATCCTTTCAAGTGCGAAGAAAGAAGGAATGCAGAGTCCACGCAACAGAGAGATATGGAGGAGGATGTCTGACATTGCCGAAACTAAGAAACTACATACATGTGTCTCACCAATGCACCTGCTCTCAGCCGTTGACCTTCAAGCCAGCCGATTCTTCAAAAGCCAGGTCAAGTTCATTCATGAGGGTAGTGGCGCACAGAGCAGAAAACAGAGTAGCAGACACTACAGAAGCACAACCAGGAAAGGAAAAATAGCTTTTGAGAGGACAGTTTGACATTCTCTGAAAGGAATTTTTTCTCCACTGAGACGGCACTAGCCGAGAGGAAGGCCGATTGTTCATGCAAGGACACTCCCACGTCCTACCTAGGAGGAATTTGCTTCCATCTCTCTTCAGGGATGAGCTCTAATCTCAACCTGTTTAGACAAGGCTAGTTGAGAGAGAGAAGCGATTGCTGTTGCGAGGACAGTCCCACATCCTTTCAAAAGGAATTTCTCTCTCATCTCCCTCAAGGATGAGCTATCGTCACAGCGGAGAGGAGGCAAATTGACACATGACACATTGTCAACAATGGTAATTAGACAACTTCAACTTCTCAGCATAACTCACAGCGCATTTGATTTCTACAGAGTTTGCATTACCGTTGGCCATGTGATGTCAGAAGATAGCACTGTCTGCATGGCAAGAATGGACGTTCCAGCCAGCACCTTGTATTATTCACCGTCCCATCGCAGCTATGGGCCTCAAGGCAACGAGTACTACTAACCACAGCTAGATGGTCCCACTAGTATTTTTCGGAGTTTGTCTTTCATCCTCCCAGTCGGTGGTGACGTCGCACCACAGAGCTATGCTTTTCACCAACCCCCGCTCAGCAACCATCCCACGCCCTCTAGACGCCAGGCCAATGAGCGCCAAGCAGCCGCCCGGCAGAGTATACATACAGTCACAATTCGACTCAGGAGCAGTCATCGGCTCATCTACAAGCCTCAACAAAGAGCAGTCTTCAGTGTTCCACCGCACTCGCTGCTGGAACTGACCCGCCTGCTCCTTAAGCCTTTGCTTAGACCTGTCTTCATTTTCCCACCATGCTATCAGCCAGGGATCTGATCAGTCTGTACACTCAGTCTTCACCGCACTCGATGCCAAAGTACTACCCAGCTTCATTCCTCACTATACCTTCCTTACTTCACCGCACCTTTGTGCCAGAAGGAAAACCTATCCTATGCTCTATTGTTGGACATATCCTGTCACGCCTTGCTTAGTTATCCTAGCATTGCATCTTTCACCATCTATCTACACTAGAAACAGCAGCCCTTTCTGGACAACAAAGGGATAGGGAGTCAGTTTAGTTTTCAGTTTTTATCACAGTGTTACGCTACCTGACCCCATACTAGTCTAGAACGAGTTGCCTCTACCCGTATTACATAGCTCAGCTCCCCGTTCCCCGTCAAGCTCTCTACAAAATGCAAGAGGGAGTACGTCACAATGTGTTTACTTCCAGTAACACAGAATAAATGTTGGTTTAAACCTATCCTTGAGTTCCACTTCCCTGAAGATGTTGCACCTTTCCCAGTTGACCTCACCCTTGACTGAAATGCATGTGATCCAATGAACTTGTACTCAATGAAACCAAAACATGTCTTGTTTACCCACAACACTAGCTTGGCCAAACTTTTTACATACTTCGGTAGGTAGAACGACGGAGCCTACACAGGTACACGGGTTCGAACCTGCTTGTCAGTTCAGTGCTCATTCTTTCCAGCGCACCTTAGTGCCGAAAGGGACGTTCCCTGAATTGGGAAGATACAGTCAAAGTCAACACCCATGTGTTGAGACAGCAGACAGCGAGGCCTAATTTTCTCTATTCACAGCGCCTTCGCGCCAAGAACTGAGATTGGGTATTCGCTCATTGGCAGCCGCTCACGTGGCTCTATACTGTAGAGTACCACAAGCCCTGCTTTTCACCTCACGGATGTGAGAGTGTGTGACTGCAGATGCCTTTCTCCAGACGAAGTGGTCTGAAGGAGAAGGTGAAACAGGTGCTCATTTCCTCTGGGCGTTTGCAAGAGCTGACCCCCACATTTGTCGTTGCAATAGAGCAGCTCACACGTAGGGATCACACTGAAGCCCACCGACGCCTGCCCATTTCAGTCATACATAAGAACCAAGAGACTTATTCCAGCCACCAACATGCCTGACTAACGAAGTTCACCCATGGTTTGTGGAATACTTCAGTCAGCCGAAACAGCAGCCAACAGCCACTGTCACCAACCTTACGTCTGTTGCGCTGTCCCCCACCGACATGAACCACACCCAATAATCAGCTTCCTCAAACCTCAGGAACATTAACATGAGCAGTCGTTCAGCAAGACACACATCCCAGTATAAGCAATCTTAATTGCCCAGGTATACTGCCCAAGGCTCAGAACCTGAAATAAAAGATTGTCCTAGCAGAATCATACTTTGTGCCCTGCCGTAAAGCTACCAGGCCAGTACTCTAAACAGGGAAAGCACCGGCCCTACGTACAGATTATTCTTTTTACGAACCCTCCAGAATAAAGGTCTACTTAGCACACAAACAAAATTACTCGTCCACTACTGCCTGATGTAATACCTATTTGCCTAGTCGACAGGGCGTCATGCGTCAAGAAGTAGGGGAGAGGTAATTTGTCATGTGATATCTGTTTACAGAAAACATTTTCCTATATAAGAAAGAAATAATATGCACGGCTGAAAGAAATATAATATACTTTAAGATAGACTGCTCTTCTTACTGATTAATAATAATAATAACAGGTTAGATTTAAACATAATATGAGAATTATAGTACTGTAGTAACTGATGACAACTGGTGTATATTGTGTAGGAGTGCAGACGGGATCAGTTCTTTCACAATATTTTTGTCTTTGGGCGCCAGTCTTTAGAAGACGATTAAATTTGTAAACTCATTACCTACTGTTGAAATGTGTAAGTGTGGGTGTGTTGTTTGAATGTTATGACAATTTGCAGTTGTGTGATTGTGCTAATGCCTCAGTAATATACGTGCACAAAGATTATCCAGGCATTGTAAATCATGCACGGACATGTACACATTATATGAACACACAAATACCATCACTCCAAGATTATAATTGCTACTTAAATATAGCGATTAACACAATTATTTTAGGTAAGGAAAACAAAACAATATCTTTGAAGCATTTACTGGGAATATACGAGGGAAACAATAAAATAATATAATGCTTAACACAGCAGAACATATACACTTCAGTTAAACTATAATAAAAATTAAATTATTTTACTAATATTAGTATTCTGCCGCCAGTGTCATAAATTTATGTTCTACCGAACAGATCACCTCAGTTAACACAGTATGACCAGACCACATAATGATAATATTTGAATATGGTCCAAATTAATGCTGTATTTTACTTATGCTTTGGGTTTGACTCGTCTGCAGAGCAAGCTTGAGACTCAAATTTTCCACAGGACACTGGGACATATTGTTATCTTTCACAAGAACAGGTCGCGATTTGGTCAGTTCCATTACTAGTACAGCTTTTAATTTAGAAATTGCCGAAGATAAGAAAGTTACTTTTTATTCACGTACACTGGACGGCAGGACACACCTTGGGCAATGAATAGAGACCTTACTTGACAATGATTCAGCAAACGCCTGGAAGGGATATCGGTATCTCACCGATTCATTGTCTCCCCTCAAAATAATCCGACTCCAGTTGTGGGCGCAGCGCCTCTGCTACGTCCATCTGACATCATCTCGTTGTCGGTCCTCATATATAACCAGGCGTCCTCTCGGAGCTATCGCACTAGTGTATTGTGTACCGTCCTCCATTGTGTAGAACACACTCTCTCTTTTGAACTCCTCTCCTTAGTTCCTTAGTAACATTAGCTCGTAACAAACAGTTTTTAAGTTTTATTGTAGATTTGAACTTGGCGGCAATTGGCATCAATTAAAAAATCAACCTCTTAGCAAGCTGGCTAAGGTTATAGAGTTCATCTAGCCAGTAATGTTGGCAAATTATAACAGAGAAAAATTATAAAGGAGTTCATATATGTGACCATCAAAATTCTAATTTCAGTTTGTTGATGAAAAGATTAATAAAGGTGTTGAAAATAACTAAATCAATATTTGTTTAAATATAAATAATTACTTCAGCTTATTATTATTATCATAAATCTGTTTTCCTCATTTTCTTTTCCAAACCTTGAAAAAAAAAATGATAGTGCAGAGAACTTAGGTAAATAAAAACATTTACTTTTCCTTTCAAATATAAACTGGCATTAAAGTAAATAGACAAATCAAGAACACTGTTTTGGAAATACTGTAAGGGCAAACCCTCACAATACGAAAGTATTTACAAAATAAAGAACATAACATTCTGCTCTATATCATTATTTTTTGAAGGTAAATGAAACAATACTATTGCAACATATAATGAAGTAGAAAAAAAAAGTGTTTCATTTGCAACATAACACTGTCAAGATAACACAAGAAAAATAATTTTAGTAAAGAATATATAGTTAAATAGCAATATGTCACATTGTAGCACGTGTAAGAAAGCCAGCATGAAATATTACAATAACAGTAATATAAAGACTTATGCATGCCAGAATGCTGCGCAGCGTGACTGCGCACTCTATGGACGACTCCACCCCATCTACGAGCCACATGCGCTCAGGGGCAGAATATGTAAGCGGCAATTAAAATTAAATGTATCGCGCTAAAAAGCCCACAAGCCTGGGTGGCCGATCACATCATTGTATATTACGTGCATAACTACAATTCCCATTGCCCGTCCAGAATTAGGCATGCAAAATGCACCCCAGCGAATGGCTTTATTATTATTGAGAATTCTACTACTCGTGTCTGGCCCCTGGAAGAAGTTCCTGCAATCACGAGAGATGGTCACAGCCAACCCGCCTCAGAGACAGGGGTTTTAATTTGTCAGCCTCCACGTGAGGCGATAAGAAACTCGCAGCGTGTCTGCACCCCCGATGAATGTGCCCCCATGGAGGAAGAGTATGCTACCCCCGTACCCCGAAGAACTGCTGACCAGAGAAAATTTAGTATAAATACAGCCCTGGCAGCTAGCACTGGAGTGTGGCGCCGGGCTCAGCGACCGAAGAGGATGAGTGCCAAACCCTTAGTCTGCTCAATAATCTTCTCAGTCTGCAAGGACTCATCCTCCTCAGTCTGCAAGGACTTACCTTCCTCCAGTCCGCAAGGGCTCTGTTGCTCTCACTCCAGTCCATGGAGGACTCTCCTATACCCAGCTTGTAGAAGGCTTTCCTTCGGGTTTGACCAAAGGATCCTCAACTTCCTACCGCCAACCCTCCTTTCTTGACCCGCATCTTAAACCTGAGTCAAGAATCCATCTATCTCTCTCTCCCCCTCTATATCTCTCTATATCAATCTCTACATCTGTCTATATTTCTCTCGCTCACCAAGGACCTGCACATGAGAAGTTCAGCAGCTACAGGTATACCCCACCTTCTGGTAATCCTTACCCAAGTCAATTTCCCTTGACCCAGCGGTAATGAGACGTGTCACCTACCTGATTAGCTTCCCCTGAATTAATCTAGCAGCTGTAAATCGCGCTGCTATAACTTTTCATTTCTAGCCACTGTAAATTGCGTTGCTATGGTCTTTTTTTTTTTTTCCAGCTGTAAAGTTGCATAGCTATAGTTTTGATCTTCTTCAGGCTGGCCTTCGCCTGACCCCCATTTTGTTTATGTAATTCTCGTATCATACTTTTATTCAAATTGTTTGTAAAACAATTTAATTTATTGTGCATTCTTGTATTAGTGATAACCATTACGTTTACTCCCCAGGGGCCAAACCCTGCAATAAACAACCACGTAACGTTGAATTCTTGTGTACCGTTACTAGTAGATAGCGGACCCTTGATTCCTATCTTTGTGTGTTGTGTTAATTCTATTTAAACAGATGTACAATAAGAAAGGCAGTGCCCCCAGTAAGTAAAGACGTAGGAAACGTCGTGCCCTTGCTCGAGCTAATGCCCAATCCACATCTGAGGACGAACTGCCGGTTACGTGTCCAGCTAAAACACCACGAGCTATTTCTCCTTTTATTCCTTTGGATATCTCATCCCCGCTAGACCATTTACTCGGTGGCAATTGGCCTGGGTATCCGACAACGGAATATGAGGATCAGGAGAAATTATTAAGTCAGGAAAATGACAATCTTGCTATCCAGATCCAGAAAACATTTAGTAATGATAAGTTAAAATTTGGACGGCGTGTCCGAGTGAAACATCTTGCGGGCACAGTACTCCCGAAATATTGTGACATTAAGCTGGCAACGGGAAAGGTGAACTGGGTTCGACTCCCTGCACAACCCGACTCCCATACCCGTGTGACATGCCCCACGATAGGTTTTGTTCCAGCCCGTCAACCTACTAGATCAACCATCACATCCATTTGGGATCGCTGGCATCCTGCGTATATTGGCGACCCTAATCGTGAGAAGGATCGTGCTCCCTGGGCGGGAAGCCACCTCTATCCGACACTCTGGGGTTTGATTCCGCTTCAGCCTATTGTAAACCTGCCTCCAAGTGGTCGAATGTTATATCCAAACCCCAAACGCCTCCTAGGCCTAATTGAAGGTATAGTATCTGCCGTGGTAGGCTGGTCAATATTTCCGTACTACCTTCCAAGATAGTCACCCCCCAAAGCACATGCATCAAGACACATCATCAAAATACTAACAATAACATTCGTACTCTTATTTTAGGTATGAAAGTATTTTTTGAAGAGCTTTCCTCTTTGCGTTACTAATGCCAAACCAAAATTTTACCAGTGATAACTCCTTTACTGCTGGGAGTGAGTCCAAGCTGATACGTTTTTCAGCACATTAGTTTTTGTAGAACTAGGCTCTTCAAAAGCAAACGTGTCTATAATCTATACGATGCATGGTTTCTTCTTTGTAACCTTTAAATGAGATGCCTTTCTTATTCCTAGGTTCTTTGTTTGTATACTGAGATGCTAAAAGAGCAACATTAATAAAATAATCTGTAACCATAGGTATCACCTGAAAAGGAGTATTAACTCGGGCAGATTACACTAGGTCTTCTAGTTCCTTTGGCACCATAGGTTTTGAAACTTTGCACCTCTTTTCAATGTCCCCTAAGTCCCGATCACAGTCCATGAAACTGTGCCCACTGACAAAATATTTCAGTTCCAATAACTCGAAGAATCCATTACTGACAAAGTAAATTATGGCCATTAGTATGATACTATTCTTGTTTTGCGCTGCAAAGTTGTCATACCAAATTACTAATTTTTTTCTTTACAATAACTCCAGATGTAATAACCTTGAAAAAACAGGAGGCTACTTTATTCTACCTCTTCCTCGTATTCCTTCATACCACATGTACATGTAGCCATCATATGTATATGCTAAATTCAAGCATAAATTGTACGTAGGCACAAACATTACCTTTCGTAAGTACATGCACAGTGATGTTATTTTACTGCCTGACATTTGTGAAGTTAGTCTGTTCACATGCATTCTTGAGCTTCCTCAGCTTTCATGTGATGCTGTTCCAAGTTTGTCCTTGCTTCAGCCTTTTCATTTTTGTTGTTGAGCATGTAATTGTAGCCTTAAGAGTCCTATGCAGACAGAGCTTGCCTGCGGTGAGCTCTCCTAGCCACGTGTTTGAGCAGCCCAGAAGGTGTGGCTTAGTCGGGGGTGGGACTAGTGGCACTGGCGAGGTGGTGACGTGTCCGTTACACAGTCCGGTGGAGGGGAGTGGCCCATGGACCTGCCACCACTCATTTTGGTTTCGCCACCCGCCGAGAAATGGTCCGTATCTGGAGTAGGCTGAAGCCAGGACAGCTCAGAACTGTGGGGGGATAGGGGAAACAGCTCCTTCGTAATAACTGGACAGCCAGAAACTCACTACTATGTCTTATTCCTTACATATGTTTTATAAAATATTAAAACAATTCAATTTAGTTTACATTACACATCATTCTTTATTATCCAGTACACTTCTTCAAGTGTGTATAACATTGTCTCTTCAAGTCTCTCTAATTATTGCAGTTTTTATCACACATAAACTTCACTTTATACATTAAATAAATCGCAAAGGTTGTAAACAAGATATATGTTACAGTAAAAAATTTTTGAATCAGAAAATCATACTGCAATGTTTATGCTGAAAAGTGACAATGGTACAAATGGGCTGAAAGAAATAAGTATTACTGGGACTTCAAAAATGCAAACTTTACCATGAAGAGTCCATACCAGGCACAGGAAGCAACATTGATGTGTGTTTCTCGTAACATGAGTTGTAAATACCCACAAAGTAAAAGTCGTACAATATGAAACTATCAAATTTATTTGATATTTGATATTATTAACCTTACCATCACAATTCCAGTAATTTATTGGAAATTTTTAAGCAGAATTAATATTAATTTATTAAATTACATCTCCACATTTATTCTAGTTTTGCTAAAACTAAGCAAGTTAAAAACAGATAGGAAACAGTTTCAAGGTTAACATAATCTTGTAAGAACAAAACAACAATACTGTAGTCTGTGGGTTGGAACAAAGTCATAGACAAACACAGTTCTTTCGGATTTTGTTGGTTATAATTTGTTATGACAGACGAAGGGCTCAAATTACTCAGTCACAGCTCTTTCCGAAACAAATTTTATTTAAGATAAAAATTTTTTAAGTGTTAGTGTTATATACAAATTAAACAATCAATTACGAACAGCACATCTTCATTGACCATGATTGCTGCCATTCAATTAACTTTACAGTAAACAAACTGTAACTAATTTAATAAAACAACTTACATAATAAATTCCTTAAAAAAAAAAAAAAAGATCTGAAATCACATATGATATGTACATACAATATTTAATCATATAAATATTTGAAATTGAAATTACAATTTGGGTTATCTGCATTGTGATAAGTTTATGCAAACTAATTCAACTCATTCGCTTCTGAAGTATTACTGAAACTTCTGTGGGTAATGTAACCCTTCATCCATAAGTTACAGATCTGTTCACTCAGCCGTTACCACTGAGATGAGAAGGCTTGACAAATCCCGCGTGACACAAGCCAGAAGCAATACACTCCAATCACGGTGCGTGAGTGTGGTGTTCCATGGAATATGAGGTGCTGTCAGGGACAACAGAAAATTGTAACTGGAAGCAGTTAGTTTTTAAATATGTGTGAAATGTCTACTGTAATTAACAACTGAGGTAAATTGAATGACAATATTCGAACTAATTGCAACTATATGACTGATTGCAGACCAGTGGCCTTTGTTCAGAAATCTGGTACCTAATAGTCAACATAATTTTCCTATCTTGTTTTACCTGCTTTACTGCTTTGTGTTTTTTGAACTGCTCCATACTTAATAATTATATTTTGTTTTTACCATGCTGAAGTCCACAAACCTATGCAAATTAAGAGAAATGCAGGTGCTTGCATTTATTGTATAGGACCTACAAGTTTCCGCCGAGATTTGGTAACATTAAAAACTTTTACACATTTTTGCAAATAAGTAATTTGTTTTCAGATTATGCCAAAAAAAAAAAAAACTTGAAAGTTACGTTACATTAATATGTTTAAGTGCAATAAACAAGTATCTTAAACACAGGGAGGTGGGGACTGGTGTATCCCATACTTCCCCGAAAAATTATGCTTCAGGTACATAACGTGTTAAGAAACATGACACATCCTTATGTGACCGAAAGTCTGCTTACATCTACATCTTAAATTGCAATGTAAAACAAGAGTAGTTAAGTTTATAATCACACTAAGCCAAAATGGATTAAGTTCATGCAAACTTGCATAGCTGAAATTTTTTTTAAAAGCTCAGAGTGCAATAAGTAACAAAAACGAACATGTTTGCGGGTCCATGTTTTAAAATGCCATCCATTGAAAGTGGATGAACTAGTGCAGAGACAGAGGAAAAGTAACAGACTCATTACATAATGCACGAAATAAGGCAAGATTTTTTTATAAACACACAATTGCAAATTTTGTACATGCTACTGAACACAAACTAATACAGTGAATGGATTAAAAATCTTAATTATCATATATCTGCAAACTATTATTTTATAAATTAGGAAATTATCTGTGTCTGGATAGCCTCTAATAAATTTATTTCAAAAAATTAATATTATTTATGATGTAATTACTGACCCTAGCAATTAACAATATTATCATTATTGAGTGTAAGTTTGTTAGTATGACACCATAATTCATACTAATAAACTTAATGGAAATTATAGGTTGCATTATATTTGTTACCACACAGTAAGGCCAAGAAGGGTGGGCTCTATATGGTATGGCCCTCCCTCAGCACATAAAGATGCTGCCCCCATGATTTTTCGATTTATAAGGTAATCAAATAGATAGACAAAAATAAATTACTAAATTTTGTCACACGTTTTCTTTACAGAAAGAATGAATGTGTCTAACATACATTACAATATAATAAGGTTTCTTAATTATACTTTACACAGTGGTTTATTTTTAAAGCTTTCTTGTATATAATATACAAAAATAATATTATAGCTACTGGAACAATATAAATATCACAATATCAAATAACTGAGACACAGAAAATTTTACATAAGGTTATACAATATTATTGAGTGTAAAACAATTTGCAATTCTAGCTCGTTTGCACCAATTCAGTATGTACCGAAATCACTCATTTCGAAAACATTTCTCATGGGTTAAAACATAGGTACATAAAATACTGTCACACCAAAAGTATCTTTAATACATTATCAAAATTAAATTAGTACATACAATCATTATCGTATCAATATTCACAGAAAAATGTAAATACATTACAGAAAATAAGTAGTTATTTATACTTCCACACACGTTAGCCAGCATCTTAATGTCTACTGTATGGAATATTTTAAAGCAAATTTTATTACTGCAACATAACATTTTTTATTCAAAATAAACATAAAACAATGCCATAAAAAGTAAAGCAGATATAAATCTGAACACAGTTTGACAGTAAGCTAATCTTAGTTAAGGGCGCTGCCTGAACACAGAACAAAACAAAAATGTGGCATTTTCAACAGCATCGAAATAATTAAATACAGCATTTATAAATTTAATTAAGTTTTTAACTTTTTTTTAGATTACATTACTTGAACACACCATGTCATAAACTTGAAAATGAGCTCAATATATCACAAATTCTGATTTTATTCACAAATATAGTGTCTGTAAAAAAAAAAAAGAGAAGATATTTACAATGTTATCAAAATGCTTGTGTGCATTTCTTATAAACTAAATCTATCCTCCTGTCTTTTTTAGAAGAAAACAAGTCGATGATACTGTCATTAAAATTTGGTATTTTGTTTACCATATCTTTTTCTATCGAAAGCATGGCTAATGCACTCAGTCTGTCTTCGCTCATTGTACTTCTTAAGAATGTTTCTATCCTCTTCAAGGTTGAAAAACACTTTTCAGCTTCAGCTGTAGTCATGGGAACTGTAGAAATAATCAGTAACAGTTTGTGAGTCTCGGTAAACATGGTTTGTAAGCTGTTTTCCACAACAAAATGCAGGAGATTGGCTGATCCACTCATATTTCAAAAGTCCTGTCGTTTGTAGATTACTCCCAGCTCAGTTTTCAGACGAGCCTTATCTAAAAAAGGGTACGTTTTAGTTGTATATTCAAGCAGATGAACTAGAAACTTCATATCATATTCCTGGAAATGTTCTGCATCAAAAAGACATACAGCAGAATAGTATGTGGTAAAAAAAAAATCTTTCCTTTACTTGATTAGCAATCACATCACACACTTCTTTGGCTGCAACAGTTCTATTTATATGGACATATTCCACTTTCCGTTTTTTTAAATGTTGCTCTGGCACTAACATTTCAGCTTGAATTTTCACCTTCTCCATATTTACTCTTTCCTTCTCAAATGAATGTCGAAAACTGTCAACATGTTTTCTGATTTTATTTGCATCGATACTCATTTTTTGTAGCTCATTGTATACAATGTCCACATAGGCATAATGTTGTGAAAAACTGTGAGCCAAAATACAAATACTGGATCATCCAACATGCACCGAATAGCTCCAGCTTGGTTGATTGTTCTTGACCTGCTTACATGATGACTTAATTTCTTCATGCATTCAATAAGTTATTTTTTGTACTCGTACACTGTGTTAACCATTTAACTCTTAAAATTCCAACTTGTAGAGGAAGCATGAGGAATTCTCCTACCAACAACATCATCAAGAACACCAATCCTTTGAGGTGAGTGACTAAAAAAGTTCATTATATATCACTTTAAGTTGGAAAAAAATACACAGACTTGTTGATTTTGATTGTAGATAGTGCTACAATTAAATTCAACTGGTGTGCATAGCAATGCACATAATGTGCATGTATATATTGTTGCTGAATAATAGTCCAAACACCATTATATTGCCCACTCATTACGCTAACATTGCCATAGCTCTGAGATATCACTTTCTCATGTTCATCGACAACACTTTCCAAAACAGTATGAATACATAGAGTGATTGAAGCAGCATCATGTCCAGGAGGATTAACAAACTGCCAGAATCTCTCAACTGCTTGTTTGTTAGGTAACACATAGCAGAAAACAACAACAAATTGGAACGTTGATGATATGTCTGTTGTTTTGTCTGCGATAACTGAAACATTATTTGCACCTGAGTTTTCTTTTTTTTATGTTTTCTTGGCAGACATTAAGCATGCAACCTAGCAAATCGTTTTGGATTTCTTTACCAGTCCTATTATAAACTGTTGCATTTGTGAGGTGGTCTTTTAAACATTTATCTAACTTTGCTGGAAAATTATCCAGACCTCGAAGCGCAAGTTCAAATGCCCTGCAAAAGTTTATGTAATCAATAATTTTAGAAAGAGCATAACGATTTTTTGAAACTTGCTCGTTATGTCTTTTAATGTTCAAACGATAGGCACTTTCAATTTGCTGGCGAATATCAAATTTTCCCAAAAGATGAAATCCAGAATGGAATTCAAATACGTCTGTGCACATTAATGCTTCTTTATTTTTTGACAAGCGAGACAAATCTGAGATGCCAAAACTTACCCAACTCGATTCACCACTTTGTTTTGCGAAGAGCAGGCAGGGAAAACAATAGAGTCGGTTGGTCTCTACGCATCCACAGATCCAAGAGTTTTTTTTCATAAATGTCTCCCTTGAATTCTCTTCTGAATTCCCCATTTTTTGACTTTGTCACTTGTATTATATTAAGTTGAGGCGTTGGTTTGCCAGTTTGTTTTATTTCAATTTTCCTTTCCAAGGATAAACTAAAGAATACCAGAGATTTTATATATGAAACTGTTAACTTACTCAAGGACATAACAAGTGATTTTGTTGTTAAAAGTGTTAAAATTAATACTTAAAATGTTGCACATAAATAAAATAATAACACTTCACAAACAACGCAGTCAACATTCTCGAAGAGTGAGCAAAAATTGGCAAAACTTGACAATGCTAGTGCCACGCATGAATAGCCCTGCACGCACAACTGATCTGTGCTCCTGGGCTGGCTAATGGGAAGGTACCCCCACCATGTCGCTCCAAGCCACACGTGAGATGCCGCCCACTTATACTCCATCGCACGTTCGATCGGGGCAAACAAAGCAAGTGGCAGGTGTGCACGGATAATAACAGCGCTCAGCACATTAAACAAGTAAATAGGTGGCATTCATTTTTGACATTTATTTTATCCTATCATTATTATAATTACTATTACTGTAGAACCTACTTAATAGAGATCTTCATTGGTAGATATTGCCGGGGGTTCATGTACGAGTGTGTTCTAATGCACTAACCGCCACTGGTATTTAGGTCATTTTCTATACCCGAGGCATATTCCAAAAATTAATTACTGAACAGAATTTTTTCTTGTTGAACACTGATACACTTATTTTATAATTTATACACTGAATTTTGTAATAATGCCAAAATCAAATTTAAAAATATTATTTTACATAGCATCTACTACACATTTAATATAACCAGTGGACAAAATAAAAGCAATATACTTGTTGACACTTTTACGAACAAAAGACATTGCAAACAGTACAGAATTTTTTTTTTCCAATTTGCAAATCAAAGGAACATTTTGTGTCTGCTTTTAAAACATACGCAGTACACCCAAAAAGTTCCAAAAAAGTTACAACAACATATGAAGCAGAAAAAAGACACACTGTCTCCAAGACCAACGGGGAAACTTTGTTTCATCCTTCCTTGAGCTGTCACAACTGGATGTAGGTCGATAAAATCACTGGTCATTTCTTGGCTAAGTGTTTGAACTTAGTGTGAATTTTGAAGCAACAATTTTTAAAACCAGAGTAACGTCCTGTAAACCAATATTGTTAATAATGCTGTTAAATTATAGCTAACATTATATAATGGAAGCCATATAAAGTGACAATGGTTGAACAGAGTTTAATTGTTGAAATGCTTGTTTAAAAATTATGTTGAAATCGTAGATAGAATACGATTACAGAAAAGGGTGCCCCACCGTAAAGATTATTGACCTGAATATAAGCGCATACACTTGTTGCGATATTCCGAAGAGAATACAGAAAGTATATGCCTGAAATATAACAATTTGTGAGTAATTTACATATTACCACTCTATTCCTAGCTGATTGTATACCAATATTAGACTTAAAAAAATCGTAATTAACTACCCACTGCATTCACCAGGTACAACAAAGACTTTTTATTTGTGTTTTCAAGGCTCAAGTCCAAACAGTATTTTTTTTTTATATTTACCAAAATAAATTATTTAGAAACCAGTCGTCATTATTCTTGCATAACACTACAAGTAAAGTGCAGTGAAATTTACAACACGCTTTCCTGGAACTAGAAAAGCTAAGGTCGTTTTTTAAGTAGTAAGTTCTGTAGACTTCATGTTTTTTATAAACATGGAGACACATATTAGAAGAGGTATATTTTACTTGTGAACATGCAATATTTTGCTTGAAAATATACTAAAGAAATTTTTGGCAAGTATTGTAAATAGGATTTTTTTTTTAAAACATACAAAATTTTTTTTACTTACATATCAAAAGGTTAATTTTTTTTATGAAGACCTTCCAAGAAAATGAGACTGCAATTAGAATACAATTTTATAACGCCGTATTTTTAGAATCTTTAAAGTTACAAAACAAATGATCATGCACACGTATAGAAAGAAGTGGTTAGCATGTAAAATACAGATTTTAGTTAGTTACGTAACTCTTTTAATGCACTCTGGATTTTCTTTGTCACTACAGAATTTATAAACATGTGAAACTTAGAACATATTGCAATCAACTCTGTATTGTTCAAATTTCTTTTCTTTTCTTTTTTTTTGTTTTTAGCCTTTTCCCAAGTGTCTGAAATGTAAAACGAATGACAAATGTCCATGTTTCTTGTATATCTGGGATCTACTAACTCAGACAGCATACAGTGATAATAATGTAAAAGTTTGGGTTCCATTTCTTCCTTCCGAAATTGGTCGTCTCGTTCAATTATAATGTCACAAATATTTTTTTTCTTCAGACGTCCAGACAGCGAAAATGCAGTAATCCTTTTCTGCAATAGTGTTTTCCCTTCAGGCACTGCCAAATCAACAGTCTTGCCACTTGCTGATGAAGGACATTTAATCTCCACGATTCCTGTATTTCCGATCAAACCATCTGGTGTAGCGCCCAAAAATGAAAATTCTTTGTCTATGAACCAACCACACTTCTCAACTTTCATTCCTCTTTATTGCTCAAGTTGTTCAATGGCACCTTGCTCCGATTTCCTGCCATAGTTTACTGAAGGAAGGAACGTTCAGAATGTCGGAAGAATAAATTATGTTCCGAACCAGCTTGACACAGGTTGTTGTTGGTCTCCTTTGACACACTTTTCCAAAGCCAGAAGCTATGAGCATTTCCCTCATTTAAAGCCATTGCCCACTTCCTGACTGAAGAAATGTATTTCTTTCAATTTGATGACAATCTTCTTCTGACAGCTCTAGACTCTTCAAAGATTCGTTCTCTTCCTCTTGATATATATCTGGATCCATGTCAGGCTGTTGACAGTTTGTTCCATAATCCTTGTCTCTGAAAGATGAGACGAGTGACTTTTTGGCATGTTTTCTTTAGGATATGGAAGATTTTTTTCCTCTTGGACTCACAATCTCTAGTTCTTCGTCTAAATTCTGAATGCTTTGCCATTCCATTGGGGCTTATACCTTTAAACATGGCTTTATGAAGCACATAATGGGGAGTTTTGGTATTGTGTGCTATAACAGCACCTGCACATCTACCCTGATACGATCGTTTTGTAGAGTACTTTACCCTTTTTTCCACCTGAAAATTTAACTACAACTGCATTGAAGTGTTCTACTGTGTTGCTGTCTACATCATGGATCAAGCTACGGGAATGAGATGGATCTCTATCAAGTTTGGCATGGATGCCATTCACTACTCAACTTAAAATACTATGCAGGTCAAATTGGGCTCTGGCTCCCCATTGGCCCCAAAATGTGGTTTTATATATCAATTCTAAACCGGTAAATTGATCTGGACCAAATCTGGCAGGGATACCCTTCAGTACCAAACCTTAATACTAAGTAGGACAAAATGGGTTCTGGTTCCTCATTGGGCCGAACCCCCCCCCCCCCCCCACCCACACACACACACACACACAAAAATTTCTACCTAATATGTTGATGCCAGGACAACGCCCTTGTGCGAGTAGCCAATAACCGTGAGATAGGAGAAAATAGTGATTGGTTTTAATTGAACTAGTGGCATATTCACATAAAGATTGATTCCCATTCCATTTTAATTTGGAATTAACTTTGTAGGCACTATTGGCTAAGGCAACGAGCATCTGTGAGCGTTTTATTTGAAATATATACCTTCTCACCTAGTGGGGGAACATTGATATTTGAAAGCAATCTACGAGCAGTATTGTGCACAGAGACTCGCGGTAATGATTCAGAGGAGTGATATAAACTGTAAATATACCATAACCGAGAGGGAGACATTACAAAGTCAATACGTGTTATTAGCTTCAGTATTTCGAGCAAATTTAAATTTAGACTTGTCTGTTGAAAATATAGAGAGCTTTACAGTAACTTTTGCGTATTTCATAGCATAACCTTGGAACACTGCACAGTAGCATTTAAGAAGTGTAACACATGAAACCATTCATATAGTTGAAAAATCTTTCACAGTAAGTTGTTTGTAATTACCTGATAGTGATAACTCGCAAAACAATTTAAATTAGTGAGAAAATTTTTTTAAGCAAGTTACTGTAATAAACAGACACACAACTAAACACACAGCTACCTAGAATAAGAACTATCCAACTCAAAACAAAGCACCGAGAAGATATGTTGCGAAGTAATTTAAAAGGCAGAGGCATGTGTACTGTACATGGTGTGCTTTGTCATATTATCCAAATCTGCAACAAGTTAATCAAAATCACTATTCACTTTTAAGCAAGATACAAGTTTTTTTATAGACATGAGATAATAACCTTGAACGTGGCAAAAAATGTCTCACTGCAAATGAAAACAGTTTTCAGTTACTGGTGGTGTTAAGCATTGAGCAGAAGTGAGATAATTAGTGTTTACACGATGAAACACTTAAACATTAAGTACGTGGCAGAGCTAAAAATGTTTTTGATAGCTTTGACCTAAATCTAAGTATTCACAATGAAGTTGCAACTTCTTACTGATTAAGTTTAACACTAGTAAAAAGTCTGAAACAAAAAAAAAATTAATTCCCAAGTCTTTAAGTTTAGCCAATGACATAGGAGGAAACATTAAAATGAAAACATAATTCAATTTGGATTTCAAAAGAATGAATATTCAAGATTAATTTTTGTTGGCCTGCTGCTAAAAATCAATCGTGGACTGCAAAATTACTATTAAATAAAAAAATTCTATTTTGACTTCAATTAACACATGGTAAAATGTATTTCTATTAGTCGAACTTAGTTAGCAGGATCATTTTTATGCTTACTTCTTAGTGCTTAATTTCTTTCCTTGTGTTAATACCTTTAGGAAAAATAATTTTACGCCTGAATAAAACACACTATAACTACTTACTCTTTACCGGTTCTCAAGCCTTGACTTGCGCTGTCTATATAGCATGTTCCAGGCACGGAACAATGAGCCATATCATTCACTGCACTGAGATTGGATTGCGAATCACGAGCATTGTTGTGCAGTGTACTAATGACATGTGGTGGAACATCATCATCTGGAATCACTGAATTTTCCGCATCAACTCTTCTATATTTCCTGGGAAACATACACATTGTTATCCGTACTTTATGGAGAAAAACTTGTGGTTTTCAGTCAATGCCATTGATTTTCTTTCCTTTTATCTTACACTCAAAAACAAGTTGCCTGATTTTCCTTTTCTTTTGTCCCGCTTCACTTCCATTTATGCACTTGAAGACTGAAGTTGACACTTAACTATTACCGGCGCCTTTCACCGATTTCTACGCCTATTTCTAAGTGAAGTTCCCACAAAAATTGGTAGGAGCATTGATGATTCATACATGTAAGTACATGATAATTTTTCTTGTCATATGAATGTTCAGTGGAGTAAAGATCTACGTAATATAAAGAAGTGTTAGACTCTCAAGAAACTTTTGCTCTGGAGTGCTAAATGGAATGTGTTACTCCAAGGGACAGTCCAAGGGCAGGAAGAACAAACAGCTGTGAGAGTGTCCACCGACTGCTCTCTCTCTCTCTCTCTCTCTCTCTCTCTCTCTCAACTCCATGCATAAGGTTAAAACTTCCTCTCCAGCGCCGCCGGGCCGGTCGCTCCCCAACAACTCCCTCCCTACTTGACCAAGCCACGAGTTAACTTGTCCCTCGCGCCCGGCAGCACAAAGTAAATTTTCCCATTTTCTTAAATGTATTCCTCAAAATTTAAAGAGGTGACCCTACACTTTTATGGTATCATTTTGTTCACAACAATGCAGACTTTATTTGCACCTCTTCATAGTTAAGAAAATTTTAACCAGTGCATCAAATTGCTTGTTTCGAGTAAATTTTTGCCACTAACATTACAACATTTTGGAAACAAATGCCGGCAGGCACTCAAGCATAGGTATCCCGCTTTAAACTTTATCAACATTCACTGAAAGTGCATTCATAGTAGTGGAAACAAGAGGATACAGGCTACCATGGCTTCAGTATTTAATTAAACTTTACAATTTTTTTTGTTTTTTATATTTTGGCATAGCAATTAAAAGCAACAATTACACCTATATTTTACTGCAAGTGGACATATAATTAATGACCAAGATAAATGCAACAAACTTATTTTTTGGCCTATTTCCTTCAAATTTTTGCCTGTCTTAAACCAGAAATTTTATGGTCCCCCAACACTGAGTCGTAACTTCGAGAGGGTAGTTATTCCCAGGACCGAAGTTGTGTTTACTTTAGAAAGGGAATATGCGATTTTCTTTAATACACATTAACACACTTTTTTTAAATTTCGATAATTCAAAATTATGTAATTCGAAGTTGAGAAATTAGGTCCCGAGCACTTTGAATTAACGAGATTTTAGTGTAGTGGCACCCAACGTGGGGCATAACTACACTTAGTTCAGGCTTGGCAGTTAGACGTTGCCAGACATGCCCTTGTTTCACGACCATTTCGGTCTGCATCATAACCTTAACAGTTATAGTGGGGCTAGTGGTAGCTAGAGCCCCACAACCTCCCCACATTAGTGTTGAGCCGGATGGCTAACCTACTAGCTACCCGTATCGTTTGTATCATTCATGGTACGCAAATTACGTACATGCTACGTAATTCCACAGAGTTGCTTTAGAGCTTGGCACGGACCACACGCTAATTGGGTCTTGAAAACGCCACCAGGACTTCAGAGTCCGCAGAATTAAACATCCTGTGGCGCTCAACATCAGCTAGCCTCATCATGTCTGACTCTGGATAGAGCCTGCATGACGCCCCATGAGGATCTAATGTCCGGAAATGGCTTTCTCAATGCGATCGAGAAGTGTAATGTGGATTTATGACCTGGCATAGGCATACAAATAATCTACGGTTCCCATTGCCCGCTGCGCTTCCACTACACCTGTATCGGGTGGGGAAACGTCCCCAGGTATAAAGACAGCCTAGAATATCACTGTATAGCTTGCAGAGACCATCAAGCAACTAGATGTAGCTGGCTTGAGTGCGATGGACGGGGTACGTTTACAGTCCGATGCATCGCCTGTGCATCAGAATTTCATCTTGCATGTATAGGCTGGGTGGCCGAGATGAACACTCGCCCCGGTCAGGTAAACCACTGCGATGTCTGTCAACGTAACATGAACCATAGACCATCAAAGCCCGGAATGAGACAAAGTCTAGCCATGTCAATTGCCCCCAGTGAATTTCAACTGCCAGAATTTAGTGGGAGGCCACATGAGGATACCATCACATTTCTACAGGAATGCAAACAAGAGATCAAAGAGCATAACATCCCGAGCAAGATGTGGGTCGCTAAAACTCTCACTGCCAACTATTTGGTAAAGCCAAAGAATGGTGGACTATAGAGAGTTAATTACAGAATGGGAGCAGCTGCATAGTCGCCTTACTTCTCAGTTGTTTTGCATTCACACAGTGTTCAAAAACGAATTATGTGCGCAATATTTGGAGAATATACAGATGAGAAATATAGTGAAACGTAAATAACGAGAAAGCATTATCGAAAATCCACTGTATATCATAGCTAAAAAATTGTTCTGAATATACTTTGGCTTTCAGGCAGAATATCCAATTGATGGATACTGTAAATTTATGGTTTAAAGAGTCGTAGCATGCAGGCATTTTTAATATTAACATAGGATAGTTGTCTGGAACATCCAAAAAACTACTGATACGGAATAACTGAATAAAAGGGGTCGCAAACAACGAGGATTCACCGTATTGAAGTGTCTTCCTTGTGTGGTCGATAAAGAAACACCAAGTCACTAGGGCCTATGCATTGATTTATTGAACTGTAACAATGAAATATCAGGGGTAACTAGAAATGTTAATATTTCAATATGCAATGTTTAATCTACAAACAGCATACAAAAATACTTGGTTAAAACAATATTTTAACTGTGAATTATTTCTTACTAGCCACTGCAAAAACATCACTGTTCTCACTGTTTTTAATTTGCATTGAATATGTAATAGTAAATATTACAAGTTATGGAAGTTAGCATGTTAAATTTTCATTTATTAAAAAATATAATACAGTACTTTCAAAGTTAATCAGTGGACTATACTTAGCTTTACTTAAACTCAAACAACATACCAAACATGTTTACCATTGGCACACACACCTTCCACTGACGGAACCTGAACATTTCCTTGCTGCACAGCAAACAAGCCAGACTTCTCCCAACAATTTAGACCAGGACCCTAAGCACAGAAATTTTCTCAGCCCTGGAAAACAAGCAACTCAAACAATGTGAATTATATGGAACCATAAGTGGACAACAGTAAGGCCTGTAGGCTCATAGATTCAATATGACAAGTGAAATGATGCCAGACAGTACACCACTGGCATACAATAAAATAAACATGGAAACAGATAAGTCAATATTCTGACAGTTCCACTAAAACCAACAAAATAATGACTAAACATTTAGCATTTGTAGAAGTCATTCAATTCTAGAAGTAAACTGCTGAATACTAGGACAATTAAAAGTGCTAAGAGTATGTGTACGTGCCATGTGGGCTCGTAACATCACGATAAATAAACGTGCATCTTATAAGACAATGTCAGCTTCCAGTTAGGTGGGAATTGACACTGCTAAACAGAAATGTGCATAAAGTGTCTATAGTCAGCTACACATCAGTTAATAAGTCAGACACACATGCGGCAAATACAGCAATATTAAAATTTCTTGATTGCAATTATCATCTTACCACCAGGATTTTTTGTCTGCTACTACTGACTGTAATCTCAAACTCAGAAGCTTAAACATCTCTAGTCAAAGACTCATCAGCAGCCTTAGAAAATAAAGGAACTCTTGTCAGCAGAAAAATGCATACTGTCTCTATAGTGAAAAAATTCCTGTTTTACACACTAACAAATCTGTTTGCACAAATCCAAACTGAATCTACTAACACTTTTTTTTTTAAAGATGAACTGGAACTATAAAAACAAATTATTTCCATTTGTTACAAACATTAGGTGTAAGTGTACTGAACTTGACTCAACTCGCCCGTCACTAGTTATTACCCCTTATTATATCAGCACCATGCTATTTAGAATGTTCCTCATTAAATACAGTTAACATTTGATTCTAAGACCTTTCATAGCAGTTATTTCGAAGGGGTCTTTATTGGAAAGACTTCAATTAAATTCTTTTTCATGGTTCCCAAAAAAAAATTGTAGTTATTTCAAGAGGGTCGCTATTCCAGGGGTCTTAGAATAGAGAGTATGTGCAAAGTTTGAATTTTTGTCCATGAAGTAACACAGGAATTTAAACCGAGATAATACTGAATGTGAATACATCACATACAGCAAACGAGTTGTTAAATCATCTTTAAATGACGTGAATAATATTCTTAATACCATATGTGGGCAGAACAGGAATAGGGGGGCAAACAGGGTTCGGGGGGGGGGGGGTGTTTAGTGAGTTTAAGATGAGGGAGTGGGCAATACAAAGGTAATTAGGGGTTTGGAGAGCAGTAAAGCAGTGGGTCCAGACGGGATAGGAAACGCAGCACTAAAGTTTGGTGGCAGGGAGTTGGCGAAATATTTAGAAGTGCTGTTTAAAAAGTCCTTAGGAGAGGGTCAGTTACCACAAAATTGGAAGGATGCTATGGTGGTACCTATACACAAGCAGGGAGAGGATAGGGGGAGACCTGGCAGCTACAGACCGGTGAGTCTCACATGAAGTACAGGAAAAGTAATGGAGAGGCTGGTGGTGCAGTATGTGGTGAGGGTTATGAACAATAGGAATTGGTTGGAGGAGTCACAGCATGGTTTCAGGAGGGGATACTCCAGTGAGACTCAGCTGGCTGGGGAGTTATTAGAGGATCTGGTGCAGGTAGTTGATGAGGGGAAGCAGGTGGATGCCTGCTTCATAGATTTTGGGAAGGCATTTGATAAGGTGCCCCATGGGACATTGATGAGGAAAGTGGAGGCGCTGATACCAGACACGAGGGTAGTGGAATGGATAGGGGATTTTCTCAGGGGGCTAAGGCCGAGGGTGAAAATGGGGGAGGCAATATCGGAGGAAGACGAGGTTACATCAGGGGTACCACAGGGAAGCGTGCTGTGTTCTTTGTTATTTACCATAATGGTAAATGACATGGGTTTGGGGATTAGGGGAAAAATCAGATTGTTTGCAGACAATTGTGATGTATATGTTGAAGTGGAAGAGGGGGGCAGAAATTTGCAGGCCGACATTGATAAGATATGGTTGTGGACCAGAAAAAATAAAATGAAGATAAATGTAAGAAAAACTAAGGTAGTGAGGTTCACAAGGAAGAAGATGATAAGCAGGACATGTACAGATGGGAGGGACAAGAGATAGAAGAAGCAGCAGAATATAAGTATCTAGGGATTGTACTGCAGGGAGACCTCAGGTGGAAAAAACAGGTAGAGAGGGTGGTTGCAAAGGGAAGAAGGGCTCTGGGAATGCTGGGAAGGGTGCTGAATGGAGTCAGCTGTGAAGTGAAGGAGAAGGCATATGGCACAATGGTATTAGAATATGCTGCAGCAGTATGGGACCCGTATGTGGAGGTCCGAGAACTGGAAAAGGTGCAGAGAAGGGCAACAAGATGGGTGAAGGGTAGGTGGTGAAGGCAGGGGCAGGATGATGAGGAAGAAGGGAACTATAGGCCATCAGTGATGATGAAAGAAATGGGGCAGAACTCATTGAGGGACAGGAGGAAAGTTGAATGGCTAGTCAGGATGTACAGGGTGGTGAATGAAGAGGGAGAATGGGGAGGGCTACACTGCAAGCTAAGTAAGGGGGTGTTTAGAGGAAGAGGAAACAACAGTGAGACGCTTCAGAGGGTGTGGAGGAGAACGGAGCAAGGTAGGCAGTCCATGCTTGTGAGGTCTGTGAAGGAGTGAAATGTGTTGAGGGAGGAATTGGTATCTGTAAGAGGGGTTGGTAAATTCAGGAAGGGAGTAGAAAGGAGTTGGTTGGGGGAAGGAGAGGTGAGAGAGCTCGCCATCGGGCGGTAGCCTAGTGTGTGCGCGTGCGCACGTGAATGTCTGTCTGTCTGTGTGTATGTATGTATGTATGTATGTGCGTGCGCGTATGTATGTATATGTACATACATACGCACATAAGTACATGTATGTACATACATACGCACATACGTACATGTATGTACATACATACATGTGTGTATGTATGTATGTATGTATGTATGTATGTATGTATGTATGTATGTATGTATGTATGTATGTAATGTTGGGAAGAAATGTGAGTGATATATAAGTTGAAAAGCCAATACACAAGTACACTTTGAGAAACTAACAAAAACAGTATGCTTAAATGCTTTTATGTGATATGTTATTTTATTTAAGTAGAATATTACAAAACAATACTCTCCCACTGCATACATTACAATTGTGACACTATCTGCAGATTATCAAAATTCCTACTGATAACAGTGTGCAACTTATGGCACTAATCACTCCAAAATTAATACTCACTATGTGAAAGCAAATTTCCGGTTTTGCTATGATGTTACAACTATTCAAAAATAATAGTCATAAAACATTTGTAGTTAAACTGAACTGATCCAGATTGTTAGGTTAGGTTAATATATCACTTAATGCAAGTTTAATAAAAATCCATCCAGTAAATTCTTTTTTACACGGTCTAACTACCTAAAAGTTTAACCTAACGTTTGCAATGAGAAATAAAATTGGAATGACCACAGCGATGTGAACGTAATTTCACCAGAATAGTAAAAAAACAAAACCTAACCGATGAAAACGTATTTCATGAAAATGTATTCACGCATGTAATGCAGAATAAACTTTTTATTACAGAAATTGAGATCATTCATAGCAGCTCTGAATGCTCACTGTAATGTTGGTCCAGGCATGTTAAAAGGTTGAACAAAATTCCAAGGAACTGTGACAACATAATAAATGTACAGGAAGAATGTTCCATGTGTAATATGAAGCAATTTTGTAGCGTTATTTGAAAAAAACCAATGAAATACAAACAGAGATATCAACTCATATTCTCAGATGGTCACATAAATATAACACATCCATTGAAGCTTCAGAATTGCTAAACAATATTGCAAATATAATTAAATGCACTCAAACTAGTTTTTTTCCAAGTTTTTTTTATTATTTTAACTAACTTTAATTACATGTACCTACACATGTCATATAGGTCTGCATATCACGTGAAATGTTATAGACTTCCCGCAACCACAAACGTTTAAATACAAAAACCAATTATAAAATGTACTACTTTATTGACAACAGATAAATGGGTCTAAATATTTTATTTATTCTGAAAATAAATATTTAATATTTGAGTTTACGAACTGTTGCATAAATAACATTGTTCAAGGCACGTAACAAGAACTTCAAAAAATTCAGTACATTTGAACACTGGAATGGAAACAAGTTAAGAAAAGAATAAACAAAACAATAGACTCAATAACTTGATATGTTGCATCAGCCAAGCGATGTTATGAATTAGTTAGAAATACAAATGTGTTATCATTGCACCATTTTTATGCTTATGTGCACAAAATAATAAAAGTGATGAATTTCAGGTAGACCTACTGTTAATGTTTAGTATTGTGTCTAGTTAGGAGTTAAGATCTGGAACTACATCTCCTAATTTGCTAACAACTTTACTGTGCGTATTGCTGTCATTGCTTATGCAAAAATGTATAGGGTTACACAGCAGTGATTTTTTAAAGGTTGATTATGATAATGCTCATTTTAACATGAACACCCATAACATCACTAGAAATATTGAGCAGTTGTAAAATTTCCTACAATTTTACAGCACAATATTTTCCAGATTTTGCCTAATTTAATGTTTTTGGCTAAGTATTTGTGTCAGTATTTTACAAAACTTTAGGCTTAGGGTGATTTATTCAAATTTTAGGTCAGTTGCATTATTTCAGAAATTTTATTTCAGTCATGCATTCATAAACTGGGAGTTAGTACAGAGTTAACTTCACTGCCAAGCCTGGCAGGAAGCTGGTCATTTGCTGTAGACAGTTCAGATTGCAACAGGACGTTAGCTGCTACGCACACATTTCTGAAGGTGTGGGACGCCTTTTGCTGTACCATGTCCACGCTTCTTGCCAGAGGTGCAACACACATGTAATTCTTGCTGTAGAACAGTTGTGTATAGTTGTTGACCATTTTTGGTACCCCAAGCGCTCTCTAAGAATGGCCTCCAACCTGAATGTCGTTAACCTTTGTGCCCATGTGCAATTTTGTATCCTTCCGTCGCCCATAGTTTTTTGGTGGACACACTGCACATATGCAGTAGTGACATGATGCGGTCATGACACAACATGTTCGCAGTGTGCTCCTGTGTTTGGGGTGGTTGCTGCAGGTGGATAATTCCCCTGCAGCAGTTTAATTAGTTTTAGAAGCGTCATGTAGAATAGTGCAGAGTTAGTAGTATTAATGTAGGATATTTAATTTTTGTGATTTAATCATCCTACGCAGTTTCATCCCTTCCTTCTGAGATGGGTGAATACAGCATCAGTCTTTCTCCAGTAGTACATGCCATGTTTTATTGACTCTGGAACAAGTAATTAATTTCCCACTAAATTTTTTGTTCATGTATACTGCAGGGATAACTTTTTGACAAAGTTTTATCGCAGTTTCATTCTAAGTTTCATTCGAAGCATTATTTCAACTATTCATATCCTCAACATTACGGTACTACTTTCGTACCAGTCCACCAAATTCCGACTACCTATTCTCCAGCTTATGTTCACCTGGAGAAGTATCAGCTAAGTGCTAGTCTCATGGAATATTTTTGTTTATCTTGTTATCTAAACCACGACATATCACTATGTTACTACATCTTAAGTGCTTGAACATAACATTTACGAGGTAAAATATAATTGAAATACTTGTCAGCTATGTATAAATTTTAAAAAGTGAAACATTTCCCAATCAAAAGAAAATCTGTATTGGTCATTAAAGATAGGTAGTTTGTACCAGGTGCACTCCAACATTTTCAAAGTTTCCAGGACCATAAGCTTTTCACAAGTTAATTTCCATATATCTGCAATATTCGTTGAATATTTCATCAGTGAGTAAATTTTTTTTGTCTACACATTCAATTGGTTTATTAAATTATTTCTTTGAAACTGCAATTTTATACTCTTTTCCATTTATTAGATTTATGTCTATGTCTGGATGATTAATAACTAATTGAAAATATAATTAATAAAATATTACTATAATCAGTTTCTAGGCAAAATGTATGTGATTGTCCCGTTTGCATAGTAAAGCTTCTACACAATTAAATAGTAATAGTGCCTAAATAGTTTCTGGCATTATAGTAGCAGAAGAATATTATAATTTTATGCAAGTGTCCACAGTATAATATGTTGTTCTGGTAACTATAAATTGTGTAACATATTGATGGGCACTGTATTTCATTGTTTATGTTCCATACATGGAGGTAATTTCTGCCACTTTGAGAATGGTTGATGTTTATTGATTTAAACTGAATAGGCCATAATATATTGAATATATGGCAAGCTTTGCTTATATTGTATACTTCTGGAAACCAACATTTTATTAATAATCATGTGCTCACCACAGTACACATTGTTTGGTGTGGCAACTTCACGATTCTAGCACATTTAGTTAGGCAATACATTCAACTAGCACTAGTTGGTGGCAGAAATAGAACTACTGTGGTATACTATGTAGTAGGGATTATGAATGAAAAGAACTGGCTGCAGGAGTACCAATATAGTTTTAGAGCATGTTACTCAAGCGAGATGCAACTGACTGGACAGCTGGAGGTTTTGGTGCAGGCAGTAGATGAGAGGAAGTAGGTAGATGCCTACCTCACAGATAATGAGAAGGCCTTTGGTAAGGTGCTACATGGGATTTTGATGTGAAAAGTGGATGAGCTACTACATTAAAAGTGGGTAGTGGATTGGATAGGTAACTTCCTGAGGTGCAGAAAACAGAGAGTAAAAGTGGGGGAGTCCATGTCGGAGGAAGGTGGGGTTACATCAGTAGTTTTGCAGGAGCTCCTTGTGGTTCAGCATTATGGTTAACGACCTAGGGATAATGGTGGGTGGCAAAGTGAGGCTATATGTGGACAATTTTGTGCTGTATGCAGAGGTGAGTGGTAAGAATAATTTGCAGGAGGGCATAGAGCAAATAAGGAGATAGACAGAAAGGAATAAAATGAAGATTAATATGTGAAAAAAAAAAAAAAATATATATATATATATAAGGTCACAAGGGAGAGGGGAAGGTATGAATGCTTCAGAGTTTAAGTACCTGGGGGTGGTGATTCAGAGAGACCTAAGAGGGAAAAGCAAGTACAGAGAGTGGTAGCAAAGGAAGAAGGGCCTTGGGAATGCTGAAAAGGGTCTTGAAGGGGGTTAGAAGCGTGGTAAAGAAAAAGCTACGATTAGGCCAATAATAGAATATGCAGCTGCAGTCTGGGACTTATATGTGGAAGAAGAGGTATGAGAGCTGGAGAAGGTGCAAAAAAGTGCAACAAGGTGGATTAAGGGTAAATGGGGAAGGCAGAGGCAAGAAAGTGAGGATGAAAGGGATTTTAGGCCCTCTTTAACGAACAAGAAGTTGGGGTGGAACACCTTAAGGGGCAGGCGAAGAGTGGGGAGCATGTACAGGATGATGAATGGAGTTTGAGGATGGGGGAAGTTAATGTAAACATTTAACCAGGGTACTGTACAGGGGGAGAGGTACAAGCAGTAGAAAGTATCTGAGGTTATGAAGGCAAATGGAAATGACAAGGCAGTCCATGCTGGTGAGAATAGTGAGATAGTGGAATGTGTTGCAGGAGGAGTTGGTGATGTTAAAGGTGGTTGGGCGATTTAGGAATGGACTGGAGAGTAAAACAGGATGAGGGAATGAAGCACTTTTCACAGAATGATAACCCAACTGGAATTTGAAATGATGGATGATGAATAATATATGACATTTAACCATGAGGTAGTCATTCACTAGACTGAACAACTGCACAGCAGACTACATTACTCACAAACAAAAGTACAAAACAATGGTTTGCAAAACCAATCTCTTCATACTGCTTAGTGTGACAGTAAATTTAAACTGGCTATTTTTCAAATTCCTCATTATTATTAAAAATTTCCTTATATATTGGCCAAGTTGGTTCATTTACCCTGGAAATTTCCTGCATTATTCAGTGTTTGTGAGAGTGATGCCAAAAAGCATCAGCCATCAAAAGCACTCACACTTTTGAAATGTACTCTGTCCACTCGTCCTTTATTGCAATATCTACAAAAACAATTGACTGGTTGTGTTATACAGTATCATAATGGTTGTTATGTGTGTATATACCTAAATTGTGATGTTATTGAATTCTATTATACAATTACTTGTACTATTATGTAGTCAGATAGAATAATAATAAAACAAAACAAACCGTCACATTCCCGTATTTCATACATAGGTAGAATTATGTCTTCATTACTCAAAACTGTTAATTTAATAAGTTTCATTAAAATTGAAAATTCACATCAGATCAATCTTTTCTGCGCACATTATTAAACACCTGAGTCAAAGTAATTATTAGCAGCGTCGTAAGCAGGACACCAAACAAAAATACTACAGTTTTTATTGCATAATTTTGCACATATTATTTCATATGTATTTTGTTTATGGATACTAAATTTTTTTTATGTTATAATTATTGTCGTCATCAGTCACATAATGTAATTTCATTCCACATCACACACCATCCTACATAGTATACAGCAGGGCTATCAATTAGTTTTCTCACCAGGACACTTACAAATAAATAGAATGCTTCATGGGCAACATGCACTCACTACAAAGTCGTGGTGCACTTATACTATTGACGTGTACCAAACGTCCACGTATCCCTTGTGTCCGTTTGTACCACCGCAGTCGCATTACCAAAACAGCTGCCCTAGACCGGTTGACATTAGGTCTGATCGTGTAAGTGCAGACTGACAAGAACAAAGTGTTTACACTTTTCTTGCCAGCCTGCGACGCGTGGTCCATGAGCCACCCTATTTTTAATTTTTTACAAGAGATAACTCTTGTAATAAATTAGTAGGCCGTCTTGAATGCTGTTTCCCAGAAAGCCACAATCGTTGGACGCAATAGCCATTGGGGGAACACGGGGGTAAGCGGCGCCGCAATGCCTTACTCCTTCCCATCGTGCACGACATTGATGGGCCTGCTGGCTAAACCAGGAGAGCTACGTGGCCCCAAGTGAGTTTAATCAGTGGGGAATAATATTCCCAAGTTTTGGGCGGCTCCGTAGCTTCATTCAGCAGCAAGATGCAAAACCAGGGATTTTGCATTGTTTATTTATAAAACTTACTTAAGGAGGGTGCCTGCTTTTCCATAGGGGGTTGCACAAATTCCAAAGATACCAAGGCAACCTCATGCTCGCCAAAGTGAAGTATGCATGAAATCACAAGAAGTGAAATACAAGGAAGCAGTCCCATTATTCAATGTATTTCACAAACCCACATGCTAGTGTTAATTGTAAGAGGGCATATATAATCATCCATCCACAATCATCTCATCTAATATCATCCTTAAAGTGTGGTGACATGCCTGTGACATCACATTTCCAGTCACAACAGAGGTTCAGGCATGCACAGGTATGTCATCAGTCAGTGTTTTGTACAAAAGCATAAATATCTGCAGTGATCGATCATGTATTCATAAGTTTTAGCGTAAAGTTTTTTTTTCTTTTCAAATTCCCAATTTGGCATCATCTTCGGTGGCATCACCGAAGCCGCTGCCATCTTCAGCTGTCTGATAGCACTCTGCCTACCGACAGGATGGGAGTTTCACTCCACGGCGAACCCCTTCGGCACCTTCAATTTAAGCTCTAACCAGTTCAACGGAATAGTGTAAGTACTTCAGGAATCTTTTTATTAATTTGTGCCGAAGGGACAACCGGGCTGTCTATTGATACGAGGATTTAGCACACACTACGCACTTAATTCTCCTTTAAGACGCCTGCCTTCACAGTCTCAGCCACAGGTAGGCTACAAGTGCGGGAACAGCATAATTTTGGAGTGTTATCGTCATGCGCGTGTAACATTCAGTAGTTAATAAATCATCATGCAGAAGCAGCATAATATCATCCTTACTAATAATATAAATGAGAAAGTGTGTTTGTTTGTCCTTCTTTCATGTAAAACTGGAGCAACGTATTGACATAAAATTTGCATAGTCTACAGATAATAACCTCAGGACCAACTTAGTCTTTGTTTCATCGAGATATCTCAAATGGTTCCAGAAAAATGATGATCAGGGATGTAAATAGGTACTGGATTAAGCTTTTCTTAGGATTATTGCATAAAAAAAGCATTGTTATAAAAAATTTCATCATTTCTCCTTTCTTTTTTGTCTATGGGCTGTAAACCTTTCCTTCCAAAAAGCCAACAGTAGCCCAGTGGCTAGAGAACCCACTAGTGGGGTTGCAGCTGGTCTGGGCTAGAGAACCCAATTTAAAAAGTGGCTAGATCAATTCAAAGTCCTAAATATAATGCTAATATAAAACATGTACGAAGCGATGCCAGGGTGTAATTTAATAAATCCATTAAACCTGGAAGAAGAGATATTAGAATTTTAAACATAAAACCTTAATTAAACTTATGGTGGGCTTTATTTTAGTAACATAAAAAAATGTATGCAAACAAAGTCGCAAGGGTCAACTAGTAACTTATGATAATGCATAAAACAAAACTGTCACCTATTAGACGTGTGGAACAAGAGGCCCTTTAGGCAAGTGGCCTACGACCAAAATCATTGCTCTACCGAGCATGGCACCGGGCACTTTCATCAGTTCCTGCCCTCCTCCTGACATACCAGGAGGGGCACGAACTCAACACTTCACCTCTGGGCACCCGCAGCACGTTACTATGAATTGAAGTGTATTTACATGAAGTTGTAATAAATGAATAAAATTAAGACACAATTTTATTACAAGTTTTACCTAGTGGTATGTAATTATAGTTGATGCCTTAGATAATTGTACACAAAAGTATATATATAAAAAAAATGCTGACAATATTTTGTTTGCGGGCCAGTTTGACCAGTCTGGCAGGTTGCTAAGTGAACAGCCCTGTTGTAGTGAATAACCCCATCACCAAACAGCAAAGATATGTAAGTTACATCTGAATTTTTCACATGGTTGGTGGGTCTGGCTCACCTACACATTGTCAACAGCCATGGCAAAACACCACAGAATCATCTTGCAGATTTACCTTGGGTGCACCAGTCGATTACATCTTCAATGCATACCAGTAAGTTATTGTACCTGTGAGAAGTCAGAAATTTAATTTTGCTGCACTTGTACACAGAGTTAAATGATTGAGAAGTATTACCTGGGTACGTAAAAGAGTAGTGTCATTCTCCAACAATAATTACATAGAAATTCGTATCAACAACAAAGAAGTCTTGCCTACAGTAAGTAACAAACTAATCTACTTAGTCTGACAATTGACTGTAATCTAAAATGAAACACACATATTACAACCTTGTGCAACAGGTTAAGTTCATTACGTTTTGTTTTCACTCCATTACATGCTGGTCACAGTAAAGAGAGCACTTTTGAGGACCTAGTTACTTTCCCTTTTAGCCAGTTTTTTAATCCTTTAACCAACTTTTAAAATAAATATTGCCATGCAAGTAATAAACACAGATGTGTATACTCCACTACATTCTTAAGTTAACGTCTAAGACTAAAATAAAATATATTTATTGATTATTATTATACAAATGAGAGGGCTTTCAAAAGTGCTCATTTTACAATGAATAGCCTTTAAAATGCATGTTCAATGGATGCTATGAAAACACTATACCTACTTTGCCAATGTCCACTCTTTATTAAAATATAGCATAATAAGTTAGATATTTTGGAGTGTGTCACAGGATAGGAAATAAGCTTCAAATAAAAAATAAAAACTTATATACATCATAGCAAATATTAAACTTCTTGTAAACCTTATTTTAAAAAGTTTAACATTCTCACACTGCCTATAAAATATTTTTGGGGTAACAGACACAAATTACTGCATAAACAAGGTCATACATTCTTATGAGACAAGGAAAAATAATATTCACAGTGAAATTTGTTGAAAGTCCATTTATTACAGCTGCCAAACTCATTAACAATCTCCCACCTCACCTCCAGAAATGTTTACTGTTAAAGAAGTCAGCTCTTTTTAAAGAGTCAAGAGAACTGAGTGGCTCTTAACAGTGAAGTCTTGAGAACTGATGAGTGTAATTGAGGTGAGTATGGAGCAACGCCGGAACGAAATGGTGGGGGAAATGGGAGATCCCCTAGAAAACCTGCCGACCAGTGGCATTGTCCGGCACAATTCGCACATGTAGGAATTTAACCCGATTTGCCTTGGTGTGGGGCGAGCAGGCTAACTGCTAAGCCACCGTAGCCCGAGCTCTTTTTAAAGTGAGATAAAAAATTTTTATAATTGAGAACACTTTTTATGATGCTAATGAATACTTTCTTTAGACTATATTATTTGGTGTATGGATGTTCCTTTGTAAGTTATATGTGTATTTGAGTCTTGTACTTATCTATTTAGTTTTATGCTGATATTACCAATGTAAGTAACATGTACATTTCTTTATTTTTGTACTTTGGTATTGTAATTTTTGATGATCCAGCTGTGTGTGCATGTGTGTATAATTTTGAATTTTATATTGTATGCTCTATCTTATCATCTTTGCACCAATTTTTAATCAAGCCTAAGCTATTAAAAAAAATATAAAAATACATCACACCAAATAATGACATTAGGGAAAAAACTTGGTCATTTCAGGAACCAAATTTATAAATATACAACTGTGAAACAGCCTTTAAAAGTTTTGAAACAAGCTACTTAAAAATATCTAATTTATACAGCTTGGTATAGCATAGATAAATAACTATAATTTACCATAAATATGTAAATAATATAGTAGAGTTTAATACTACTATTGGCAATGACACAGTGTTTATGTTGTAATGAAAAAATTCTACTCGTAATATTTAACTTGATACAATTCTCCAAATAAAATTTTATGTGATTATTGATTATCTCTCCTACCTACAAAGTGAAAACCTAATAAATATAAACTGTTAAAAAAAAAGACGTTATAAGATAAGCTACTGTCATGTAATGAACGCAGCACATAACCTAAACTCACATTGATGTTTACAAGGCTACGAAGATACAGTGCTAGCAATTCCCAAAATTACCTGTGATTTTTTTATGTTAAGTATTAAATGCTTTGAAAAATTATCACGTAGTCGAAAGCATTGTTTAAAATAACTTTTTTTTATAGACGCTGCACATATTTACCATTAATATTTTGATTTCGACTCGTGGTAGCAACTTAACAGAACCAATGTTGACAATTGTTAAATACCGCAGCAATCACTACGAAAAGACACTGATGTTTACGACTATTTGATACCAATCCGGTCACGAAAATTCAGAATTGAAATAAATTATTCGTTAACTTAAAAGAAATACAAAATAAGAATTTTACACAAAATGTATCGTTTAAATGTGTAAAACTTAAATAGTTAACTAAAGTTGAGCATAAAAGCAGAAGACATATTCCAGAATGTTCTGGCATGCATGACAATATTCCCTAATATCTTCTTTCAATTGATTCACGGGCATCACAGCAGAACCTGGCAGAACTATCCAGAAAGCGTTCGAGAGAGTATATATTCACCACTCCGCCTGTTTCTAGCAGTTTTGTAATCGACGTCTTGCGGTGAGAGCATCTGTGTTTGTTCGTAATAGTTCGTGCGCAGGGTGTTTGTAAGTATTTTTTTAGTTTGATTTGAAGGGGTTTGAAAAAAATATGTCGTGGAAATTTTGCTGCGGTTAATTTGCAAACGCTAAAAGTTTTCGTGTTTATTTTAAGTCGGTGTATAAATAATTTAACGCTGCGGAACAGAAACTCTTTAGTTTTGGCGGAATCTATTGGAAATATACGTAGTTTAATGGCGTAGAGCGTGAGCGTAGTATATCCGTGCAAGTTATCGCCTCGCGACAAAAATACAAAAAAATATTGTATAGGTTATTAACGGTAAAGTTAGCACATACGGTCCTCCCAACAGGCGCTAACTCCCCATAAATGTGTTTTATTGCAGCCTTGGACTTAAAATTTTGAGATTAGTGGGATATGTACACTGCATTTATTAGTCACATGGAAATCTTTATATTAAAAAGTAGCGGAAAGATAGAAATCGGGTAAAAAGAAAAAATTTAGCAGGGCCTTAAAGAGCTCACTTTACCGTGAATAGCCTATACGCAAATAGTTTCTTGCCACTAGCTGCTAGTCCTGTATAACAGCCATTGTGTAAAGTTGTTTAAAAGGTGTTGTTTGGGCAACACTTTATTTTCATGCTTATGCTGGAAACGCATAGCCCCGACCAACACAGCACGACGCGACCAAAAATGCAACTACGACACATTATCAACGCCACCGCCATTTTAAATCACTGGGACGCTACTCCCTCAGCGCGGGGGTAGATTGGTCCCTTGTGAGGGACTTTGGCCACCCAGTTGGTTGTCAGTTTGATTGCGGAGGCGAGGAGAAGCTAACCCCCTCCCCCCTCCGCAACCATCAAACATATTTTATGCTGGAAAGCTAGCATTCTTGTACAGGATTCCCAGGGTAGCGCCTGGGAGCTGTTTCCATAGCTGAATTTTACTCTCTTTTTCCCTCCCTGTACGGGATAAAAGAGAGTGGTGAAGTTAATTGAATTTATCAGCGCGGAATTTTAAAGTTCAGAACTTGTGAAGTACTGTCACGAGCTCCCTGTGAGAGAGCTAGCGACAGTTTGGTATAAAAAGCGGAGGTTAATAGCCAAATGAAGTTAAATTTTCGATATAAGTAGCTTTCCCATGACTGGAGTGGCAAGGGTTTATATAATTAAATTAATTATATGTATATTGAAGTTGTGAATTTAAGTTGCGCGAATATTTAAATCAGTGTAGTTGTTTCAGTTTCAGTAATTACTTCATATCTTATGAGTTAATGTTAAAAACCATTAAATAATCTGATTGGTGTGTAAATGCTTGTCTGAATGTACCGTGACGAGCGGCTAAAAGTGAAGTAAAACCTGTTAACTCAGGGAGGTCCGAGAGCGATATGGCTGGCGCAATGCTAGCGCCAACTAGTTTTGTTAAACATGGTAGTTTTTTGTCCCGGACCGATCGGAAAATTCCGGCCAGTTTCGGGGCCTTATTTCTATGAAATCGAGCGGTATAAATGCGCTGAAGGCGTGAATTTAT
Organism: Dryococelus australis; assembly: GCA_029891345.1. Lineage (NCBI taxonomy): Eukaryota > Metazoa > Arthropoda > Insecta > Phasmatodea > Phasmatidae > Dryococelus > Dryococelus australis. The sequence continues at coordinate 87,781,863 of CM056994.1, forward strand.
ATTTTAAAAATAGTTTTCAACTATATTCTGTATTGATAATTATTTAGACTTGTAAAATTCCAAAGCAGAGCCATGAAAACACGTCGCGTGAGTGAAGTTACAGTAATATAGGCCAGAGGGCTCTGATTGGCGGAGAGAACTTGGTGGGGCGGAGCTTATGAAGATGCTCGAGAGATGACAGCATGGTCGTTAATTTACCGTCAACAGCTTTCATTTGACACGGAAAAATTTAAATAAATTAAAAGCGGTTGTAATTAAAGTTATTAAATCGTCTTAAATAAATTATTGGTGCTGCAAGACTTAAAAAATGTTCAGTTGTGTACGATTAGAATATATACGCGATTATTTCGCTCGTCATAGTTATTAATATTTGTGTAATGTTTTTCGGAGTCGCTCCAGTACAGAGTAGGGGGAATTGGTATATGCGGGTCTAGTTGACGGGTTAGGGGGCCGCAAATGACGCCATGGCTTCGAGAAGTAGCCAGGTTCTCTCATGTTTCTCTGTGATGTTGCGGAGTTTTAGTATGTAGGGGTGGAAATGAGCCATGAGCGAGGCGAAGTCGCATGCTCTAAGGAATTCCACGAGTTCATGGAAATCCTGCATTACGCCTCGCATCTCTCCTGGCGAATTTCGCTGGCGAGGGCGGGACTGAGGTTGTGTATTTGGCATTGCAGGGGTGTCAAGAGTGAGAGCTGGTTTGTGAATAGACGCAGAGAGTGCCTGCGAATACGTTTTGCCAGGCTGTATTGTCCTGACTGTGAACCTGGACGGGGCAGGAGGTTGTTTAGCAGTTTTTGGCGCGATTTTCGTAGCAGCAGCAGTAGTTCTTTTCTGCACCAAGTCTAGGAACTTGGGGCAGGCTTTTGAGAGAGCTGTGTGTTCGCCTGCGCAGTTACTGCATGTCGGCTTGGAGTTGATTTCGTTTTTTTTTTTTTTTTTGCAAGCACTCTCGGGGTGAGGGCCTGCGCAGTGAGGGCATTTTGTCGGCATGGAACAGTGGTTTTTTTGGTGTGTCCTAGAGCGAGACAGTTACGGCATTATGCCACGTCTGTCGGCCGTTTCTGGTATTGTCGTGGGTGACAGAGGCAGAGGAGGGAGAGAAGTGTTCTGCGCCGCCGTGACACAGAAAAAACGTTGCGGCTCCAACATGAATTTGTTTGGGTCTGTTTGGTCTGTGATACGTTTTTTAAATTGATAAATGTGCTGGATTGAGTATCCGGCACATTCCAGGTCTGTCTTGATGTCCGCAATGTCGGTTGTGGGGTGGAGGTCAAAAACGACTTTCTGTGGGAGCTCGGAAGCTTGACAGAAAGTAAAGTAATGGATGTAGTTCGCTTCTAGCATTGTGCGAGCAGCTGTGAAAAAATCAACGTTTTAGTGAGGATTTGCGTTCCCCGAGCTGTGGAGAGAAGGGAGAACCCGTCCCTACTAATAGCTCGTAGTTTCTGAACAAGTGAGTTGTGTTTAGTGGCGTCAGGAACCACTAATCTGTACTGGTTTTTTTTTCTGTCGTGTTTGTGGTGCAGCCGTTTGTTTTGTGGGTGGAGATGCTTGAAGAGCCGGGATGGTTAACTGCGGAGGTTTTTTCTGTTACCTCCTTAAGGTAAACCTATTTTGTGTAGGAATGGTGTTTGTATGTGCCTCAGACGACACAGAATGGAGACGCTTGTTCTCCTGCATGGTTGTTCTGTCCCCTTTTCGTTTTACTATCTGGAAGTCGGTTTCCATTTCAAATTTTTCATTTCCTGCGGCCGGTGTCGGTCGGGAGGAAGTTGGTGTGGTGATTGTTGGCGTCGTTGGTTCCGTAAGAGTAGCCAGGAGTAGGTCAATGTGGTCGGGGATGCCTTGAGGAAAAATGTCGTAAACAGTTTGGTGATTAGGTCGTCTCTTCGCCAGTTCTAAAAATCGCTTGTTTTCCCGGAGGTACTGTAAGGAGTACGGGCCAGTTCCCGTCATCCACGACGGCTCCGTCGGTTCCCCGCCCGCCGCCATGCCCCGGGAGGGTGGTGGGGGAGGGGTATGCTCTTTGTGGAGCGACTCTCGATGTGGTGTTGTTTGCAAATGGCGAGAAATTGTTGTTACAAAAGTACCTAAATCGGTGCTATACACTGTGACCGCTGACTCACTAGGGGGCTAGGCTCAAGATGACCTGTTTCCAGGCCGATCACAGTGTACAGGATGTGTGCCGCGAAGCTATTAGTCGTATACAGCCACAAGAAGCAGAGACTCACCCTCCTTAGGCGAAGGCAACACTGATTGACATTACAACGTGACTATTAGACTTGTATTATCCACAGCACGACCAACACCATCCTCTAGGCATTTTTGAAGATGCTAGTCAGCTACATTAGTTTCAAAGGCGGCGAACAAGAGGAAAATTTGTAATACATAATGGCATGGAGTAAGAGTATACAGGAGATGGCAAGTTGTGATGTAGGTGAAGCCGCTGGAGATGGTCGGTTTTACAATGGACTCTAGCCGCCATCTTGACAGTAACCAAAAACATTGTGTTTACATTAGAATGACGTTGAGAGAGAGGTTACATTCGAAGCATTTCGTGTTGAGCAAAGAAGCTGATGAATAAATAAATATGTATTACAATTCACGTGTGAAGTTTTACCAGTTTATTATTGGTTTGTGTTAGTTGTGCAATCAAATAATTTCCAGTATTTTGTCATGTGCGACAATAAGCAAGTGTTTTATATATAGTGCTCATATGTCAGAATTTGTGAAAACTATTTTTTGAATAAATGATTAAGTAAAGTATAACAATCGCGCTACCGTTGTCGTGTAAGTAGTGCAGCTTGTGTATCAGTAATGAGTGCAACAAAACGGCGACCAGCAGCATAGCTGAATTTCTGGAAGGCATAGTTCACATGGTCCTGAGCTACGAATAAATAGTTATTTGCTGGCATATATATTTAAATTCTTAACACGACAATGACTGGATGTTGGCTTCCAATATGACTTAATCTCCTATGTACACATTTAATGCCAATATAGTAAACGGTTTCTGGTAAATAAACTCAAATCCTGTTTTAGTTATTCCCTCTTTACATTACACTAGTTCTCAGTTATGATACAGTTTTATCCTTATTTATCCCGTATTTTAGGGTACAAATTTTTTCTTGCATCTACAATGTTGGACAGGGTAAGTTACCCTTGGTACATAGCTAAAACATAGAAATTAAAATTTTTGCTGAATTGTTTGCACTGGACAACAAAGTATTTCAGAAATTTTTCAGAAAGAAAAGGAGGGGCAGGAGACATTTATGGATAATTTTGTTCCCTAGATCTACAAAAATTGTGTTACATCTTTCTCCAAAAGTGCAATTTAATACCAAGGGCTTAAGCGCTACAATCACTGTAAGAATTAACAATAAAAAATTGAATATTCACGTGTATATGGCACCAGTTACAACACAACATAACTGCGTAAGATGGTGGCCTGCTCGCGGCAATGGCATTAAGAGGATTGAATATTTTCAATTATTTTGCACAGAGTTCTACGCCGGCCAATCAAAAGATAACATTTCCAATCACGAGTGTCAGTGCAGTGCAAGCTTATAACAAGAACTTAGTTATTAAATTAATTTTGCAGTACAGTTTAGATTTCTGTTCATTTAAATAGTCGAACATAATTACTAACATGTATACCACACTTTAAATATCCGTAAACACTATTCCCGTGAAATTTTTTTCATCACAAATAGATAAACAAAAATAAATATCAGGTTGGCCAAAACACTGATAATATTTGCGATACATGTAGTCTTTTTTTTTTTTCTTTTGTGTTTCTCACTAGTCTCATAACAGTTTTCTTACTGCGGTTGTAGCCAGTTCATTTTCATACTTCCATTGTAACGCCACAGTTATTTTGTTATGGGAATCCCATGGAGATTGTAGCTACCTAGGCTTTAGTCATCGGTGGCCGCAATTTTAATTCAGCCCAACATGTTAAAAAATTTCACATTGGGATAGAAAACTACAATAGGATATTATTTCTATAAATATGCTTTTAGGTATAATAAAGGAACCGCCCTATGGTTAGGTTAAAATGTATGAAAACTTATTCACCATCATTTTAGGTTACTTTGAGTAGTTTAGTTAAATTAGGATACATTGTTGAACTACAATGAGTAAAAGACGCATGCACCGCGATGATATTGATAATAAGTGCACATGTACTAACCACTGCCAAAGTGTTCCACAAAATTTCTTTCTTGTTACCTACCAACTTGTGCAATTATTATTTTTAGTGTGAAATTCTCGTCTGAATACATTAAAAACTATTCAGTTTCAATATCTGAAAACCACACTGCAGAAACTTGACACACACACTCCTCTAAGAAAAGATATTATCGCTAAAGAAATTAGGTTCCACTCCTCCCCACGTAGAGGAGGTCATAGTGGTAGGATGCTTGACTTCCACCAATGTGATCCATGTTGATTTCCCTGTGAGGTTAATCACAGATGTTCACATATAGGAATTGTGCTGATTGATGCTGCTGGCTGGCATGTTTTCTCGAGGTTTTCCCCACCCTTGCATTTCAATGCTGCTCCATATCTGCCATATTTTACCCTCATTGACTCTCAATACCATGGTTGTTACACATCACTAAACCTCTCTCAACCCCTTCTGTCTTAAGATGATGGAGGCCATGGTGGTGTAGGGGCTAGAGTATTCGCTGTTTCACGAAGTGCACTTTTTTTTTTGCATCCTATATAAATCCAAAGGACTTTTCAATTTTTTTTATTTTTTATTTATTTATGCAATATGGATATTTGCACACAATTACATTAACATGATAATATATAACAGATAAATAATTTTACACACTTATTAATTTAAGCAGCTCTACAAACATATTAAGTCTACATTTGGTTGCAGTAAAAGTTGTTAAAATTCATGTACAGATATTAAAAGTATAAATATGTTAAGTCTACATTTGATTGAAACACATGGTATTACATGAAGTCTCCTTATCAGTCTTGTTCTGCATTATAGAAATTTCTTTATGTAAGTATTCTTCCACGGAATAGAAGGCTTTATTTACAAGTATAATTTAATAGCTCATTTTAATTTCTGTAGACTATTGATTTACTTCAAATGACTGGGTAGGTTATTTATTAGTTTTGTCCCAGCATAGTATGGATTTACATGCGAAATTCACATTTCACAAATGGAAAGAATAACAAATTTAGAGAAAATTCAGAACAACTAGTGAAGAACTCGTAAGGCTGTTCAATTCCAATGTAAACAAAGTTCTCTCTCCCGCATGGCTGCTTCACTTGTAATGCACTCGTAGACTACTTCAATGGCGTATTTTATTCTATTTTAGTACAGTTAGTTTTCTCATAACTTTTAAAAGCTCATATAGTCTGGAAATTATTTCCTGGAATATTTTCAGGGAAAATATATAGGAAATGGGAAGCAAATCAACCAAAACACAGTATAAAACACTTCCATTTAAATGTAAATAATTCATAAATTTACTTATTTTACGGCAAAATTTATATCTAGTTAAGAGATACACACGTGTTATGTATATTATTGTTTAGGTCAAAAACGATTGTATGTAAATTTATATCTATTTTAATACTCGTCAAAATACACGTGAAAGATAGACATATAATGTTTTTGGCGGAAAACAACCGTCTAACTCCGCGCTGTAAACTGACTTCACTTGTTAACACGGAGTTAAGCTTCTTACACAATAGAAAACTATAGCATTTGGCTTTGTTTCCTTTCCTCTGACGAAAGAACCAATACACAATAGAATTGTAAAGTCAGAGTTCAGACAATTGAACATAGATTCTGGGAGCTTCGTAAAAATGTGTATCTTGTTATGAAATTAATTATGATCATATCCGGGAATGCATTTTACGTACCTTTGTTAAAAATAGGCTTAAAATTTATATAAGAAGTTTATTTCAAAACAAGAGACTCGTTTACTTCATTAAAATATGTAAATTCATGTATTTCCTATTCACATTATATTAGTTTGCCATTTATGTAATTTGACTAACTTCGTATAATATACCTAGATTAAAATTGCACTAAAATAAAATATCGCCCTTTCCGCATAACCTCTGTTAGATTCTCGGCAAAATGGCTGCTTGACTTTGACTTTAAATTTGAACTTTTTAAAATCGTAAAGTCAAGAGTGCTCTACTTTACCTTCGACAGTTCCATTGTGTCAAGTTTCGTAAGAAACGTGTCGGGATGCAAACTTAGTCAGATGGTAAAGTCAAATGGTAAAGTTTTCAGTTGTGCAAGGGCCTTTAGATAAAGTAATTTTCAATTTACTTTCCTTTTAAGCTGCGTGTCTACCATTGTAGGGAAAGCTTGTCATACAATTTTGTTTTTGCAAAGTTGTACATTCTGTGCATCGTGCCACACGACACAATGAAAAATATAAATCTTTTCTAATCCAAAATTGCTGGTCATAAGACACAATAGATTGGGCTTACGACGATCTATCTTGGCTGTTGGCAGTCGTGTCGTGCGCGTCAGGGCTGTGAGATCCCGGCATTTACTGATTTTGCATAAAATATAAAAAATATGGAGATATTAATCTTAACTACACATCGTAAATGCTTATGCCTGAAAATAAAACGTTTTAATGAAATGATTACACAACAGTGGTTACCAATTTACCAGCACCACCAAATTCTTACATGGTTTTCCCCGCGATGCAATGTAATTAGAAAAGCTTTCTATTCTGATAACCAGTTGCATCCGCCATTTTTGTCACGTTGACGTCACAGTTCACAGATGTCTAAATACCGATTGTCTTTTATTCGTGTCCCGCAATTGTGATTCCATCATGTTAGAGAGAATCATGGTTTTACGTTTTAGCATGATCCTTCTAAAATAATCAAGATGGTTACGTTTTCCAGAATGATGAGGTAATATTAAGTTATGCAGAAATGTCGCTGGAAAAATTTGCATTTCTTAAAGCATAAAATTCATAGCCATAAATAATTTGACCTGACCGCCGCTGAGGAGTAGCATAGCGGATGAGCGACGCTAGTGCCTTGTCTAGTGATGGGGTCGTTCGACTTGCTGTTGAGAGCAACTCGCGAGTTGCTCTTCTTTATAAAGTCGAAGGTCGAATCTTTCGTGAATGATGAGCGCTACGGTGAGGCAATTACATCGGCGATTCGCTTCGCTGTCAGCTGGGGAGAGATTAAAAACTGCCGGTGTAGCATTTAACAATTGCGTTCAAAGGACATATCTTCTCTTTTTGTGAGCACGCAACAGTAACAGTGTGTAAGGTAGTCTGGTAACATGTGTAAATTTGGAACGCTAACCCATTTGTTCAGCTTTTGTTGAAAGTACACTTCATTTTTCCAGATGGCTGTGGTACCTCTGATCCTAAACAACATGCTGGATGACCTCCGCAGGCCAGCTAGTTTGTTTGACCAGCACTATGGGCTGGGTCTCTTTAACAATGACTTGATTACCCCAAGGGCTGCTCCTCTTCATCTCTACTACTACAGGCCATGGAGACACCAGGCTTCAAAGGAAAGTGGTGTAAGCAATGTTCACAACGACGAGGATAAGTTCAAGGTAAGATAAATTTTTGCATGCAAAGTGTGTAAAAACACTTTGCATATTAATGTTAAAACTATATACTGTATATGGTCTATTTTAGCACTTGTAATGTGTTAAAAACCAAAATCAAAAAAATTTGTAGGAGCTGCATCTTGAGTGTGCAGTAAAGATTTTGGTGGACTTATTGCTGAGATGCAGAAACCTATAAAATTTGTAATGTAGGATGCATAGTACAGACTATACAATGGAGTGAAAACATTTTTTTAAAAAACTAAAATATTTAATTATTGTAACTTTCTTGTATTAGTGCATGTAAATTTGCATTGTGCTAGACAACATTTTTTACAAGCTTGACACCGGTTAACAGCCAGCGGCCCCTCACCACGCACGTGTCACGTGTACCTGCACGTGCACAAGAAGCCAATATTTTTAACTTTCACATGAATATTATTTTGCAGTGTAAAATGCCTTGTATTTTTATTTTTCAGGGTTTGAAATGTCTTAAAATGTTTGGTTACGAAATTCAAAGTGCCCGCGGCACAGAGATTAAGAACATTAATATTTCAGCCTGTCCGCTAATAAAGAGACACTAAATTAATATGAAAAATACGTAAGAAAATTATAAAATGTAAAACAATATTTAATTGAATGTGTGCCACTTTTATTTCAATAATAAAATATTTTACTTGGCGTGCATAGCGCTTCTGTATGGGAACTCCGTAGGTGGCCATGATAGGTCCATGAGACGCTTGTCTCTGGACAGTCTGTAGAAGACAGCTGGCGAGGTAAGACACTGTCACGTACGCACTACAACCTTTCGTTCACTGATGTAGATTTCAATAGCACATTTAGTACCGGTTATCCTTTGCTTGTGTACATTTTGCCTACGTTCCCCCACCATTATTCTTCTGCTTAACTAATTTATTTCTCCCTTGTGACATTTTCAACTTAATCGAGGAGGAGAAATATGTCGGAGAGCTCATGCGACCCGCGCAACTTGAATCAGGCCCCATCCGCTTCTGCTAAAGGCGTTTCATCGTAATTTCTGTATTATTGCTGCGTGCAATTTTAAGGGCTTTGTTTTCATGTATGCATTTGAGGGTATTTTTCATGTTTGAATATTTTACGGCAACATCGCGTAGAACCACGTGGCTAACAGATGCCAAGTCTATGTCTACGCCTTTATTGCATTTTGAGATCTTATGTAATATCATGTGTGAAATATTTTTATTCAGGGTTCTATGTTAAATTTTTGTCAGGGTTCCGTGTAATTTTCACGTAAATTGATGCTTTTGTGTTTGACCACGCTGTCACTTTGTTTGCTTTTTTCGCCATCCGGCATGTTACAAGCCTGTAATCACTCCAATCGTAAAGAGAATAATTTTCGCTATCAGAATATTATTTTGGTGGAATTGAATTTACAGTTTTCACAAAGGAATATTGAAATTCCACCTGCACCACGTGATCTGCTACGAACTTCATCCAGCGGCATGCACGCCATATAAACTTGTTTTCACAAGTATGTGTTTATTGTGACTACATATCTCATGCCCCATCTTCTAAGGGTATTTATGTAATTTTGTAATTTGTGTCCGGTAATATTTCTTCTGTCCTAGCCCGCTATGTGTATAGGCCGTCACCACACTACCCACGTGCTGGCGGGCGAGCCCAGTCAAGTTTGTGTTAGTGATGCCAAGTAATCTTATGTGTTAATGTTTTCATGAAGGGTTTCATTTGTAACCCAAATTGGGTGCCTGGGCCAGGCAACATATGTTGTAACTTTTAGTTGAAACTATGTTAATTTGCTGGATATGTGTAAAGTCCTCTTGATTGCTGACAACCGCCCAGATGAAAATTCAAAGGACTGGGATATATGATCACAGCTTGGATATTAATAGACCGATACCCTGTTGTAGCAAGTCGTCACTTCACGGTTGTGCGCTCGTGAAATATTTACGGAATAACTGTGAAGTTGTGGCGGTAAACTAAAAGATTTCTGGTGACTGACTGAATTCCAGAATCGTGGAAGCCCACATCTTCATATGGTGGTATGGGTTGAGAACCATCCATCGTTTGAGACAGAGGAGGGAATTCATCAGCTATGTAAAGTATGTACGTGCCAAATGTCATGTGAAAGTTCGGAGTTATAAAAGTTGGTAAAAAAGACTCCAATACATACACACTCACACATGCAAAAATATAATCAGGTTTCAGTTTTTCGCTTTAGTTTCTCATGTCAAGAATGTGATCAAACATGAATTGTTGCTCACTCATCAGATTTCCTTCACAGCAGTTGAAGGATATGCCTTTTAAAGCTGCGAAATTAAGATAGTTGGGTAAAATCCTACACTTCTCGGACTATGGCAGGGTAATATGGACATACAACCTTGTGGATGAAACGAGGCCATAACTTTTTATGTAGCAAAGTACATATCTAAAGCAGAACCTACTCAAGTTGGTGCAAGTGTCGCACAAGCTTTACGCCAAATACAGCGTGAAGCGTCTAATATTTCCCGGAAGTTTTAGAGGGTGTGTATGAGGTTTTTAGAAAAACTTGAAATCTCAGCTTGCGAATGCCCATACAGGCTGTGTCGTTTAAATATTAAAAAAGAGTTCAAGAAGGTGCATTTTTCTTAACACCAGAAAGCCTGACGAAAGATACAGAGCTCTCCAGTTCAACGAAGCTGGTCAAGCTACTGGTTGTTCAAACATTTTCGATTGATATGAAAAACTCCCAGTAGAGCACACTGATTATGACTTTAATAATAAGTGTACTGGAGTTTGCGCGGTTGTTTGAACCATGTTACGCCAAACAAGACAATGATGAAGCGTTGATCAATAAGTCGTCCAAACAGCACACTAGGCGACGATCATTACACTTAATGACATCAAAATGTATATAAGAAACACTCCAGCAGTTGTACATGTGCCTTACTTTATAGCAGCTACGGATCCAGATAATACTATTACAGTTTACTTCTCAAATACTTACCCTATCTATCTGAGTGACTTAATGGAAGATTAAAATACACCGAAGGCTGCTTTTCTGGCGAGAGAATCTAATCTTTGACAAAACAAGTACACGCATGGACATTTTGAGAAAATGTGATATGCAACTAGAAAACGCCTCTAATAATGCCTTGAAATTCTTGATCAAGAACCACTTCAAGCTGATTTGGCAGAAGATGCAGAAACAGAGCAAAGTACGAGTGATGACCAGTTTGACAGCTCAAAGAGCGATGAATATTGGACAAAAAAAAGTCTGTATGTACTTTACTCAAAAAAATTTTAGATCAAATAAATGGAGCTACTGATCATTTGTCTCTTTGTTACCGGCAATGCTGGAACGGGCAGAAAATTTCTCTTTAATTTACTTAAAAATCAGGGCAACGAATGTTTCGCAAAGCAGGTATAGTTGATTCACGATAACTTCAGCCTTTTCTGAAGCCCTGCTAAGTATCTACCTACTTTTGATTACTGATTACGTATCCTCTGCCCCATGTAAATACAGCCATGTGACTTTTACTTTCATAACTGTCAAATGCGTTGGTTGCTGTTTACAGCTGTTCAGAGTGCTGTCATATTTCCTACGAATGTTCACAATTTAGGCCTAAAACAATAATTAGGTTGCCTTTATAACAATTTGTTACATAAGATGTAGCACATTAGACATAATACACATTAATATTTTGTCACTACGGTGTTGGTTAAAACTATGGCGGAAACATCACTAGTATTTAAAGTATTATTAATATGTTGGGTTATTTCGTTAAAAGGACTGCCTTATTTGGAATAAATATCAAAACTAAGGGATAACCAGTTAAACAAAATGACATAGTAAATTAAAGCACGCAACTTGTGTCGTATATTTGTTTGTAGCATCAACAAACTTAAAATATAGTGGTGAACATGTAAACATATAGGTCTACCGTAACGTTTATTCTGCTAATATTTGCATGCATTGATACTTGCTGGTTTTTTATTATTTATTTAAATTGTTCTGTTTGGGCTTAGTATTTTGTAGGGATTGTGGCAGACATTTAAATCACAGAAACGTAAGCTCGTTACACAACTGAGTTTCTAACACCTAGGTAAAAGGTACAATGTTGTGATAAATAAACAGACGGGGCTGTAAATAATTAACACGGTTAAAACGTATAAATGGTGCACATCAAATATTTGAGATCGCACACACACAGGGTCAGTCAAAGACCACCACGCAGCAATGCCCATGTCATTTCACATGCTGCGGTTAACGAAACACACACATCAGTATATTAATTTCTACAGTGGAAAAAAATATTTATCACAACATTGTAACTTGCCTAGTAAAAAAAAAAAAAAAAAAAAAAAAAAAAACTAGATACTTCGTTCAAAAACGTGCAGTCTCATTGACATGTTGCCACATCACTGCCAGTCGTAAGGCACTATAAATAGTGGGTATAATCGCCCGCCATATTGGGATAAGTACGTGACTAGGGAAAGCAGATCAAATTCTAGATTCCACACAGTCTGCCAACCTGCTGGATTTGTAAGTCCCGCCATCGCATCTAAATAACATAAAATAGGTATTTAAACAAAATCTCGTTTCAGTTGTGAATTACAATTTCAAATATAATTGTTGCTGTAATTGGTATGAAATGTGCTGAAATTTGAAATAACAAAATGTGTACCTTTCCTGCTACGCAAGTGGTACAAACTGACACACACACACACACACACACACTCTCTGTCTCTCGCTTATTGAACCTGTGACGGAAAAATAAACGGTCACTAGAGCCTAGGCATGGTAATTTGCGCTGATATTTTTAACTTCAGCAATGAAAAGTGTTTCAGTCAATGCTACCTAACAATACAAATATATAAATTAGCAATGTTTAATTTACAAATAGTATAAATGAAAACTTGGTTAAAAAATATTGTAACTGAACTATTTCTTACCGGCTGTTGCAAACAAGTTACTGCTTTCACTTTTCTTAATTTGTAATTAATATTAAAAGTTATAGAAGATACTAAGCAGATTATTAATCTATTCAATAACACAGTACTAAATGTTGATCACAGGGTTATATAATTGTGGAATAAAAATGATTGAACAGGTTTACGTGTTACGCCTAGGGTGATTTTTTTCAAATGTCAAGATTCCAAAAGGCAGAAGAAAGCATAAATGGGCTATAGTTAAAATTTGTGCATTAACAGGAGTAGCAGCTCGACTCGTTGGAGACTTAACGCTATATTCTGCTCTCCAAATACTGGTACAGAAGGATGGAAGAATTGTAGAGATGCCAATTTTAACAGGAAATTATTTGAGGCTTGTGTGCCAACAGTGGCGGGACATGAATTCATGTTCATTGATGAAATATCCATGGTCCCCTACGAAATGTTGTGTATGATAGATTCTAGAGTAAAACAATTGAAACACCGCAAGGATCTTATAGTTGGTATTAATATGCTGCTATTTGGAGACCTAATACAATTGCCGCCTGTAAGAGGTAAAGTATTTGATCCCCTCATATTAGCACCAGTAACACACTTGTGGTGACTTTTTACTTGGTTGAACTGACTGAGAACACGAGACAGCAAGGAAATGCTTCCTTCATCAACATTTTAAATGCTTTAAGTATTAGAAGTTACAATCAGAGCATTTTGTGGAACTCATAATAGCTCTAAGTAGCTACCGGTGAGTTCTCTATTGATAAAGCTCTTCGGATTTATCAGACGAACCACCAGATCAATGACCATAATCTGGAAGTTCTTGAGCACTTCAGGGCAAAGGGAACAATGATGTTCAAAATTACAGCCCAGGATAAGTTAATGGATACAACAAGAAATGTCAAGAATATTGACATTGACACCATAATTCCATCATACATTAATAAAACAGAGAAAACAGGAGGAATGCCTCAAACTGGAAATTTTTGTAGGAGCAAAGGTCATGGTGCAATCAAACATCAATGTTGTTGACAAAGGACTCGTTAATGTTGCCATAGGACAAATCACTGAAATCATATGGCCATGTTTCAGATGTATGAAACAGATATACTTTCGGTTCAGGTAGACTTTGCTAATTAAATCCGTACAGTTTCCAACTAAGTTTAGCTGTGGAACTGTTGAACGTAGGATGTTGCAGATGGTACTGTCTTGGGCGTCTACCATTAAAGATGCAAGGTAGTACAGTGGACTATGTTGTGATCTATCTGGGGCCAAAACGTTTTGCTACTGGCGAAGCCTGTGTTGCTCTCAGTAGGGCAAGGTGTTTAGAGGGTCTTCAGAGTTAGATTGCACAAAATTAAGTGGCAAAAAGCCCTGCAAAACTAAAGCGCTTGTGGAAATGAACAGAATGAGTAATCGTCTTAATTACGTAAGACTAAAGAAGGAAAAAATAAAATTACAAGTAAAAAAAAAAAATTTTAAAGGCAACCTTTATTATATAGTGTACTAAAAAAATAAACTAATAATATTAATCATTATCAGTCGATCATTAATTTTTCTCTGAAACAAGTCTTGGTTGCAGTCTGGTTGTCTAGAAAATGTTTTTTCTCAATTGAGTGGGGTCATAGTGATATCAAGCGTAGTTGACAAACCAGTGTCTAATGATAATATTTAGATTCCTTAAAACTTGAAAATAAAAGTGTGCCGCGAGACACATAACTGGATCATATGCGTGTGAAGTTGAATATGTGGGTAACGGACAGTTCTTACAATCAGCACAACATTGCTACGGTACATCAATGGATAAATTCATTTGCCATGTTTTTTATTTTTAAGTTTTAATGAATGTAAATATAATTATTACACTGATTTGTCCACTACGCTTGATATCACTGAGCCCTTTCAATTGAGAAAATACATTTTCTAGACAACCAAACTGCAACCAAGACTTGTTTAAGAGAAAAATTAATAACTGACTGTTAATGATTAACATTATTGTTTCCTTTTTAGTACACTATATAATAGGTTGTCTTTAAAATGTTTTTTACTTATAATTTTTTCTTGTTTAGTTTACTGCCGATATATCTGGAATTGAAGTAGCAAGAAAAATTGTTAAAACCATAGTTCTCCCTTTTGCAAAAGGTGTGGTTTCTTAATTATAGTCTCTGAAAAAGACTGGCCAAAGTGAGGACTAAAGGTTCACGTACAGTATGTGAAAATCACTTCAATGCTAACTTCTTGCAAAATATTAAACTGAGATGGTCGGATTTGTCAAGATTGACCTGTCGTGGAAAACCTTAAAGGGAGTTGTTACAACAAGGTTTTACTTACTCAAATAAGCCATAATTTATTGCTAATCCAATTTTCTTCAATATGTTTATAGGTGATGCTTGATGTGCAGCAGTTCAAGCCAGAAGAGGTAAAGGTGAAGCTTGTCGACAAGTATTTGGTTGTTGAGGGAAAACATGAAGAGCGCAAAGACGAACACGGCTTCATTTCAAGAGAATTCCACAGGCGTTACCTTATTCCAGACAATGTGAATGTAGATGCTTTGCAGTCTACTTTATCGTCAGATAGTGTTCTCACTGTTGAGGCACCAAAGAAGGTAGGGGTGCAGAGTTTATGTACATAGGATTTTTTTCTCTTTAAAACCTGGTAATTTCTATACATGTGTAATACTTCTAAAGAGACTGAAATTGAAGATGTAATGAAACCTTGCCATAAAAAGTAAGGGCCCAAGAGAAGTTAGTTTTAATAATTCTTTGTGAATGTGCATGCACGCGCACACACACTCACACATGAAAATACGGTTAAAATATTAAGATCATACTTCAGCTATCTCTCTTGATTGGCCACTATGATATAGGCTGTTCACAGTAAAATGAGCACTTGTGAAGCCCTAGTTACATTTCCTTTCCGCCATTTATAATCCTTTTATGATATTTTTAAATAAATATTGCAATGTAAATATTACACAGTTTATATATTCCACTGCACTTGAAAGTTTACATCTAAAGCTAAAATAAAATATATTTATTGACTATTATTCTAAATGAGAGAGCTTTTGAAAGTGCTCACTTTATTGTGAATAGCCTATAGTAGCGTTATCTTGCACTCATGCTATGATGAGCTGTTTTTGCCAAGCTTTGTGCATATATATATAAAAATTTTTTTAGAAAGTTTGTGGTTTGTTCGGCACAAGATCGTGGAATATATGCTAGTGTGAACACGGATGTAATTATGTGGATCTTTTAATTGTTCTAAGTCGTCAAACTCCTTAAGTCCAGATGAGGCTACACGTCACAATCTCGGAATGATATAATATGAATCGGTTTAAGTAGCAAGTTATCTTGCCAATTCTGATTAGGAATGTGACTTTTTAGTTTAAATTTTTTCAATGATGATTGGGAGTCTGTGAAAACGGCTAGATGTTGCCACCAAATTTAAGATGAGTGAAAAGGGGAACATAACAAAGAGATTGGCGGAAAATAAAATAAAATTTAATTCAACTTGTTTACAATCGTAGAGAATGAGAATAAAGGCTGTTCCACATTCACCATTCGAATTTATGTATGTTAATTTTTTGCTGTCTAGTTGTTACTTTTTTTGCCTTTGGTATTGAATTGCATGAAGGTGTTCAGAAAGATTCCTTTTAAAAGGGAATTGAAGATTAATTTTGTTTGCTGCAGTAATTATTTGGCTTCAGCAATAATTTACTATAAATTTTTTGAGCCATTGTCAGGTTTTGCAGTAGGTTTCACTAGTTCACCAGGTGCCTTAAAATACCATACAATTTTTCCCTATCCATTAAGCGGAATTTGGTTATTAATAACCAGATTTAGAGCATTTTCTTAAATAAACTTTAGAACTGAAATTGTTTTATTAGAGCTAAAATTTTGTGTGGTATTTAAACACTAGTTTTTATTAATCAATAATTGGTTAATCACTTGTCCTTATATTCATAACTGCATTACAGTTTATGATTATGTAAATGAATGAACAAGAGCATTTAACTTTAACAAAGAAATAGCAGAACATTACCATAGGAGAAAATAAAACTTTACAATAGTGTTGATTTTAGACTGGATTTTGTTGCAATTTTAGTGTCTTAATATTCTTTAATAGAGAGAGAATGGGCTAGGGTGGGGGGAGAAGCAAAAATTTTAATTTTATCCACACAGTATATTTACTTATGTTACTCTGCAAAAAATGACAATCTAAGATTATTTTATTTCTTCCCATTGTCAGAAAAATTATTCTAATTGCTTGGTTTCTGCACATTTTGGTACAAATTGTCAGACGTTGTTTCACAGGTAAAATATATGGTAACTAAAATTAACTTAAATTTGCATTTAGCTGAAATTTTGTTGTTAGGTTGTGCATTATCTTGCATTTCAGTGTTACCGCTTTTCACCTTGTCTTGTGTATTAATAAAGATGCTTGGAAGTGTGTGTGTAATTGAGGGTTGTATGGGAAGTGCTATTGCAATTAGTTACCTGAATTTTTGCTGATTCAGTGACTTGGTTACCCCTGACATTTGAATCTTAAATTAATCAAGATTCTCCAAATTGGGACAAATGTTTACATGGAAAATTTTTTTTTGTAAACAAATGCTAACATTTGGTGCCTCCTACAATGAAATTGCCACAAGTGTTGGTACTATTGCTAATGCATTTGTAACATTTACTCTGCAGGCTTTGCCACCACCAGACGACCAGCGTGAAGTTGCAATCACAGTAACTAATGCTCCAGCTCTTAAAGAACAAGAGAAGAAGGAATGAAATGTCAAATTGCTTCTTTTAAAATTTGAATAATGGAACTGAAACTGTACACACATGTTGTTCAATCCTTGAAGACTGATTTTTGTTTACTGTATGATAGATTTAACAATAAATAGGCTGTGGCTTTCACAATGGCTTCTGGTGTTGAATTATTTTAAGTATTGCCCTATACTTGTACTGTGCGGTGAATATTAATTTGTGTAAAATTACTTGCAATTTAAGTGGTGGACTATAAATAAATGCAGTATAAATATTGGTAGTAATTGTGCTTCATATGAGATGGAAACCTTCAGCATGAATTTGTAATGAAATTCTGGCAGTCTCTTTGGTAGCTTCATGAAACTTCAAGTTTTAGTACAGTGAAACGTGCAAATTGTTCCACGGAACAGTTCAGACTGCACTAAAATGTGGCCTGTAAATGTATTTTGAAAAACCATACCACCAGCATGGCTTTTACTTTGTTACCAGTGAACTAGTCAAAACATTGCAGCAAGATACCGTAGTTTGACGTGTGTAGGCTGCACATTTTTACAAAAAAAAAATTTACTACAAAAAGTGGGGTGTGGCTTGTATAAGAGATTGGCATAAAAAGTTTTCCCCAAAACATGTTTAGAAATTTTTCAATATAATACATTTTAAGGTTGTTTTAGCTTGAAGGAAGGAAGGGAAGGCAAGAGAAGAAAAGGCTGAAGGGGGGGGGGGGGGGGGGGACCTTGTGCAATTTTTAAAATTATTTGTTCACTCTCATTCATACACAAAATAATCTTCATTCTGCATGTGTGAAATGTAATTTAAGCTTAGCCATAGATGCCATACACGAGAGAATAATTTCTCTGCTGTACAAGAGAAAGACAACTTGCGTAGTTTGCATGCCTGCCGTGGCACTAAAAGTGTACATTGATAAGACCACTTTGGAATACATGTTGCCATGGTTTTGCTTTCTTAAATCAAGTTACCATCTGTGGAATAGTAATTGTATGATGTATATTTGTAAACATTGCAACATAATACAATTTTTCTGTCACAAATGTGTTGTAGGGGAGAAATTAAGTCTGAATTTATTACAATTGTGTAGAATCTTAACTTAACATTTACAGAAATACAAAAGTTCAGGGTGGCCTATACTTAAAATTTTAATTAAACTTTTAATATTTTAACTCCAGGGAAATGTGTGTGTATATGGGGTTTGTTGAATAGCTCGGATTTCTTTTCTTTAACGGCATAAATTGATCAGACAAACATGCATGTGTACATATTTGCTGTAATAAAACATTTCAAACGTGTACACACTCTTCAAAACTCGTTTGGGTAATTAAAAGATGCTAACAATGTTATTGACTCACTCACCAATACTGTTACAGCCTTGAATAAAACTTTGTTTTGGTAGTAAATGACTCTAAAGTCATATTGGCACAGAAAAATTAACAGTTTATTAAAGCATTTACTTTTAATTGCTAAACACATGAATAAAATGATACTCGGATTAGTTTAGAACATTTTAAAGATTTTACCCCATCTACGAGCCACATGCGCTTGGGGAGAATTATAGTAAGTGGCAAACAAATTTAAATGTATCGAGGTAGGAAAGCCCAGGTGCCTGGGTAGCAGATTACATCATTGTAAATTATGTACGTAATTAAAATCTCATTTGCCCGTCCAGATTTATGAATGCAAAAGGCACCCCCATGAAAAATATTATTAGAATTCTACTACTTGATGCTTAGCCCTGGAAGAAGCTCCTCGGACGTCAAGAGATGGCAGCCCCCCCCCCCCCCTCCCCCAATGGCCTTGACGTCACGACCGGGCCACCTCTGGAACAGGGGTTTTTAATTTGTCGTAGTCTCCACGCGGGGCGATAAGAAATGGAGCGGTGCTCTGGCACCCCTGATAACACGCTCCCATGTTGGAAGGCTACGCTACCCCCCGCACCGTGAAGAACTGCTAATATGAGAAAAATCAGTACCTTGAGTCTGCCCAAGACTCTCCTCCTACCTTAGTCTGTTTGAGACACTCCTGTTTAGTCTGACCAAGAACTCTGCTCCTACCTGGATTCTGCCCAAAGACTCCTCTTTAAAGCTCCCGTCAGTCTGCGAAGGACTCTCTATGCGACCTGCACTGAAGACCAGCATTCATAGACAGCTTGAGAGACGGCTACACCATCGTCAGGTAATCCTTACCTTGGTCAACTTCCCGTGACCCCGTGGTAACGAGCCGGCGTGTTGTAAGATTACCTTCCTGAGTAACTTTCAGCAAGTGAGCACCAGTAAGCGAGCATGCTGTATGTTGCGTTGCTATATCTGTGAGATAAATTTTCTAGCTGCTGTAAAAGTAGTGTATCTATAGATTTTGACCCAATGATTTATTCCTTTTACTTGTCCGTGTTTGCCTTCGCCCGAGTTTATTATGTTCACGTAGTGTTTTGCCAGGTAGATTTAATAGATTGTAATTTTTGTATTTCGTAGAATAGAATAGCTGGAACTCTCCAGGGTAAACCATGTAATAAACATTGTCAGATTTTGTTTGTGTTCAGTCCTTCATAGATAGTTACACCATGTTGATCTCAATTTGGTATTGTGTATCAGTGTGTAATCTCAGTGGTCAGATGGAAAATAGAAGGGGAGGTATCCAAAGTAGCCAGCAATGCAGGGAAGGTCGTGCATTAGTACTAGCCAACAACATTGAACTTTGGGTAAGCTCAATGATGGAGGACTAACCCCGTCCAGCTTGCCACGGCCTCGTTTCGCGGCCTATTTCCTCCTTAATACCACTAGAGATCGCCACCCCACTAGATCACCCTCTGGGTGCTCCAGGCTCCACCGGGGTATCCAACTTGGGATACCCCGGTGACAGAAACCTAAGAAGACTAGCACGATCAAACTCAAGTCTGGTAGAGTGATCACACCTGGAAGATACCGAGCTCCTGAAGTTTTGTACAATCAATCTAGCATCTGGGAAGTTTGTACGGGTTAGACTCCTGACCCAGGCAGATGTTAAACCCCGAGCTGAGCCCTCTTCACCGGACTTTGTCCCAACGCGACAACCCACTTGCCCTATAAAGATCTTCTCTGTCATAGTGTTACACCCCTACCTCCACGATTAATTAATAGTAACCCTCATTTCATCCACCCGGAATCACTGGCATCCTGCACATTGGCGACCCTTACAGTGAGGAGAATTAGAGCTCCCTGGACGGGCAGCCACTTCCATTCGTCTCGCTCTGGAATTTGACTCCCCTCAAGCTCGAAGTAAACCCCCCCTGCAAATGGCCTAATATTGTTTACAACCCAATCGGGCCATACTGGTCAAATAAAACCAGTATTATTCGCCATGGTAGGCCCAGCTAGGCACTCGAGGGCAGTAAATGGTCAATCCCGTGCCATCTAAGGTAGCAACCACAAGTAGCACATGTCAAAACATTTAAACACTCAAAATAGACTTGCAGTTTCTTTATATTCCTGCTAAACTGTAAGGACTGTAATATTATAACCACTCCCAGTTTATGGTGGTGGTAGTAATAAAAATAGTAAATATTTGTGTGGCTAAACTGATCTTTATGTAGTGGTGTGAGGAAATGGTAGTGATATAAAAGTGGATGTCTTAACACAAAGTACAGTTTTGTCAAAACCTTTCTTGCCTCGCACTGTACCAAGACTAAATCTAATGAAAAGAGTGTATGTGTAGATGTGAAGCTTGATAGTGTGCGACATACTACCTCAAGATGTAAGTGATGTAGCTTTAAGTAAAACTCCCTCCTCGACACGCACATCTCTTGCTGACATATTTCCGATGAATAGTAGTGTATTGTTTTCACATTGCTTTATAACACTGCAGACAAGTAAGGTGTGGTGGATTGCTTACAGTATCTTGTTCCAAAGAAACACGATCAGTCGTTCAGTTTTGATTTGAAAAATTATGCAAATGTCAAAACATACCAATTGCTTGCAAGTTATCACTGCACCTATGCCTGCCATATGTAAATGTTTAGAAGAACTTAGTTCTGTAAATGGGAGTAAATCATTTAAACTGATGCATGTCTTTCTGAAGCCTGAACTGAGAGATGGTGAATGTGGTTTTGGTTACGCTAGGTCAGGCATGCTGGATGAAGATTACAGGTTCGTCTGAACACCGGGGCCATGGAGGATGCGGAGTAGGTCTAGTTGGCATTCGACTTGTAACAGTCTGGGATTGCGAGCATGCCTTACTTAGTGTTAAGCTTTCTTACTTTGCCCACCTGACTCTTAACCTGTTTCTCAAACTGCAGGGGTAGCCGTTGACGGCAGCCTCTGAGGCTGCTACTAGCTGGTGGTGCGAGCCACTGGAACTCCTGGTAGCTGTTGAGAGAAGCCTCTGGAGCTTCTGGTTGTTGATCGCCTCTGGAGCTGCTGGTAGGCTTGGCTGAAGCCTCTGGCATTCTTGGAGAGGGCCATGGAAGTGTTGAGGTGAGCTACTGGAGAAGACAACTGCCGCCTTCAGAAATGCACTGCTTTTTATAGTGCAGTCGGCCGGCCCATGCCTGGGCTGGAGTGGGGGCTGTGATGTCCCTCTGTGGTGTCTGCCTGGAGCGAGCTGGGTGGGAGAATATACCCTCTGAGCTCGGTTATATGGCCTAAGTTCCTTTAACAGTGTTCACAATCAGTAAATATTTATTTGAAGATAATCCCAGAAAGTTCCAAATTAAATGTATCAACATGAAACCGGAAGTTCATCGTAGGGACTGGGTACAATTTTTGGCGGGTCAGATAATGTGGATATGACAGTGACTTGTAAACATCAAAATCCACTGTTCCCAGTGATTTCTCCAACCAAAACAAGCGTATGTCAGATGCCGCTCACACACACATGCACACACACATACACTCATGCACACACACATGTGCACACATGCACTCGCGCACACACATAAAACACACACACACACACCCTACCTCTCTGGCTCTCCATCCCTCCCAAAAATGCTCCACGCTAATAACCAAGCATATTTAAAACAAATATTTCATCATAAAACTGTTCTAAGTATGACTAACAATTAACGTGTTCCAGAATGAAAATTAATAGTTTACTTTGACGCATGCCACATTGCTGCGCAACACTCTTACGCTCTTGACAACTTTGTCCCATCTACGAGCAGGCAAGAGTTCAGGGAAAGTCACAAACAGTGGCAGAGTACTTGTCACATTTCAATAAAAGGGACTCCTCTCGTTTGACAGCCTCGGACGTAAAGATCATTAACGCATTTACTTATGAACTGTGCTGCCTGCCTAGAACCCAGCACGCGATTGCCCCCCTTTTCATTTAATATAATAATTTACAATGGGCATTACCCTGAGATTATCTGATAAGGAAGTTCCAGAGATACCACAGGATTGCAGCACCTCTACTGTCCTGTGATGTCACATCCGCCAGCCTTGGTCAGGCGGATAAATTTGCCGTCCTCTCTGTGCAGGGAGATAATAAATGAGCGGCGCTGCCGCAACCCTGATAAACCAACCCCTGCGATGAAAGGCTACGCTACCCCACACACCCAGAAGATTGCTAATCAAGGGATTTTTCGCTATGTGAAGGCACGAGCATGCCCCTAACCAGAGATGCTGGGCTCGCTGGCCGCATAGGTCAGCAAGTCCTGGGTCTGACCTCTCTCCTCCTCCTCTCCCTCTCCCCCTCTCCCCCCCCCCTCTTTTTCCCTCCCCCCTCTCTCCCCTCTTCCATCCCCCTCTCTCCCTCCAGGGGTAATCCACGATGCTCACCTCCTGCACCCCTTTACGATAGTCACTCTTTTGACTCCACTGTAGCAGGTCGTTGCAACATTTGAACCCTTCTGGACAAATTCCTCTTCGAGAGGAAACTGTGTAAAGAGAGTCAATTTACATTGATGTGTTAATGACATCCACGTATCCCTTGTGCCCGTTTGTTCCATCGCAGATGCATCAACCACACAGCAACACTCGACCAATCAACATTAGGTCGTGATCCCGATAATTGCAGGTCGACAAGAACGGCGTTTACACTTTTTTTGCCGCCCTGTAACTCGTTGCCGTGGGTCATAATAATAGTAAACATTCATCACAAGAGATAACACTCTTGAGGAATGGATATGTGACCTAAATGAGTGTGTCCCGTGAAGTCAGGAGCTTTAGACGCAACAGCCATTGGAGGGAACACTGGAATAAATGGTGCCGCTTATTCCCACGGCTTTCCTATGTGCGTGATGTCGATGGGCCCCGTGGCCGAATCCGGAGTGCAACGTGTCTCCAAGTGGTATCAAACGACAGGGAATCACATTCCCGGAGCAAGTGCAAAGTGGTGAGCAAATCCCTAGCAGCAGTAATTAATTGGAGCCTTTTTCGAAATTGTTAGTCGTTATTGCACCACAATTAACTAGGGAAACCACCTGCTCCAGCATAGAGAGTTGATAACATATCAAAGAAGAGAGGGTGCAGCTCTGCCCCTAATGATATCAGTGTCTTGTAATATCCATACACATTCCTGTAACTATCACCATTACGACACACTCCGATATTAATATGTTAATTATAAGAGTGAACATGTAATAATTTATCGAGAATCAGCCACCTGAGGCATAATTTCATTTAATATCACCCCTTAAGTTCGGTGATATATCTTGAGGTCACTTTCTTAGCCATATCTAGGGCTCCGGCATTCACAAGTATGTCACTAACATGTTTTAGTACAGTAATCACAATTATGTACAATGTCAGTTTCATTAATCATGTTAATTATTAAGATGCTTTTTTTTTCATGGTTTTCATTTTGGCGCCGGATTCCCCGGACGTACAGCGAAGCCGACGCCATGTCGTAAGTCAGACTTCAGCACTCCAGACAACTGACAGGGCATGCGATAAGCTCCGCGTTAACTCTCCACCCCTTGGCACTTCAATTTAAGCTGTAACACTTCATTGCAATAGTTAACATTAATCCAGGAATATTTGATAACTTTATTTAGCAGAGGGGTGGCCTTCCTGCATTCTGAGGTAGCATACCTGGACTTTACGTGTAAGACATGTTTTCACTTAATTAAAACTTAAGGCCTACATCTTGTTTCAGCAGTAGCGACCACTGGCAGGTCCAGAGTGCCGGGTTCGCTTAACCAAGGGTACGCATTTTCATGTGAAGCAACATTTTGTTGTATCTTTGCGGTAATAAAACAGTCCCAAGTTCATCGGGTACTGCGTCCTAATAGCAGCATCAACTTGAAAGTGTATTTCAGTGTATGATTTGTATTTATGGGGTCTGCCTCCCTCAATCAGAGTACATTCAGCGATAATATAGGCGTCCGAAGTGGCAGACAGCTTTGCCCCAAACAAAACTTTTTTTTCAACATCGTTCACTCTACCGAACCTGGCTATGGGCACATTATCAGATCCTGTTCTACACCTGTTCCCAGGCGGTACACAAATACATCACAGCCCCTCTGAAGGCGCAACACACAGTCATTTTCAATTTACATCTTAATCAGGTTAATTTTGGATATTAATTTTTTATTAGCCTTACCTTCGCCTACATTAATTAAGTAGATTATTCATTTTAGTCAACATGTATAATCCAACTGGGATTCCCCATTTTCATATTTAATAATAATAATAAATATTATGTCAAACTGCAGTTCATTGACTACCATTATTTTAACATTAATTCCCCTGTTCATTATTGTTGTACTTTTGTTTATGGTGAGATATTGTAATCTAAATGTCCAATAAAAGAGGTGTAACACAAGAGTCATTCGACTGCAAGAACGTCTGGCGAGACAGCGATTGATTAACGTGCATTCAGAGGTAGGAACCGAGCGCGAGAACAAGCCCCCCCTCTGCGGTACCTGAGTTCTAAGCTGGACCCATTTCACTGTTCATTCCTCTCGACCACGAGTCTGATTTAGACATCCACCTAGGGACTTGTTGGACGTGGCAAAATCAGGAACACTTGAATGACCTCATGCCGGAGACCCCTTAGCCTACAGTAACTGTAGCACATCCCAAACCAGTTGAAAGACAAGTATTTCAAAATACGTGTACGATTCGTTTAGCATCTGGTAAAATTATCCGAGATAAATTGCCTGTGAAGGCTACTCCGAAAACCCCCATAGCTATTTCCCTTTTGAACTACGTTCCTAACCTACGACCGACACGACCCTTTTACATAACACCCCTCCCTCCACCGGGCTCATCCCCACTTATTGATTAAAACTGTACTCTCATTACCCATATTCCCGGGACTACTGGCGTCCCACATCTTGACAGCCTTTGTAGTGAGAGAGTGTACTCCCCGTCCGGGAGACACTCACGGTTCAGCTCATTCTGGGGCTTGATTTCCCTTCCCTCAGATGGGATCCTCCCACTAAGCTGCCCCTTACTGCACCTACCACAACCCACCAGGCTAAAATAGGCAGAAACACTGCAGAAGGGTTTCCAGACTAATTGAGAGGGCAAGTAGTGCTCAATTAACTAATTCGAAAGTAGGGCATGCATCAATTAGCGCCCAACAGGGGGCCAAGTAACTATAGGTAGCTCAGACTTATGAGTTAGAACCACGCCAGTCACCCCCACCCCCTCATCCATTTTGTTCTTCTCTCGCTTACTCCTGGCACGAGTGCCCAGGCCCGACTTCAGGAGTCAGTTAAACACCCCGTGGCGCCCATTAGCAACTATGTCAGACTCTGAAGCGAGTCTCCCTGAAACGCAAAGTGTGTTAGCCAAAGTGAATACCATGGGAACGAGTAACATGCCGTGCCTCATCCCTACGTGTACCGGTACGGGCACAAACATGATTAGTTGTATTCATTGCAACAACCAATTCCATTATGTGTGTCTCGGATGGAACGACACGCTCCGCTACATGGATAGCTTGGAATACAGGTGCCAGATCTGTAGGCAGATGGATGCATGGGTCTGCCAATGGCCCGAGTGCGAAGTGCATGGGAGATGCATTGTCAGGTGCATTTTGTGCCACCGCGAATTCCACCACCTCTGCATAGGCTGGGTGGACGAGTGCATAGAAAACCCTGGGCAAGTGTACCAGTGCTATGTATGTAGGCAGGAACACTTCTACAAACCACCCAACCCAGTATACCAGCATAGCCAGAATATCCCAGGAATACCTTGCGAGCTCACTTTGCTTGAGTTCCACGGGAAATCCTACGAAGTCCTGAGAGTTTTTATTGATAAATGTGAAATAGAATTGAGAGAACACCTCGTCACCTGGAAATAGTGGATGAGCCGAGCGCGCAACCAACTGAGCGGACCCACCTGAAAATGGTGGGATAAATATGGTGAGTTTATCGACGGATGGCCCCAATTTAGATCCCAAATTATATCGGATTTTACAGGGGACGAAATTCTCTCGGGCCTTATTACCGACTTGCACTCCAGTGTGCAATGTTCCGATGAAGAAGTCGAGCTCTGCATAACACGCACCCTCCTACCATTGCTTAGAAACGTAGCCCCGCGGACAGCTCAGCAACAACGAGACAACCAACAAGTAATGTGCAAAAGGAATCCTCCAGTCACCCCGGAGAGTACGGCAGAAGGGCCACAAACTCCCCTCGTCCCCCTTCTTTCCACTCCCCTGGCTGTTCATTGCCAGGAAACACTCGAGACGTCACCATCACGTGGTGAACACATTTCCCCGAACTTTCTTCCTGCAGCGGTAGAAGTGCCCACCCCAAACGATGACCTGGGTGAGGCTGCGTACCCGCTCCCACTGGGATCGGTCCCGGCAACCCCACCCCCTGAGACAGTGGAACCTCTCCAGTATAGGGAAATTAGGTCAAGAGCCCTGCTACTCTACCCATCCCACACCTTTCCCGGCAAGAATGAAGAAAGTGGACGAGCGAGAGACGAAATCCCATCACAGCCCTCAGTAACAACAGACACATCAGTCAATATGGCGACTAACGTCAGTTAATGACAGAAAGAGGCAGAAAAGGAGAAGAGGCAAGATGCTTGGGACGAACAGTCAGTAAACACTTTTTACTGGACGACGCCCGTGAGTGTTGCTGCTGCCCACGAAGCCCCTCCACTGCCTGGAGCGGACAGTGTATGCGCAACCTGCGCAGCTACCATGAGCAAACATCAGCCCGCTGCCACGAGGGCCACAACCGCAGCAAACATCACCAGCAGCCCTGATGCTGTTCCTGAAGCAGGCACCACTAGTACCCAGGTCGTTGTTCCCAAGCAGCCGCTTAATATGTGGTCCACGTCACAAGTTACCCCACTACGTGCAAGATACATGCTCTACATCCCTGGATACTAACGAGCGACGCCATGGAGGGCGCCTACCACGTACCGCTGGCCTGCCACCCCCGCTACACCTCAGTGTAAAAGCGGATGTCCACCAAAGCGACCACTCACCAAGCACCATTGTCCAGCAGCATCATCATCATCTGAGTGAGTACCTGGCAGACACCAGTCATTGAACTAGCACGCCCCTCTTCAGAACATTAGCTAAAGCAACTAAGTAGGGAGTGGTAGTTTAGAAATGCCAAAACATCAACAAAGAGAGTGAAAGAACTCATAGTTAACCTGGTAGGGAATGTTAGGTGACAAAGACGTCCCAAAAACAAATTCTTACCTGGTAGAGTAGGCAGTGCGGCGACAGTACATGCCCCCAACCCAAGAGTTATTGTACGCTTGTATTTGTTAAGTTTTTCTCGAAGGGTAGAGACTTCAAGAATCACATTGGTAGGAACCAAGACCCCACACATTAATATGTGCCATAATTAATGTAGACTACCTCTTAAGTGGGCACCGGTAATGTAAAATTATCAGATTTGTTTGGTAATGTCTTATAAAACCTTGTCCCTAGCTTGCCAGAAGTTGCAGGAGAAAACTAATGTAGAATCAAGCCCCTACGCAGACTGGAAAATTAATGTTTACATTACCCCAAAATTTCCCCAATTGCTCACGTAACATGAGCAAAAATGAAGAAACTGAAAATATTATTGTTTTGAGAAATCTAGCACAACGAAATTAACGTAACGCCACAGACTCCCGTGATCACTGATAGGAAGTGTGAACGCGTACGAAGCCTATCAGCAGACCCGTGAACATAATGCAACGAAACCCTCACCATTCCTCACAATGCAGCACTGGGCGACTTTGTTTAGAGACCCCTGTAACATTCAGTAAGAACATGAGGCGAGAGCTCGCTATAAGCATGCTGTAACCACCACCCAGGAAATTCCAAACCTTCTTAAAAATTAAAATTGTTAAAATGCAATTAGTACCAGAGCGACACTAACCCAGTGAACTTGCGTAATTGTAGAAAAATTGCAAAATGCAAGTTGTGTGTAGAGAACGTGTCACTAGGAAGCCCTTGTTAACGTAGGAAAATGCAAACACACTTTTCACTGATGCGAAACACATGTAAAAACTTAAATTAGTTGTCAGATTGAAGTAAATGTGCTAGCCCTGAGAGTAGTAAAGCAAGGTGAAACTTTTCCTAAAAGAGGAATCCCCTGTAAGAATTAAATTTAGCTTTGTCAGTAGAGAGAAATACTTTAGCCTTGAGAGCAGAAAACATACGTGTAGCGTAAAATGCCTGTAGTATGGCAAAAAGAACAGTATTCTCTCAGATGAGATATATAACCCCCTATATCTTAAAATTACGAGAATGTTGTTCTCGCCCCCAAGTAAACAAAGCTTAAACCGAGAGTGAAAATGTTAAAATTGTTATGCTAACCTTTAATGTTAACTGAGAGTAGTCTCGTGCCCCAAGTGTACTTGTTTAGAAATTGTGTAGAAGAAATAAGGGCCGTAAACCACATAACCTCAAAAGAGAAAAATCAAAATATTGTAGGTTGGGCCTAGTTGACCCGAGGTACAGACAGCCTCAATCCCATTACTTAATGTAAGATTACAGATAATAATGTTTGTTAGTTTTTTTTTTTTTGCCTAGTTTTTGTATCATTACTTAAGAAAAGTTAAGAACTTTCCTGTAATTGCGTATATTTTCGTACCTGTGGAAACCCCCTGTATGTATTAGTGTATTGAGGCAAGTGCCTAATGTTATTACATAACCCATGACATAAATATAGAAAGCAGAAAGAATCAGATTAGTGTATGCCTTAGTATGTAAGAACTGGTGAATAAGTAACCTATGTTTAACCATACTTTCAAGAGAGAAAAGAAAAGGAAAATGTAACCTAGTTTAAGTGTGTTATGTCCAGCAAACAGCTGAAACCATAGACATAATAATTCACGTACAAATAGTATGCCTAAACAAGTGCAAATCTTGAGAAACTTATGTTAACCAGTATGTGCCTTGAAAAGAGTGTGATTTCGTATGTCTTATATCTTCAAACTTTTATGGGGAATCGCCAGATTAGAGTAGGGCATTTTAATTTATTTTCTTATTAAGCTCTCAATTTTACCATGTAAATGGTTTACCATGCGACAGCACTGGCTGACTACCAGACCAGTTACAATCGCCCTGCAGTGGCCACTGTAAACTTTCCCTATTGCCAATCCTTTGAGAGTGAGATTAATTTTGTAAACTTCGTTAGCTATACTTTTACTCTCGAGAACAGAGATAAAAATATAAACAACTTAAAAATCTTGTGCAAACTAAATATTATACAACCTGCTATTTCAAAGAATTTTTATTCAGTTCTTGGTATGTGAACTGCCCTCGATCTAGGAAGGTCTAGGTTCGAAAGAAAACGATATGTTCCCTTCCAAAGCTCTCCTCCCTTACTGAGAAGAAAAGACATTTAAGGCAGTGCAGCAGAAGCGAGACGAGATGGCATCACGCACACTGCAAGGACCGCTACACAATGAAGAGGGGTCGAGAGGGGACACGAAGAGGAAGGGGCCATTGACCCGCTGATAGTAAACAGATGCCGCGTGACACAGATACAGGCGCACTCAACCCGACATCTAGCCGTGCTAGACACAAGAGGTATGCACTCAGAGATGCTACTACAGTAGCGTGACAGGGGCAATCACCCCACACCTGAAGCAAAAGTGGTCTCATTGGAGATGGGTGGTCGATTGACGCAAGCCCCATTGCTGCGCAATTCGCTTGCACTCTCTACGGGCGACTTCACCTCATAAACGAGCAGGTAAGAGCACAGGCAAGGAACAAAAAGTGGCAAAGTACTTTCCACGTGCCAATAAAAGGGACTGCACACTTTGGACAGCCTCATATGTAAAAATAATTAACACATTTAAGTATGAACTGCACTGTCCGCCCAGAATCCAGCACGTGATTGCCACCCTTTTGAATAAATATTATATTTTCCAACAGACCACTACACTAAGATTATCTGAGAAGGAAGTTCTAGCGATACCACAGAATCGCAGCACCTCTGCTGCCCTGTGATGTCAAACCAACCAGCCTCGGTTCGAGGTAGATAAATTTTTTGTCGCAGGGAGATAATAAATTAGCGGTGCTGCTGCAACCCTGATAAACCAACCCCTGCGATGAAAGGTTATGCTATCCTGCACATCAAGAAGATTGCTGATAAAGGGATTTTTTACTATATATGGAGGCACGAGGACGCCCTTAACCAGCGCCAGTCCTATAGGTCAGCGAGAACTCCCTGGGTCTGACCAAGACCTCTCTCTCCTCTCCTACAGCCTGTGAAAGCTTCAACCTCTCCAATAGCTTGTGAAGGTAGCACTAACCTACAGCTTGAAAAAGCTTCCAGTGGCTTGCTAAGGCCACACACTCCCAGTGGCTTGCGAAGGCCACACTCTCCCTGCAGCTTGTGAAGGCTCGTCCATACCAGCCGATCGCAAGGACGGCTCTCTCTCCAGAGGTAATCCACAACTTCCACCTCCTGCACCCCTTTACACCTTTCACTCCTTCCTTTGACTCCACGGTAGCAGGTCGTCGAGATATTTAAACCCTTCTTGACGAATTCCCTTTTGAGAAGAAACACTGTAAAGAGTGTCAATTTACATCATTTCCAATTTATGTCTTAGTCAGATTAATTTTGGATATTAACTTCACTAGACTTACCTTTGCCTACATTAATTACATAGATTATTCATTTTCGTTAACGTGTATAATCCAACTGGGATTCTCCATTTCAATATTTCGTAATAATAAATAATTACGTCAAACTGCAGTTCGTTGACTACCATTATTTAACATTAATTCCCTATTCATTATTATTGTGCTTTTGTTTTTGGTGAGGTATTGTAATCTAAATGCCCAATAAAAGAGGTGGAACACAGAGTCACATTCGACGGCAAGAACGACAGGAGTGGCAGAGATTGATTACCGTATAATCATAGATAGGAACTGAGCGCGATGACACACCCCCACCTTTGGAACCAAGTTCAATCCTCGACCCATTTCACCATTCATTCCCCTCGACCATGAGTCCGAGTTAGACGCCTACCTAGGGGCTTATTGACTGTGGCAAAATCAGGAACACATGAACGACCAGCTGGAGACACCTTCGCCTGCATTAACCGTAGGACCGCCCAGAGCAGTTGAAAGACAAATAGTTCAAAAGACGTGTACGATTCGTTTAGCATCTGGCAAAATAATCCGAGTTAAACTGCCTGTGAAGACTATTCCGAGAACCCAATAGCTATTTCCCTTTTAAACTACATTCCCAACCGACGACTGATACACCCTTACATGTAACACCCCTCCCTCCACCGGGATCATCCCCACTCGTCGATTAACACGGTACTCTCATTACCCGTATCCCCGGGACTTTTGGTATCCCGCATCTTGGCAGCATTTGTTGTAGTGAGAAAGACTATTCTCCACGGCCAGGAGACACTCACAGTTCAGCTCACTCTGTGGTTTGATTTCCCTTCTCTTCAGACAAGATACTCTCACTAAGTGACCCCTTACTGCATTTACCACGACCCACCGGGCTAAAATAGGTGAAAACACACTATGGAAGAATTTCCAGATGAATTGGGAGGGCAATCAGCGCTCAATTTGATGCCGACAGCGCCTAGGCCTCAGGCCATTCGCCAAGTCGTGCCAGCAGAGATGTCAAGAATGCAACACATCACAGTGGAGCATCTGAGTCGGCGAACCAGTGCAATTTGCATTTTGTGTTTCAAGTGCTAGGGCGTGTAGAAGAAGTAATTAGGGTTATGTCAGTTGTTAGGGAGTGTGCAGTGTACGCTTGTTTTTGTATGTGTACGTCATCATCCTAGAATGTCATAATGTTAATTTATAAATGTAAAATGTTCTAATGCCACAAGTGTCAGTGTTCCATATCGTGCATCAGTGTGCATAAATATGCAGAGTTTGTTATCAGGCAGCCAGGTACGTACTTATACGAATACCAGTGTCCGTACGTCAGGCCAAATGTCACGTGCTTTTGTTTAGTTTTAGTGTTTACATTTTGAGGGTCAATGTTTAGGTAGTGCTATATGTTATGTTAGTGTTTTATTTTCCCCTGTTGTCCATGTCAATTAAGTACGAGACAAATTGTTTCTTTGTATTTTATTATTATTGTTTTAGTGTGTTTGAGTGTAATTCTGTATTTCCATTATTATTATTTTATTGACAGCTCGTGATTTAGAGGCGCAATTTTGTGCATTTACTTGAACGGCCACAGATGAGGTAATTGTGACTCGTAGACGTCTCTATAATATTTATAATAATTAGTAACGTAACTTTAATGAATTGCATACCATTCTTCTATATTTATATTCTTAAAGTGTGTTCGACCTGTACTGGTAGTATTGAAATACTGGACTTTCCTACCACGTTCTAAAGCGAGGCATCAAAATGGACCGGTGCACAAGGCCAAGTGGCAAATAGCCACCATATAATTGTAAAATTATTTATGAACTGTTTTTATGTAGATTAGTTTGCACTCACATGTTTTGCCACGAAAACAAATCACATAGACGTAATAAACTTGACTGGGGACAGACCCTCTAAATATATTAATGTTAATTTTTGTGTCAATATTGAGGTTAGGTTGCTATGACAATGCTGTCTGGTCGGAAGTGTGTATTAATTTTTATATTTTTAATATGTGCTTTTACACGTTTGTTGTCAAGAGTTTATTGATGTGGACATCCCATCGGATTGTAGAACCAATTTCGTTTCATTAATTTATTTTCACCTTATGTAAAATTATCTCACGTGATGTTTGGGTGGGAGCATCTGTCAGTGAGCAGACTCCGCACCAAACGAGTAAGTAGTAGCGTCTTCGATTTCGTGAGAGTACCACCGCATCGTGGTGCTCCGGGCACTTTATTGTTGTTCATTAACTATCATGTAATTCTGCTTAATTCACTTTAGTGTACCGGAACCTTTCGTTTGTTGCTCGCCAGGAGTACTCTGTCTCTCACACTCGGTTCGTCTTTTACACGACCGAGGCGTAATGTACCACTTAAGTTCATAGACCCTAGGACCATTTTATCTGTGTAAGAGCCTGCCTGGCTAGAATGGCGATATGTAAACTTCAGTGCCCTGAGGGGAAGAAGTTATAATAAATACGTACTGGTGAGATGCCGACGTTATATTGTGATTAACAGCCTAACAGTTACATAACCTTTTTCGTAATTTTGTATCATCCACATGTTTTTAATAATGGCGTTGGGTAGCCAAAATATTCGGGAGTGAGCTGGCATGTCAGGGGGGCCGACATCTCTGACTAGACGAGGCAATTGGAGTGTAGTTTATGGCTGGCAGAAATGTATTTCAACTGGTAACATCAATCAAGGCATGGACATGGGGGCAGGCCAATGGTCGTCGGCCATCACGACCCAAGAGGAGGAGTCACTAACAAGTATAACTTCGTGCTCGCACCGTGGGCTGGCACCCTTAACCCTGGCAAATAGCATTTCCTATCCACCACTACTCATTGCCCCCATTATCTAGCACGTCTAACATCAAGTGGCTTGTCCAAGGGTAACCTTACACGGGCATTCCTAACTGACCTTAGTGCACCGTACGTCAAATTAACTAATTCGAAAGTAGGACGCTCGTCAACTTTTACCACACTTTTAGTATAACTTTAATATATTTTCAAATAAGGTGGCAAACATTAACGAGAACGACTTTCCCTCCAAATCACATTATATAAACAAATTTTTAACCTTGAAATAAACAGATGGGTTTCAGAACCCATCGAAGGTTGATAAGCAGCGCGTAGTCCGTATTTATTCATTTGTACATGAAGGATGATGTATATGCTTAAAAATTATCGCCGGGCGGTAAACCATGTAGAGAAAATCTATTTAACTGCAGTATTTTCCGAAATATAAAAGAAAATGTGTTGGGAAACAGAAAATCTGTAAGCTCTAACTGTGGTCACGTGAGTGACATATTTTACATAATTCTACTCGCATTTGCATATTGCTGGTGAGATTATTAAACCAAATCCCATGTCAATGTTCTCTCTTACATTAAAAATATACTGGCATGTGCACACAAACTCATGCACAAAGAGTAACGTGCATATGAACAGAGAGAGAGAGAGAGAGAGAGAGAGAGAGAGAGAGAGAGAGAGAGCACATACAAGTAGGACTACATATATTTATGTGTTTACTCAGTTTATTTCTTTTCTTTACTTGTTATGGTTATTAGGTTATTTTATGTTTCAAAATGTAATACTATTTTACTTTCAAGAATGGTTATTTACTCATAATCTTCCCAAACAGGTATTTAATGTACCATGTTTGTTTTCACCAATTATTTGTGTGTGTGTGTATAAAATGGAATTGCAGAGATATAATAGTGCTTATCTTCCTCTATGAAGATGTGTTTAATCATTATTATTGCAATGACTCCACAGGGGGCCGATTAGATATAAGTACCTAGCATTTGCAACGAGACAACGCAACACAAATAAAACTATGCTGCACTTGCACCCATAACCACAAGTGCAATTAAATACATTAGACACAAGAGGGCGGGGATCTTTTCGGCCAGACAATATTATTCCCAATACCCGAACTGCAGTGGTCAATGAGATAAGTTGTTACCAGGTCTTCACTGCTTTATCAATACATATGTTGCAGTGGTCTTAACATACACTACTGTGTTTAAAAGTGGCCATGGATAATGTTCAGCACGCCAAATAGTTATTGATGTTTTGTAGTATAGCCTAAACGACAACTGACGGGTGTTTTGTTTATACTGCGACATTTGGCCATGGAGAGTCGCCTATCTAACTAATTGATGAAGTGTAAAAATTGATGATTAATATGTGGACAATTAAATATTTTTAGCAGGCAAGAAATAAAAATTTTAATGATGCAACATAATATCAGATATGCTAGAGACTTAGTTTAATATTATTTAAATTTACTTTTTGTAAAAAAAATGTTAATTTTTCCAGTAAAGAAGAAACTTGACATATTATCAGTGTTAATGATATTCATAACTGTGTACGAAGTGTAAATGACATAATGTTTTATTTACTTTTTGTTTGTTTAGAAAACATGCTATTATAAATAACTTTTTTTTTTTTCAGTATATTAAAATTTCCATATTTCTTTTATTTTTGCGCAGGTGCAGTGTTCAAGATGAATATTTAGGTGTATGTAATTTGTTTGTAGTTTGTTATATTCACAGACTTCTAACTATCCGTGTTGCATGCATGCCGTAATCATTTTTATCACCAACCGTCACATTAACCTTCGACAGTTAATGTACCAAACTCTTTTGTGTTCCATAACAAATCCCACTCCAAATATGAAGCAAAAATTTTTAGCACTTTTAACAAAAATTTCTCTCTAGACTGTTTTGATGAAAGTATAGGAAATACAAGTGTTAATATTATGAGAAAAGTTAAGCCAGAAGCACCCTCAGAAAACATACTTTTACCATACTACCCGTCATTCAAGTTATTGTGCGATATCTAAAGAAGAGACTGCGTGGGATTTTTGTCATCAAAACAAAGCCATAATATTCAATTTCCATAAACAGTTTCTCACACGTTCCTGCAAAAAAGTTTTAATTTATGAGGCATGAAGTTGAAATGAGTATCCTCATAACTGGATACTGCTGTACATCTTTTAATGAAGCATGCTTCACCTCAACATTTATACACCCAAGTGCAAATACCATTTTTCAAATTCAGAAAGCCTGCTGAATTTCACAATTATCAAATTAAGAACATATCAAAATGCATAATTTTTTGGTAATTATAAATATATAGCTAGGGGATTTGAGAAGGACACATTCACACTCTGATATGATGATTCTTATACCCGACATGGCACGTCCCAGAGATGATAATGCGTAGTGTACATATCCCACCTGGTAGCAAGTGTAGGACAGGAACTGAAGATGTTGCGCTGTGCCCTGTTCTGTAGAGCGAACGATGATGATGGGCGAACTCTGGATACACAGTCAATTTGAAGGAGAGTTTAATTTAATTATTAATTAAATTGTGTTGATTACATTCCAAGCCCTTTTCTAAGGGACGAAGTGGTCGATCACTTCACATGACGATACTAGCACTGATTTTACCCTGCTTGAGGGAGACAGGCCCCATAAAAGCAAAACATAGGGCAGAGTACCCATTGTAATCAGGAGAGTAAATGCAATAAAACCCGTATCGCCAATGTGTGACAGTTTTTTTTTTTTGCTGAAAGGGTACAACAGAATGTCACTGAAAATTAATGCTACCCTTTGAAAAGCGGACTCGGCACTCCAGACCTGCCGGTGGTTGCTGATGCAAAATAAGGCGGAGGGCCTTAAGTGACAGTTAAGCGAAAAATGTGTCCTGATGCATGAACTCCTGGAATATTACCTCACGGTGCAGAAAGACCTCCCCTTGGCTATATAAAATAAGTTAAATGTTCCTCTACTAAGTTGACGTGCTGCACCTCCAGAGGTGCTGGTGGTGTGTTCGTGTTTTGCCCGAGAGCAGGTGGGGAACAGGAACTGATGATGTAACCGGCGCTACGTTCGGTATAGAACGATTGTTGATGGCAGTCGTACGGCTGACAGCCTCCGACGACTCTGGATACATGGTCAATATGAAGGAGAACTGAGTGAATTTGTCCGTTATATTACATAAGGGTAAAATATTTCCTGTGGGCGAAGCTGTCGGCCACTTCGCACATATATATTACCACTGAATTTACCCTGCTTAAGGGAGGCAGGCCCCGTGAATGCAAAACACACTGAAATACACTTGTAAATTTGAAGGCTACTATTAGGGCACAGTACCCCATGAACTCAGGAGAGTTAAATGCAATAAAACATGCCTTATTATGGTACGACTGTTTTATTTTCATTAAGGTACAATGGAAATGTTACTTCACTTGTGAATGCGTTTTTAGTTAAGCGGACCCGACACTCTGGACCTGACCTGCCGGTGGTCATTACTTCTACAAAATAAGGTATGGGCCTTAGATTGTCCTGCACGTGAAGTCCTGGTCTGTTACGTCAGGATTCAGGGAGACCTCCCATCGGCTAAATAAAAGTACTAAAAGGTTCTTGAATTATGTTAGCAATGGATATTAAGAAAAATGCAGCCTTTATTGAATTACCGAGGGGAATACATGGAGCTTACCGTCTTCCCTGCCGGTTGTCTCTAGTGCTGAAGTCTAACGACATGGCGTCGGTTTCGTCGCACATCCGGCGAATCCGGCACCAAATTAAAAATGAAAACAACTGAACTTATTGAATAACATGATAAGTGGAATTGATGTTGTACATAATTAAGATTGCTAAACTAAAACACATTGGTGACATACTTGTGAACGCCGGAGCCCAAGATATAGCTAAGAATGTGATGTCACGAGAATGTCACCGCACTTGAAGAGTGATATTAAATAAAATGATGCCTCAGATGGCTTATTCTCGATTGATGTTTACATGTACACTATTATAATTAACATTTTAGAATCGACGTGTGTCATTATGTAATTAATTTCAAGAATATGTATGGATATGACGAGAGACATATTTCGTAAGTAAGGGCGAAGATACGTCCTGTTTTCTATGGAATGCTATCAACTTTCTATGCTGGAGCGGGCGGTTTCCCAAGTGAGTTATGGGTATTCACCGTGTATTATGCTTAAAAATGCTCCTATTAATCAATGCTGCTAGGGAATCGCTCACCACTTCACACTATCTGTGGGAATTTGATTCCCCATTTTTGAAATCACTCGGAGCCACATCGCACTCCGGATTTGGCCACGGGGCCCGTCGACTTCGGGTACATCGGAAAATCGTGGGAATAACTGGCGCAGATTACCCCAGTGTTCCCTCCAATGACTGTTGCATCTAACAGCCATGGCTTCACAGGACACACTCATTTAGGTTACATATCCATTCATCACGAGAGTTACTTCTTGTGTTGAATGTTAAATATTATGACCCACGGCCACGAGTTACACAGCGGCAAGAAAAGTGTAATACCGTTCTTGTCGACCTGCACTGATCGACTGGGACCTAATACCGATCGGTCGTGTGTTGCTGTGTGGTTGATGCGTCGGCGATGGAAAAAAACGGGTACAAGGGATACGTGGACGTCAGGAACACGTCAAATGCCCCCCTCACTGGTGACTGTTTGGTCCTTGCAGATCCCTAAGGGATTGCCACACCGCTAGGCGCAACAGAATGTCGGCGGTCGCAGCTGGTCATGGGGCCGCAGGTTGTAAGGCCCACGATGATGCTGTACTGTGCTGCCTTACGATGCTCCAGGCCGATGACCCTGCTGATGGTGAAGTGCTGCTACCCATGCTCACCGAATGAGGTTGTTCCATTCGAAGTGGTGCATGCCGGCCGATATTGATGCTGTTACTTGGAGCGGCAGGGAGGGGTTGAGAGACCCGCTCCTCCATCGACTCGTCGTCGCCGCTGCTGATGTTGTCGTTGCTCTTCGGACCCCATGATGCTCCTTCTTTTGGCAAGGGGAAAGGTATGCTTTCCCTTGCTGGACTTGATGCTCCTTCTGTTGAACCTTCCCCTGTGCTCTTGATGCGGTCCTCCAATGAGAGGTCAGCCGAGATCGTAGTCTTCATTAGCATCGTGGCGAAGTCTGGTGGGCAGCTTCCTTTTGGGATGATCGGGACTGCTGACTCGCTTTGTGCGATGTCTTCCAAAGACAGTGTATCTACACTGGGTGTCGTGACACTCCGGTCTGGCTCACTTTGGTTTGCAGCACCTGCGATGTTGATGTTATGCGTTTGAGATGGTACGACCTTTTCCTCTTGCTCCTCTTCTTCCCCTGCCAACCTTATGGTCGTATAATTACCGGGTGTGGCAGTGGGAAAAA
The DNA here is from genome assembly GCA_029891345.1 of Dryococelus australis. Lineage (NCBI taxonomy): Eukaryota > Metazoa > Arthropoda > Insecta > Phasmatodea > Phasmatidae > Dryococelus > Dryococelus australis. The sequence continues at coordinate 87,821,321 of CM056994.1, forward strand.
GGTGCCGAAGAGCACTTCCATTTGTGCATGAGCTTCCCTCTGCTTCTCCAATGGGCGTTTCTGCTACCTGCTCAGGCCATTGTGTCCTTCGTCTTGCTCAGGAGTTTCTCCTCATGGTCCCTGCATGGCTAGGCGAAGGACGTCGCGGTGTATGGCAACCTTGTACCTGCTACTGACCTTGATAAGGTAAGTTGTATACCACAGAGCTTTTGTAACAACATGCAGTCTGCTCCACTTGCGTGCAAACGTACCATTTTTAGCTGCTCATCCTGTGCTCGCGGACGTAAACATCTTGTCTGGGCCTGAGCCTCTTTGGTGGGTGGGTTGTTTCTGGTTCCCATTGGCCTATGTACCGTTCCTGGTGAATGCGTGCGTTTTCCAGGTCTTGCTCCCGGCACTGTCGCCTGCCTGCTGCGTTTTCTGTTGCGATGCTGTTTGCCTGTCGAATTCTGAATTCTGCAGGGAGGGGCATCTCTCTTCCCTGTAGAATGGTGGCTGGTGATTGACCTGTGGCTAGGTTCACCCTCCATCTGATTGTGAACAAGGCCACGCGCCCAACTTGCATGGTTTGTTCCTACCCACAGGCGCAACTGAATCTTGAGGTCTTGATTCCTCCTCTCAGTTGGGTTGGCCTATGGGTGGTACATGGTCATTGTATGATGCTGGACTATCCACCTGGTACACAATTCTCTCCAATACTTCCCCATAAATTGGGTACCATTGTCTGTTAAGAGGGTGTGTGGGTAGCCCCATCGGGGGTAGAATTCTATCTCCAGTACACGAGCTATGTTGCGTGCCCATGCACTGGTAACTAGGTATGCTTCCATCCACCTTGAGAACGAGTCACTCACCACAAGAACGAACCTCTTGCTGTTAAATGTGCACAGATATGGCCCCATTAGGTCCAGCGAGATGGACTCGAAAGGCTTCTGTGGCTCTCCTACTCTTGCAGAGGAGAACTGAGTGTATTTGTCTGTTATATTACATAAAGGTAAAATATTGCCTGTGGGCGAAGCTGTCGGCCACTTCACACGCCTATATTAATACTGAATTTACCCTGCTTATGGGAGGCAGACCCATAAATGCAAAACACACTAAAATAAACTTGTAAATTTGAAAGCTGCTATTAGGGCGAAGTACGCAATTAACTCAGTAAAGTTAAATGTAATATAACATGCCTAATTATGGTATGACTGTTTTATTACCATTAAGGTACAATGGAATGTTAATGTGCTTGTGAATGCATACCTTAGTTAAGCATACCTGGCACTCTATACCTGCGGTGATCGCTACTGCTGGAAAATAAGGCGTAGGCCTTAGATTAATTACATGAAAAGCATCCCATGCATGAAGTCCTGGTATGTTACATCAGGAGGCAAGGAGACCTCCCCTCGGCTAAACAAAAGTACTAAATGGTTCTTGATTTATGTTAACTATGGATATTAAGAAAAATGCAGTATAAATTGAATTGCCGATGGGGGTACACAGAGCATAAGGGATACATGGGCATCAGGAACACGCCAAAGTTTTACTATTTCCGTGAAGAATGTGCAGCATAAATTGAAGAGCTGAGGATAGTAAGCAGGAGCTTATCGCCTGACCTGCCAGTCGCCCGAGTGCTGAAGTCTGACTGAAGAACATGGCGGCGGCCTCGCCAAAACTCGGCGAGCCCGGCGCCAAAATGCAAACATGACAAAATGCAACTGGACAACTTACATGATTAAAGAAGTTAACATTTTACGTATTTATTACTACTGACTAAAAACATGTTGGTGACATATCTGAGAATGCCGGAGCTCCAGATATGGCTAAGAATATGATGTTACAAGTATGTAACCGCACTTGAAGAGTGATATTAAATGAAATGATCCCTTATGTGGCTGATTAGCGGTGGATGAGTAGATGTTTACTCTTGTAGTTAATACATATATATCGGCCGCAATGCTCTCTTCCCTGCACGGCACTTGTCACACCAGTATGCACTGGTAAATGTGTTGTACATTTCTCGCTCCCTTGTTGACAGTTTATTGCGCGGACATGATTTTGCACAGCTGGTACAGTAAATGGTTACGATCGCACTGCGTTCCTTCATACCAAATGGGCACACAATGGCACTGCTGGGCTAGAACTGGCTGAAAAGGTGCGGTTTTAAACTGCTCCATTTCTGACTCTGTTTTGCAGTTGCATATTTGAATATGAGCTATCAGGTTTCCTACTGATTTGAATTTATTGCACTGTTTATAAAGCTACTGTTGTACATTGAATTTTAAACCCATTCTGTTCTTGTTTGTGGTGGCTGATGTAATCTGCGCATGCTCAAGGTTGCGTGTGGCCCTCAGCTGTCTTGTACGCCATGTGTTGTGGAGTGCGGGCTTCAAAGCCAAGCCTTTTGCTTAGTCGCGGCCGGCCCTCTGAATGAACACGACACAGAGAGAGGAAGATTTTACAGTTTCTCCCATCACCCTGTTTTCTGCTGGTATCACTTGTTTAAGCTGTCCGTGTAACACACACGTTTTTCCCGCTCACCGTCTGCTTAAAACAGCACATTGGCTCTTCTTAAATATTCTTCAAAAATTTCCATGAAAAAGTTTGAAAAATCTTGTATTTATTTCAAAATAGTTTTGAAAAGTTTTTAAAATTTGTTTTAAATGATTGCTGCACCAAAAGTGTTGAAATGTTCATAGGAAAACACTTTAAAATTTATTGTTTATTTTGAAAACTTTTAAAAATAATTCTGAAAACTGTTGCAAAAAATTCCGAAAAGGTATTGGAGATAATGAAATTAAATTTGGATTTGTTTTGAAAATATACTGTGATGACTGGTGTTGCTTGTAAATACTATCCTAAATTGCTTATAGTGATGCCTGAGGGGCTAATATTGCACACACTTTTACTACTGGTTGTGTGACTCTTGATAAATGGCACATGCACACTTTAACATTCAATATTGCCCTTTTATTCTTGCAATGCCAAGTGTGTTCACCCACTCCATCTCACTTGCTTGTATGTTTTAATGTAAATTTTGATCACGTGATATGGTGGCGGGAGTTTGAGACGGGAAGGCAACAGCCTGCCACCATGTCAGTCAGTCGCCTCTTAGTTACCACGTGGGACCGTCGTGTCGAGTGCCCTCCCCAGGCACGTCATCACTTTCATACCAATCATGTAGTTCACAGTAGCTTTCATTTACGTAACTAGAACCTTTGTCTTGCTTAGCCCGGGGAGTGCACCATTCCACAATCCCGTCCATTTGTACATGGCTGGTGCGAAATTTCATTTAATTCAATGTAACAATTTTACCACCCTTTTCAGTATTAGTGCATACCCTACTTTAGCAGGGAAATATTGTATGTGCTTCTATTTGAAGGTTTAAAGGAATAAATGTTCATGTCACGTAAGTTTCCAGACTGTATTTATTTCTTCGGTCACTTCCTGACTGCTTAAATCATACATAATATTTTTCATAAGGCATAAGGTGGCCTATAGCAGCCCGGGAGTGAGTATGAGCGTATGGGAATAACCCTGACAATTCCCACTAGACGAGGCCTTGGATATGAACACTGGGATAACATTTACAACTTCTGCAAATTCAAGATAGAGATGTCGGACATCAAGGAGAACCCCGTTCAGACCGTCGGCCACATTCCCCAATATGAACTCATGCTCTCTACTGAGAATGCTGGCAGCCCCCAGACAACATGGTAGTATCTTTTGAATCCTTTCACATAACCTATTTTCCTCCTTGATGATCCAACCTAATATTGAGAGACTTTAAGTGACTTTCCCAACTAGCGGGGTTTCTCCTGTACCAGTTACCCCCAGTACCATCCATCCTTCCCATCAGAAAGTTAAAAAAATTTCCATCAAAAATTAAATTTCAAAGATCTCCTTGTGTGCTGCATACAACCATATGTGCGCCCAATTTTCTGTTTTCCTTTGACCGTAATGGTCCCAATATCGCTACTGGCAATTTCCCTAAAGAACTACCACGCACAACCTGGAAACAACAGAGGAAAATGGTCATCAACAATGGCAAAGGAATAATTTGGTGCCAAATCACCATTGGGGTGAAAGTGTGACGAAGTCCGCCATTTTGGAGCACGTCTTCTTCAAGGGTGCGACTGTGACGTCAGCCAACCACCATTCTGGACACGTGACCGGCCGAGGGGATGCGTGCCACCTACTTCCATCCCTCCTTCCACATCGTGCATACTGCAGAAACCACCCCTACCGTGTTGCACGAATGGGTGTGGCTATGAGCCAAGATCCACGTGGCCCAGCGAATAGACATCATGGACTCTTCATGTCATCCGCGCCATGTTAATAACTGTGTGTGCCTGGACTTTCACACTACAAATGGCAAACCAACAACTTTGTGCCAGAAATGCTTGCGAGCTGTACCAAAGTCAGAACCAATTTCTCTCGTGGATTTGAGCATGGACACTTGTATCTGTCAGGATGCAACATCTGTTCAAAGGCTCTGGGCCACTGTGAACGAGGTAAATAATGAGCTGCAAGCATAAGCACTGTCACACACATATGCAGGACAACTGGATGGCTTTTTTACAAACAGTTTCCAATCATGGAAAACGAAAGGCTTTGTAAACCCAGTTTGTGTGCCCAGCCTATGTGATTGTGATGTCACGCAACTTAGTCCACCATTGTCAATGTCGAGATTCTGAAGAAACTTGCAGAAAAGTGCCAAGTTTACAGTGTCTGATGGAATAGAAGATGCTAATCTCGCCTGCACGAGGTGCTGGCATTTGTACCATCAGCAGTGTGTTACTTCGCAGTAAATGATGATGAAACGCGATGAGTTCTACATAAACTTGTTGAGATGCCAACTGATGACACTGGAATGGCCACAACCCATGGAGCAGACAAATTTCATGTTGCCGACTCACCAGCAACCGAGGAAGGAGGTAACAGGAATGGAAAAAGCATAGTCACAAAAACGACAAAACATGCCACTGCTCGCGCTGCCATACCTGCCAACTGGGACAGCACACGTGCGAATGGCACAGTTTTCCATGCCCCCTACCTGTTCCACACTGCTACTCCGGATGGCACCAACCTGGAAACTGGAAATGTTTATAGCTCCTATGTTTGTGAATGACCGGAGAAGGAGAACTTATTCGCCAACAATGCCGACAATATTTCAGTCCATGCCTGGATATACTGGGTGTTCAAGCAAAGATCCTGCGGTATTCCTCAGGGACTGTGGATATCGGCTGACCAGATACGGGGTCGACCAGAAAGACTGGCCAAATTCAATCGGCGAGCGATTCGGTGGAGACGCTCGACTGTGGTGGTGAGGACTGAATCGCTATAGACTTATGTGGACTGCGTTCAGTCAGTCCTTCCTGAGCCGATTTGTCAACACATTAGCCTCTCTGAGAGCCCACAGTCGGATGGTGTTAGAAGAACAGAAGGAGGAAGCATTATATAACTTTGCAACCCAGAAAATCAGTACCATCCGAACATACCACCTGGAACTCAGCAGACAGGAGGTCTTGGAAGTAGTAGTAAGTATAGTGTGTCTGGAATATCGAACGGCACTGGCACCCATCATCCACTCAACGGAACATGAGTTCGTACAAACTGTTATGTTGTTGGGCACATGAGCATCACCACCAAGCCATTACACAACCATGCACACGAGCAACAGCGTCGGGAGAACACTCGAAACCACGACAGGACCAGGAAGAGAATGGAAGAGAGAACAGTGGACAGAATGATGTGTGGAGCAATTTGAGACAGGAAGTTAAGGCAGTGGCTTCCATAACACGCGGTAATGGGACACATCAGCCATGCCCACCAACAGAGCCAAGGTATCTAGCTTTTCCATGCCACTGGTGCTATGGGCTTCACCTCGATAACCATTGCCTGCAACGTGCCGGGGTACCACCTGCAGCTGGAAGAGGCATGCCGCCGCCGGGAAACGAGAGGTCGGGGTATAGGACACTGACATCGTTCACCCCGGCAAAAACATACTCCACGGACCCAACGCCACAACAAGTTCTTCTTGTACAAATCAATAGTGACTTAACTAATTTCATTCGCATTTCCGTCAGAATTAATGATCCTCCTTGCTGCGCACTAATTGATATGGCTGCATCGCATAACTTTGTGAGAAGTAGTTCTGTCAACAGTGCCAACACTACACCCATCAACAGAACAGTTTAGTTGGCAACATTCCAACACACAGGATAAATTAAGGGTGAAGGTAGCATCACTGTCCAGATCCGTGAAGTAGAAACTGCGAGTCACCTTCGTATCTAACGAGATAAGGGAAGATTCTATCCTCTGCATACCCTGGCTAATCGAGCAAAATGCAGTGGTAGAAACCACCACAAGAAGAATCCATTTAGGAAGAGACGAGGAAAGGAGAACAGCTTATAGCATATGGTCACCTGTGTCAAAGGTAAACATGTCGTCCGACATGTTAGTACATCGTGCAAACCTGTCAGTGTTACTAACTGCGCCGACACTGGACACACTGCTAGAGGAGGTTGCACGTGCACAGAGGAGCTGCCACACTAAAAGTAAGTGGAGAGATGAATGTGGCCAACGAAATGTAGTAAAGTTGCGAATTGCAAATGAATGTGTTGAGTCTGGTGCGAGTATGGACAGCGAGACGTGGAGAGTTTACGTGCCTGCTGCTTCTCGCAGTGCGATACTACACTACGCCCATGCAAATCACATTTCTGGACACCCGGGAGTAGCTCAAATGTAACGAAACATCCTGAAGTATTTCTACTGGCCATGGCTGTCAGTGAATGTAAGAAACTTTGTACATCAGTGTGTCACCTGCAACCGCTTCAAGAGCCGATATGGGGATGAAGTGCAACAAAAACAGCCATGCGAACCACATGCAATTCACTGGTCGTGCGTGGCGTGACTTGTGTACAAGATGGGGCGTACAACACCACACCAAGGAAATTTACCACCCACTTACAAACCCTATTGAAAGATGCAATCAGGTTATAAAGACTCACCTGTGTCTGCACGTGGGGGTAAACAACGCCTCGTGGGCCGAGCATCTGCCTGCCGCATGATTTCTTGCTGCGAACTCGTATGAATCAGGCGACAGGGAAGACAGTGGCCCAGCTGCTTCAAGGCAGTGACCTCCCCCTCCCCAAGAAATTTGCTGGCAGGGTGAGAGAATATAACATAGCAGCAGAGGAAAAGGTGAGTAGGGAGGAATGAAGAGAGAGAGAGAGACAAAGAGGTTAGAGAAGTACACGTTCACTAGCATTGTTATGTCTCACAGTGGGTGCCGGATACCTACTGCCCGCCACCCTGTTTACAACCTGGCCAGCTCATGTATGCGAAAACCCATCCACAATCAGCTGGACAGTGGAGTTTCCATGCAGGTTTCGCAACAAACTGGAGCGGACCACACGAAGTCATGGAGCACGCAGAAGAAATCAGCTACAAAGTTCACCTGAGCAGGCACTTAGGCTTGCTGACGCCCTGTGCTGAGACACAGCTACTCGAAATGGTAGCAGACATGAGTGAGTTGGAAATAGCCCGAGATGTCATGCCCACATCAGAGAGATTAGAGGTAGCACGTGAGGAAATTTGTATACCGGTAGCTACAATTCCTGGTACTGAGACGCCTCCACAAGTTCCAGCAGAGGGAGAAAATGGAAACTACATGGGAAGTGAAGCAAACCTCTTTGTAACTGTTTCCCCTCCTGTCCTGAGAGACGCACCGCAACAGCCGCTTGTGCCCGATAACCTTCGGCTTGTGTGGGACTGGACAGGTGGCGTTGTGACACCGAGGAGACAACAGAAATTGGCAACACCTAGGCTGGTATTGTTTGTGTTTGGGGACGCCCAGAACAACGATATGCGATGGTCACAGGAAAGAATCGTTAGTGACATTGAGGATGACGAGAGTGACAGCAACGAGTCAGGGGCTGGGGCGATGTCTTCCCCTCCCAGCTGACCGAAGCAAGGCTGTCTCTCCTAGTGTGTCGAGTACACAGCCTGCGGGTGTCAGGACACAATCAAACGGGGCTGTCATAATATGGCCGGCCATATGGGAGCAACAGCACAACATGGCAAGAAGAGTTTAACAATAGGGCAACCACTTCAACCTGTGGCAATTGAACTACTCCATTTTCTGTTTGGGGGGGGGGGGGTGACATGTGCAACGTTATAACCCCTAGACCATTCACCATATCTGGAGGAGAAACCCGAGCGAACTGACCGACACCTTCCGCACCGTGCAAAGCAAGTGTGATGTGTGCGCGGCTCAGTATGTTTCGAATAGGCATGTTGTAAAAATGCATACTTAGGTTTGTTTATATTTGTTTCCATGGCCCTACAGTGTTTGTTTTCAATTGTTTTGTCCTTTTCAGTGCTAATGAGTGTTCTAAATTTGTTAACATAAATTTCCAGGCCTTTTTCATAATAATTCTTATTTGTTCTCATGTGACCATGTGGTCCGAAATATGTGCATCAGTGCGATGTCTGTGCGACTACATGTGTATTGTTCATATCGCCCATGCGATACAGTGCTTATGGGTTAATTTATTTTTTTTAAGGGTTTATGTAATGTTTTATTGTATCTTGTGTTTTATTGGAGTGAAGCATGTTGACGTTCCCAAAGCTTCAAAATGTAAACAAACCAGGCTGCCATATTGTATGACTCCACGCACGTGGAATGTTTTGTATGTATTTTTCAATGTTCTTTTATTGCTTGCAATGTCTTTATTCTCTTGTTTTAGTATATTTTCTTAAATGGAACAGTACTGACCAGTACAAATACTGGACATAGTCAGTGTTTCGTGTTATGTCGGCTGCAAGCCATGAACACGGTAATGTAACTTAACACCCACGTGCCAAAATGCGGCCAAATAATCATAACTGTCCTTTTTAATTTGAATTTTCTTTGAATTGTTGTGTTGAAATGTTTTATGTATTAAAATATTAATGTTTAACTTAATGCAGAGAAATCCCGGCATCATGCAGGGGCGTGCATGGGGAAAATGTAAGGCACCAAAGTGATTCTAGGGTGCCTTATGCATCACTGTTAAGATTATGTTTTCATACATTTTTGTTTTCTCTTATTATTCAAGTGTGACTTATCATGTAATATTTAAATTGCTTCATATTCATTTAGAGCCACATTCACCCACTCCATCTCACTTGTTTATGTGTTTTCATGTAAATTTTGATCACGTGATATGGTGGCGGGAGGTCGTGATGTGAAGACGATAGCCCGCCACCTTGTTAGTCAGTCACCTCTTATTTACCATGTGGGACTGTCGTGCGGCATGCCCTCCCCGGGCAATCATATAGTTCGCAGTAGCTTTCATTTAAGTAAGTGAAACCTTTGTCTTGCTTACCCCTGGTAGTGCCCTGTTACACAACCCGGTCCATTTGTACATGTAATAGGTGTAATTTTATTTAATTTCATGTAGGAATTTTTGCCACCTTTTTCAGTACTAGTGTGCGCTCCACTTTAGCAGGGCAAAATATTAAGTGCTTGTATTTGAAGATTTAAAGGAATAACAGTTCACGTCACATGAGTTTACGGACTGTATTTATTTCTTCGGTCACTTCCTGACCGCTTAATCCGTATGTAATATTTATCATAAGATCTCAGGCGGCCTATAACAGCCAAGGAGTGAGTATGGGTGTATGGGCATAGTCCTGATATTTCCCACTAGACGAGGTCTTGGATATGGATACTGGGATAACTTTTACAACTTCTGCAACTTCAAGATTGAGATGCCGGACATAAAGGAGAAACCCGTTCAGGCTGTAGGCCACACGCCCCAACCTGAACTCAAGCTCTCTGCTGAGCAGGACAACATGGTAGTATCTTTCGAATCCTTTCCACATAACCTATTTTCATCAGTGATGGTCCAGCCTAATATCGAGATATGCCAGCCTCAGGTTACTCATCAGTGACTGTTGTTGTTTGTTACGATGCACTTTTGTCGCACTTTTACATTTGTAACATAGCCTATTGACCACTGGTTGTGTTAAGCAGTTTACTGACATGTTGTTGATGCTCTCCTTGCATCTTGATTTTCTTTACACCCTAGTTGGGTAAGCCACATTGACTTCCTGGAAAGTGGCTTGCACCTGCTCTCTGATGTTTGATTAGCCCTTGTTGGGCAGGCCAAATTGGCTCATCACGTCCCAGAGATGATGATGCGTAGTGTACATATCCCACCTGGTAGCAATAGTAGGACAGGAACTGAAGATGTTGCCCGGTGTCCTGTTCGGTGGAGTGAACGATGATGATGGCGTCGCATGGCCGATGGCATGCAGCGAACTCTGAATACGGGGTCAATTTAAAGGAGAGTTTTATTTAATTATAAATTAAAATGTGTTGATTACATTCCAGACCCTTTTCTAAGATCGAAGTTGTCGACCACTTCGCATGGCGATACTAGCACTGACTTTACCCTGCTAAGAGAGGCAGGCCCCATAAAATCAAAACATATAACACTGAAAATTCACTTAATGATTCTGCTATAGGGCGCAGTACTCGATGTATTCAGGAGAGTAGATGAATAAAACCCGCATCATCAACAGAATGTCACTGAAAGTTAATACTTCCCTTTGAAAAGAGGACCTAGCACTCCAGACCTACCGGTGGTCGCTGCTGCAATATAAGGCGAGAGCCTTAACTGATGATTAAGTGAAAAACACATCCTGATGCGTGAAGTTCTGGAATAATACCTCACAGTGCAGGAAGGCCTCCCATCGGCTATATAAAATAAGGTTAATGTTCCTCTACTAAGTTATACAGTTGCTGTGAAGAATATGCAGCATAAATTGAAGAACTGAGGGGGGTACGCCAGAGCCTACCGCCTGTTCTGTCGGTCGTCCGAGTGCTGAAGTCTGACTGAAGACCATGGCGGCGGTCTCACCGAAAGTCGGCGAGCACAGCGCCAAAATGCAATCATGAAAAAATGTAAGTAGACAATGGATATGATTAAAGAAGTTAACACAACATAATTATTACTAATGACTAAAACCATGTTGGTGACATACCCGTGAATGCCGGAGCACCAGATATGGCTAAAAATGTGATGTCATGAGTATGTCAACACACTTCAAGAGTGCTATTAAATGAAATGATGCTCTATGAGGCTGATTCTCGATGAATGAATACATGTACACTCATATAAATAATGCATATATATATATATATATATATATATATATATATATATATATATATATATATATATATATATATATATATATATATATTGGCATATGTCGTTATGGCGAAAAATGGAAAAATGTATATGCATTTTATTTCCTGTGATGACATGCATTTCATGAAAAGGGGTGGAGCTATGGCCTGTCCTCTATGTGATTTAAGTAACTTCCTATGACAAAATGGGCAGTTTCCCTAGGTAACTATTTTGAAATAGTTACTGAAATTAACTATAACTACTCTAATTAATGAATGCTGCTAGAAAGCCACTCGTCACTTTGCATTTATGCCAGGAATATTACTCCCCATCTTCTGACACCTTTTGGAGTCACGTCGCACTCGGGATTCGGCCACGAGGCTCGTCGACATTGCACACATTGAAAAGTCTAGGGTTAAAGCGGCGCCGCTTACCTCAGTGTTCCCTCCAATGGCTGTTGCATCTAACGGTCGTGACTTCATGGGAAACACCCATTCAGGCTACCTACTAATTTATTACGAGAGATTACTTGTGCTCACAATAAATTTAAAATAGGGTGGTCCGCGGACTACGAGTTGCAAGACGACAAGAAAAGTGTAAACGACGTTCTGGTCGACCTGCAGTGATCGAGACCGCGACCTAATGACGATCAGTTGTGTTTTGCTGTGTGCTTGATGCGTTTGTGGTTGTACAAACGGGCACAAGGGATCCGTGGACATCTGGAACACTTCATACACCAGACACATTCAAACATATACAAATTATAATTTAGAATAATAGTTATTACAGTCAAATTATAATAGATCAATGACTGTATGCACAGTGTTTCTCTCCTTAAAACCTGCATCTATATTAATGTTAAAACATATTGAAATGTCTTCACAAATTTGCTTCTTTCATTTCAATTTTGTTGGCAGCAGTTTGTTATTCTAAAAGAAATGACATGGTGCATTATGTAAACAACAGGTTGAACTCTTGGTACAAATGAATGCTGGGTACTTTTTACACTGTTGGTCCAGTCATTGCATTTAACATGCATATAGATTACATGACTGATATTTTTATTTTGGATACACTGATTTGCTTGTAGAACTGATTGACTTGCTGACGTGAAGCTACAGACCACCAATATTATGGAAAATTGTTTGGGACTAATATGACCTGGGGTGGTAACAGTATATCATGTTGTATCTATCATTGTAGGTATAGTCCCAGAATATTTTTTTGTAATATGTACTTATTAGTAGTCTGCAGGTTGATGACATAAAGTCAGACAAACAGTTCTGTAAGTGAATCATAGTGTGACAAGAAAGCTGTGTGTTAATATCCTGCATGTAACTTTTTGCTCTAACTGGACTAACTGATAAAACATTGCGGCATCATTTCGGAGCAGTGCTTCATTCATCGTGCACACAACATACCTAAGCTATCAGTTATATACTTGGACAACACTGATGTTCAGAATGTCGTATGCTGGAAGGACTTCTCTGTTAAAGAGGAAATTTCATTTAACACTGCAGTTATAAAAATCTGTGCTGTGTGAGAACTTAACTCTACAGATTTATTTATTTTTCTTTTACGCCCAAATTTAAAAGTAAATAATACGTGTTTTCTTTCGTTTGTTTACCTTGCTATAGTGCAATTTTTTTTAAACAATAATATTGCTGTTTGAAAATATATTTATATTTTTATTCGTTTCACTTTCAAAGGAAGGATAATTATTTAGGTTATTGAATGTTTTAATATTTGCAACTGATTCCTTGTTCAGTATACCAATCGAACAATAAAACGTAATATGGTTAGCAATCTGTGTGGTCATCATTAAGTTCATTTATATAAGTTAAACGGTGTTAGGAACTGAACTGTGATGCGTGCCCGTATACCCCCTTCCCTTAGCCAGTTTGCCCTCCGCACCAGATCCTGCGATGCAGAGTGTGTGCATGCTCTACGAGGTGACGAGCAGAATTGCAGTGCAGTGCGACGAGGGATGCGATGCAGGTGCAATGCAGAGTGAGCAACGGGCATGTGTGTTGTAGGCACAGTGATATACAAAATTGACCCTGTTAATCTTATTATTTATCAGCATAAAATTGCGAGGTAATATTACACAATGGTATGCAACCCGGTAAGGATGCCTACCCTACATTATCCCAAGCCCTAAGTGTGTTTTAAGTGTATTTTTGTAAAATACTGTTATGTTCACTCATGTATTTCTTACCTCCACATAATCTATTAATTTTGCAGTGTTGTGTATTAATGAATCTTAACTGCAAGGTTAATTTTTAAACAATAACAGCAGGCATGGGGAGAACATGCCTGGCATGTAAATATTGTGTGCAAAGAAGTAGTACAGCATGGGGCACCTGTCCGCCAAGCTGGCCGGCATGCTGTGCAGGAGAAAACAGTAGTCATTGTTCTTCATGAGGGTTGTGATGCATCACGTCGGGGTTCGCGTTTCGCGTGCTCGGGCAGCCAATATTAAGTTGAAATGATTACTTATTACAATAGCTTATTAATCTACAGTATCCTTTTTTACATTTTAAGCAGCCTGAGACATCATCCCTCTCACCCACTCAGTGCTTGCATTGCCTGGGTGCACTTAAATTGCTTTTAAATTAATATGTGACCATGTGTCATTATTGCAGTATCGCCCGCGCTGATGAGCTGGTGTTCAGCAAAATTGTAAGCTTCCTCCAGATGGAGATGTAGTAGAGTCACCAAATAAATCTTAGCAGTGAAGCAGTATTTCCAAGTGGGATTTATTTTTGGTTCGCCGCAATCAACTTAAGGTATGGGCCTTCTCCCACAAATTTTCGTAAACCTGCAATTGTTGAATAATTATGTTTGAATAATCACGTGTCGGTATTACAAGTAACAGTGCTTCCTATGGGTTTGTGGGGAGCCCGGATATCCCACTGTGCCACAAGTAAGGGAAGTATTCATATATTATTATTATTATAACTCGACGTGACACCAACTGCAACTGAAGGATTTTGCCGTGGTCATCGGCCAAATGCCCCTAAGGAACGACTTCATGGCATTGTCAGCCCGACAGTGTCTGGCATCCTGGGTAATATTTCCACAGAAATTCCAAATTACATTCACTGCTCCTCAAAACCTAACCTGTGTCATTTTCGACCAGCCACCCCCCCGTCAAAATGTCGCCCAACTTTTGGCAAATCCTTCATCTTGAAATATAAAAATTTTTCCCACAATTTTCCCATGCCAAAAATATTTGTTAAAATTTTTCCACATGTTTCCTGCACTTTTCCTGTTTTTACCAGCAACAAGTGAGAAGCATAGTGAACAAGGCGACTCGCACAGCATGTGGCAGCATCGAGATGCCTGATCGGCGGGAAAAATCATGCCAGTACAACAGGATAGTTGCCATTACTTCGGCAAGGGCGAAGAGAGTAGCCAGGCGGCCATCTTGGGGCATTAGACGTGACATCACCGGAGCGACACCCGTTGCCGAGCAGCAGGTCGAAAGATCAGAAGAGCATACCCGCACTATCCCACCCCGCCCAATGTTGCCACCTGCCTGCCACCATGCACGAAGAAGGAGGAGGAAGAACGAACAAGGAGAAGGCGAAATGAATGAAGCTCCTCTCGCCCATGCTACCTGCTTACCGCACACCGGTGGTCAGTTGTGCGCCCGCCATACGATGACCCCTGCGCCGTGCAATGCAGGACAGCAACATCGCATCATCTTCCGTGCCACGTGCCCACGACCATGCTTCTGCATCATGCTTCCACGAGCACGTGGCTCTGTTGATATACCACAATGGCTGGTCAAATACGGCATAGTGCACCAGCACCACTGTATTGGCAGTGTATACATCACAAACCAATGGATATGGTGGACAAGTATGAAATGGAGACCCGCTTTCATAAGTGCGAACGTAAGTACAGCCTAACAGTCAATGATGCTGCAAACAACCAGGAGGAGGAACCAGGAACAGAACAATTCGACATCGTAACCTCAAATGAAATTCAAATTTGTGCGGGAAGTTACTATGCACAGAATTCCTGGAAAGTGCCTAATGAGTTTGCACATTGTCAAGCATACACACACAGGAAGTGCATGAGCAGCACAGAAGCAAACTCCACAGTTTCTTTGTGATGATTGCAATGATCAGTTAAAACCAACCATTACCAATAACACTTTAGATAATTTACTTATGGGCTCACAATCTCATGACCAAGAGTACCCACCTAAAGACAGTTTGTGGGAAAACAGCTACGGAATGCACCCTATGCCTACCTGGCTAGTAGAATGGGAACAACAATGTGAACAGAAGCATGACAGAAGCAGCATAGGTAATGACAGTGGCCTGAAGCATATGTCTACAAGCTTTCAGCACCTGACTATGTTCACTGGAACAGTCAGTAAGGACTGTAGCCCATTAACGAAGGAATTAATGTGGCATCTGAAATGCTATGGTGTCTGCAAGGACGAGTGGGCCAGCTGCATCGGTGGCCCGTTACAAGAAGGAGCAGGAAAGTGTTGGAGGGCTGTGAATCATTATGGCATGCAATGGGAAGAGTTTGTACACACTATACAATGCTGGTACAGGAGCATTTTCACATTACTCCAGGCGCAGAGCAAGTAACTCTGTCAGAAGCAGCAGCCTGGCGAAGAGATGCCTACTTTCATCACACATACAGCACAACTGATAAAGCAGTTCAACATGCAACTGCCAGATGGTGAAGCCCTGGAAATAATTGCGGAAACAGCTTTGCCAGAATACCGAGTTTGTACTGCGGCAATTCCTGAATAGCAACATGAGAGAAGTTATGAAGGCTGCCATCATCCTCGAGCGAAACAAGGGCGTGGCACATCGTGCGAGCGGAGCCTCACAATGGCGGCATGAGTTGCACAGGAGTGGCAGTAGCATACAATGTGACTGGGTAGACCATCCAATGAAGCAGTACCCAGTCCCATCAACAAAAACCAGCAAAACACCACAACAAGCATTAATCCAGCAGGTGAGTGAGTGTAAGGCAAAAATTATCAGCATCCTGGTAAACATGAAGGGTAAACCTTGTCACGAGCTAATTGACATGGCCTAGTAATCACTTAATTATGGTCGCTACTGGTCAGGTAAGTAGCGGAGCATTGGGCCAAGACACGGTTACCACTAAAGTAAGGGACTTCGAAAGTATAACGAAGGGTATTGTAACATCAAAAATGAGGGAAGATGCAGCATAAGGTGTGCTCTGGTTACAAGAGGAAAATACTGTTGTATAATCGGCGGCGAAGCACATTCATTTTGTTCCAAAGGGGTGGCGCACAGTATACCATGTAGACAGATAATTTGTGCGTGATTAAACCCTGGTATCACTAGATGAGTTTGACCACGAAATTCCGCTACAATATCAGGCGGCATTCCAGCGTATACTGAGCACTGAGCAATAAGGGGGAAGTTTTTGCTAAGACAGATGCACTCCGCAAAACAACAGTAGCCAAAAATTAGACGCTGCTGTCACATGAAGGGCCTATTTACGTAGGACTACAAAGTTACATGCCACACCAAGCCCGGATTATATGTGAACAGGTTAGAGAAATTCTAGTGGATGGGGTTCTTGAGCCTACATGCAGTAAATACAACTCAGCTATTATCTTGACATTTAAGAAAGATGGGAGTTGGTGCTTTTGTGTAGTCTTCCATCCGATAAACCAGGTAACCTGCCACCATACATCAGTGTCAAAGATCCGCTCTCCGCACTAGGCAAGGCCACAGTAATGACATCGCTAGATCTCTTTAGTGAATATTGGCAAATCCCAGTCAACCAGACGACCGGGAGAAAACTGTGTTCACAACACCTAACAACAGGAGATTTCATTTCTGCGCAATGTCTTTTGGCCTTAAAGGAGCACCTGCCACATTCCATTCGATGATGGTCCGTGTCCTGGACGGGCTGGTAGAAGACTTCACACTGGCATATTTAGATGACATGATTATCAGGTCAAGTAGTTGGGAATACCATGCACATCATGTTTCTACATACTTGAGAGGCTCACAATAAATGGAATCACCTGTGCCATAAACAAATGCTATCTGGGGAAGAGTAAGTTAGAATTATTGGGACATGTGGTAGACGAGGACAGAAACGCCTCCAAACCCAAGCAATTACGTTTAATAAAGATTATCCAGCTCCACACACTCGTAAACAGCTCTGTAAGATCTTTGGTTTAGTTAATTGGCTCCGGGAGGTCATCCAAGATTTTGCAATAGTAACTGACCGTTTTACGGATCTACATTTGCCCCAGAAGCGGTTTGTGTAGAGATGCAGAAGAGAAGTCATTTCAGGAAGTGAAAACACATTTCCATTCCTGTCTTAAGTTAGCACGATACTACCGAGGCTAGCACCTCTTCCTACAGATGGACACCAGCCAGACTGGGCTAGGTGCTGTTCTGCATCAGTGCATGGAGGATGGCACAAAACAGGTAATTGATTTCGCCAGAGTTAAATTAAGCCAAGTAGAGCAAAGATACAATGTGTATGAGCAGGAAATGTTGGCAGCAGTGTGGGCAGTTAAAAAGTACTGGCTCTACCTGAAATATAAGTGCTTCACGTTAAGAACAGACAACAGATGCCTTGTCTGGCTGCAAACCATGATGGAGGCACGCAGTAAGCTCACCCGGTGGGCATTGCTCCTACATTCATATGACTTCTCTGTCGAGCACGTCCCCGGGAAAGAGAACGAACTGCCGGACACCTTATTACGTGCGACAGATGCAAGCACTGTTGTTATGGACAGCATGGAGTGGGACAAAGTACTACCACCGGACCCGCACGAGTCATTCCATGAAGTGCAGGTAAACGAAGTACAAGCAGTATGCAGTGACATTCTAATGAACGAACTGTATCAAGAGGTAACAGATGTGCAAAACAACTGCATAGTGGCACGGGAAAGAAAAGAACAGTGTGCAAAACAAACTGTGGAACAGTGACGTGTAATCGAAGCTAGGCTGAAGACATGCTCAGTGGAAGACAATGCACAATAGCACTTATTCGTACCATCAACAGATAGGGAAAAGGTACTGGAGTACACACATGGAAGTCACATACCCGGGTAAGGAGCAGACAATCCGAAACGTCAAACAACAATTTTTGTAGCCAGGATTATTGTGCGATGCAAGCAAATTTTTGCAAAAGTGTGTTAAGAGCCAAACTTTCAAATCTCGCTGGACTGATAGAGTCCAACAGCAACAGTCCCACCTACCGAAACTGCCATTTGAAACAGTAAATACTGCCCCCGGACACCTGGTGACTGACCACTTCTCTCAGTGGGTGGAGGCCTATGCCATTAGTAGTGCAAGAGTGTCCAACATTGTGAAAGTCCTTGAATGGGAATTCTTCCCATGCTGGGGATACCCGAAGCAGATATTGACGGACAACGGCGCACAGTTCGTGGGAAGTGGCCAGTAATGTGCATCCAGTGTACCACCTGCGAGCCAACCCTACGGAGTGCCGCAACTAGGACCTGAAGGCGCAGCTGTGGCTCAGTGTGGGCGAGGTACACACTAGCTGGGCAGACGACTTACCCGCTGCCCTCTTCACCCTCTGCCGGTGTGTGAACTCCACAATGGGCCAGACACCTGCAGATGTCCTGTTAGGCCACAACATCACACTTCCTAGCGAGAGGAACTGTCTGCAGGAGAGCACTAATGGGAGCACAGAGGGGAGTGTGGTAAGGCGAGAGAGAAGGAAACTGCTAGACAAGGAGCAGAGGGAGAGGCAAGAGAAATACGCAGTTGGGTGGGTTCCGATGAGCAAAATGACCCCACCCATGCTCTAACGCGGTCTACAAGTTTACATGAAGGCACACCTGCAGTCAGCAGTCCACCAGAATTTCTGCACTGGACTTGCTGCGCAATATACTGAGCTATACTGGTTCATAAAGGGCTGAGGATCACCGACCTACCTGGTCCGCATGGGCAGAAATACCATCAAGATAAATTGAGATGCCATACTTCTGTCGCCTGGAGACATCCGCGGCGAATACGAGGCCAGTGCCCGAAACCCTCACTATGGCACAACAGCTGCCAAGCCAGCAGTGCAAGTGAGGGAGAAGGAGAGTAGGTTAGCACTTCCCACAGGGGTCCCCTACCAGACACCACAGTGTTGCCGATGCCGGGTGAGGCCATATCCCCAAGGTGCCTGGACAGCATAGGCCCAGATGATGGGGTCACGTCGCACCAAGGACCGATGCCACAGTGTCACCGATACCAGACGTGGCCACGACCCCAAGGTGACTGGATGGTATAGGCCTGGATGACGGGGGGCGCATCGAACCAAGGGCCGATGTCACCCCAACATTCCCTGCATACAGCATGCAGGAAGCAAGCGAGGAGAAGCAAACAAGGAACGGAGGAGGTGCACGAGACCTGGAGGCTCACGACGGCACTGTCGGGCACGAGCTCCAGGAGGAGGAGGCAAGCAAGAAAGGTGGGTCAGTATCCGCCCCAAGGACACCGACAGTGTGTGCCCACGACACAATGTCGCTTAGTGCACTGGCACCAGACAGGGCGAATCCGTTATATTCCTCACAATATAATGTTACCTGATAGTCCGATATTTTGTGAGACACTTCGGCTGGAACGCTTCCTGTTGGTTGAAAACATGTGAACTCATGACCACACTAATAACATTGGCGAATTTCGAGGCCCCAGTTCAACTTCATTGAACATTGTCCAGGTTTCTCATGTTGACAGGCACTACAACTTTTACTAAAGGTCTTGCTGCAGTAGCAACATAAATATTATGAAGTCTTTGGAGAATAGTACATGTCCAGGATCGATGTTCCCTATTGTGACAGTGCACTAGTATCTAATATAGCAGGTGCAGTCCATACTTTTGATGTTGTGGAGAATGGTCTGCAATGTCCAGATCTGATTTCGATTGTGAGAGCGCACTAGTATCCAATGCGGAACTACATCGCTTAGCTGGTATGGGAGAGAGTCCATCCCACGATGCAAGGTGTCTCTTTAAGTTATCACGTCATCCAAATTGAGACTTGCAGTGTTAACATGTTAAGCAATCATGCTTTAAGTTCATAGAACAACCAGACTTATGGCGATGGGTATTGTAGATGTTATAAAATGCCTTCTTGCAGAAACAACAAAAGTGGTTGGCAGGAGTAGTTTCTATCTTCGCTCGAGTCGATGTTCACTCTTCGAATAACAACAACACACTGATGATTCTGTCGATTTCGTGTGTTGTATAGATATATTTTCATATTTCATCAGTGGATGCTAAGCATTCCATATATATAAATTCAGCTAGGTAGTGTATCTGTTTTTCTACACTGGCACGCAGGTAGATCTCTCGTGTCGTTGTGCATTACTATTTCTACTAAAGATATTACCACAATAGCGACACTGTTTCCTCTTCCCCGAAGGATTGTTTAGGTCGGAACTTGATGTACCATTACTTGATACGGCGGGCCTCTGATCATCACAGGTTTTATTGTTTAGTAGGAACAAGGTCTTTCCACTTTTTCATATGTATGTTTAAACTGTTTGTACGAGTGAAGAAACCATGACACTTATCACATCGATATCTGTGCGATATGGATTCAACTAACTTTTATTCTTCATATGTCTCTTCTCAGTGTATGCATGTGAAAATATTCTTTTAAGTAGTTGCATGAATATCTAGAAGCTGATCTAGCAATTTTTTTTTCACGGTTGGGAACATTGTCTTTAATTATGTTGGTTTTTGCACAGGTATCCCCCCAAATATAGCATGCTTTAATCTCAGCAAATACTGACTGACACGTGCAGGAAGGAGTTCTTTGATTCTTGTAATGCAGCATTTGAAGTTATCACATCGACAAAAATGCGAGTGACACTCTTTACAATACACATAAGCACACTTCATATTGCGAGCACAACCAATCTCGTGTCGACGGTTGTTGCTGCTTTGAGAAAAGGTTTTCTTGCAGTAGCGACATAAACATCTGTCTCCTCTATCGTCGAAGAATAGCACGTAGCCATTGTTCACTCTTCGAAATCTGGAAGACAACTGAGTTGGCCAACCCTATATTAAAACCATCATATTGCTTGTTAAACAACTACTACTGTGAGATTCATGCCTATCGCCAACCGCAGCCAGGAGTGCGAGAACGACTCTGCCACTGCACCAAGGGCTCCCAGGGACAGAACTACAAGCTTGATGGTGACTGTCAGCCGAACCTGTGTCAGAACATCGACTTCATCAGCTGCTCCAGGTACACATCTTTCTCTCTCTCTGTCCTCCATGAGTTCCTACAGGAAGGAATGAGTGTTGAATTCTCCTTCAGCACTCTTCTTGCATGCATTACACCAGCCCCTAGAATGTGGTGTGTCCATAACAGCAGTACATCCTTGAAAACACTATGTACATGGGAGAAAGTCGCATATCTCTTCGTCCTGTTATAGATATGCAGGTAGATGTTTGAAGACATAGCGTATTTCATGTCGAGCATATGTCGGAAGGAATTCTTTAGGCCTGTATGTGAGCTCAGTTTCTTTGTCGAGTGCTGCAAGTGAGTTAAGCTTTCCATATGCCACAATAGCTGATAGAATCTTCTGCCCACTAGAACATTTTCACAGTGCTCCATGACAAGTTTCTGGCTTATGCGTAGCTATGGTACAAACTGCTTACCTAAAATGATACACTGTCAAGTCTGTCAGAGCTCGAACGACATACTAAGTGTAAAGGAGTAGGATAGCACATGTGTTTGCATAAACACCCTCGTATTTAGGCACACACGAAAACCTTACTAACATGGGAAACACTCTATACACACCAGCAAGGAAGCAGAAAATATTTGTCAGGTGTCGGATTCGAATCTACGCTCCCCGCACAGAGAATCGGAGCTTAAATCCAGCGCCTTAGACCTCTCGGCCAACCTGACAAACTGTATTAGTAAGGAAATTACAAGTCTTATTGAATGCTATACTATGTTATGTTTACTTCTGCAGTTGATAATATATATGTCATAATGAACACAACGAGTGTCATGCAAGTTTGTTTCAGTGATAATCCAAGAATAAACAATATATTAATTCTATTTATTCTTGGACTATCACTGATTCAAACTTACATGACAGTCGTACTTGGCATACCACCATGTTACCAAAATACACACTGCTGGCCGCTTCTGGTCAGTACCAACCATACCTACACAACTATCCTTACAACACTCAACTTTTTTAGTCATCACATCTCCTTTTTTTAAACAGTAATCGGTTAAATACTTCGGTCTATGTAAAAATCGTCCTCTTCTTGTTACAAGAGTGGTAGCAGGTAGGCTTGTGGTTAACTTGTTGACAGGTACTGCTGACAGTTGGTTATTAGTTGATCCTAAACCTGTCATTTCCATAAACTCATCACTATGGTGATTTCAACCTCTAAAGTACTCGCTAATATTTCCCTTCTAACATCTGACTGTTTCTTTGTGCCACTCACATCCATGTCTGGCATCCTGTTCTTAACCTGAAATTCTGCATTATTTGTCCCTTTATGTATTTGAACTCTGTTTCTTTCTATCTGCTTCCCTTCTGGGATCCTAATCACATACAATCGTGGCCTTTGAGAGGAATACCCAAGAACCTGTCCCATTACTCTGTTCTGGTCACCCTGTCTGCTATAAAACATGTTCTCCCCTGCTTTCAAAGGCTTGAGGTTTATAGCTCCCCTGTTGTAATACTGTTGCTGTTTGAATTGTCTGCTAACTAACTTTGCCTTGTCTTGTTCGTAAGCTTTGTGATTGTGCCTGCCCAGTGTTAGCAAGATGTTTGATTGCCGACCAAACAGAATTTCTGCTGGGGTTTTCCAGTTATTCTCTATAGAGGTGTTATTTCATTCTAGAATAGCTGGTTTTTACATCCTTCTTCTCTACCATAACCTTTTTTAGCTTACACTTAACAGTTTGTATGGATCTTTCTACCAGACCATTGGATTGGGCATATTGTGTATTTGATGTAATGTGTTTAAACTGCCATTCCTCAGCAAACTGTTTGAAGTTAACATTGGCATACTGTAGACCATTGTCTCTATACATTACATGTTCGATTCCATATCTGGAAAAAAACTGACTACAATTTATTTATGGTTTCCTTGCTAGACATACTTTGTGAAATAATCAACTACATTTATGTAATTCTTTTGAAATTATGCAAAAATACCTGTACCTACAGCCAACCACAGGCCACCTGGTACCTCTCTCACGTGCATTGATTCCTTTACATTTTTCTTTTGTTTCTTCAAACAAGTTACACAGTCATTCACTACATTCTCTACTTCTTGACTCATGTGTGGTAGTACAAGTGTTGTCTGGCTCGATGTTTCACTTAACTATTCCTAAGTGATTATAGTGTACTCGACTTAACATTTCTTTCCTTAGAAACTTGGGTACTACTAGTTGCTCTAATTTAAAAAACAAATTTTCAACTATGTTTAACTCACAGTTTACAATGAAGTATGGTTTTGTCTTTTATCTTTTGGCCAACCTTTCTTAACTAACTGCACTACTGCCTGTAACTCTGGATCCTTATTTGTTTCCACTTTGAAATACTCTAATCTACCTTGTGATACTGGTAGCTTTAAAATTACAAGCCCTACACATGCCTCTTTCTCCTGACAAATATCCAGGTTATGCAAGTTTTTTTCTCTAACAGTGCATCTGCTAGTATTAGCTCTTTTCCGGGAACAGTATGGAGGTTTTGCCGGAAGTACAAAAACCAGTTAATTTAAATCTCTTGATGACATATGCCGTCGGGTCGTAGAGTTTCCTAGCGATGGCCAACTGCAATGAAGGGTGGGAACCAGCGAGGTGGTGTGCATGGAGGGTGGAAGACCACTGGCGGTGCCGCGCAGTGCTGAATCCGAAGTCCAGCAGAGCAGTTACGCTGCCCGTCAGCTCCTCGCTCGCCATCGAAGGGGACAGCATACTAGTAAGTCTTCAAAACCCTGGTAGCTGAGCATTCTCAGGTGGTGAATAGCTAGTCAGGTGGAATAAAATACTGATATCAGTACGGTGATATTTTCCAGCACTGTTACATCCTCCCCTCCTTCAAAGCGACAGTATGGTCGGCCGCTTTCCACAGCCTACGATGTCGGGTGGCCAGTCCTAGTCGTAGTCGGGTCGGCAGCACAAACCACACACGCAAAATCTTCTTTTCTTCTTAAAATGCATCCATAATTCCTCGAACACACCATGGTAGCGACTCTTGAAATGGGCTCATAAATACCACACTCTAAACACAATCACTCTAACTGGACAAAAAATACAAGGGCAAAAACCCGTAAAACCTTCAAATAATTCTTGTCTTCTAAAAGATATTATTTAGAAACTTTTCCACAGTCTTTATTTCTTAACTATATTGGACATCTTTAGGACACTCAATTAAAATACGTATGGCTAGGGCAAATTTCTAGTTGCATTTCCATGAAATATTTTGGCATTAGTAACATTTACCTTAAATTATTTATGTGAAAATTGCAGCTCTGACACAAGCAATGTAATGGGAGTCAAAAAATGTACCACTTTAAATGGACTACACCACTGTGGTGCTAACTTTGAACTAAAATAATCAACTTTAGAACTGAGAAATTGGATTTTAACCATAATTAAATAACCACTAAGCAATGTAACATCACTATCCTGTGAATCAAATGTTTCCTTCATTTTATTATGATGAGCAAGTATATTGTGAGTGACTTCTTCCCACAATTTATTCATATCCTTATTTGCTACATTTTTCACACATAAGGGCTGTAACACCCAAGCATTTAAAAAGGAATGTAAAGGATGCCTTCCAAAAAAAACTTCAGATGGAGTTTGTTTATGGGCACTATGAGTTACATTATTCAAATACAACACAAGATTATATAACATGGTGTCCCATTCTCTCTGCATGCCTAAGTGAAAATAATGCAATTCTACCTTAATATTTCGGTCCACTCTCTCAACTATATTCGCCTATGGAAAATACGGCGCAGTATTAATCATTTTAACTCCTCAGTAAACAATAAGTCACAGAATTCTTGTGACACAACACACGATGCATTGCCAGTGACGACAAACACTGGTGACCCAAAAACACACATAAGGTTATGAAAAATTATTTTACAAATTTCGACTGCTTTAATGGTGTGTAATGAGGAGAAAAAACAAAATCTGCTGAAACGATCAATTGCTATCAACATGTAGACATATCCAGATTTACTACGTGCTAAGGGACCCATATTGTCGAGGTAAACCTTTTCCCATACAAACGCAGCTGGACTTGCAGAATACTTTCCTTCCTGTCTATGATTTGTAGGTTTCCCCTGTTCACAAGCGACACATTCCCTAATACGTGTTTTAATGTCTTTCTGTACGTCTGGCAATGTAAAAATCTCAGTAATACGAGCTATGGTTTCATCAGGGCCAACATGCCCTCCTAAAAAGGACTCATGATAATATTTGTAAACTATAGGTCTTAAATTTTCTGGGACAAAAACACAAAATATATTTTTTATGACAAATTTCCAATAAAACATTTATAAACTATGCAACCAGAGGGACCTAACATAGACATTATTTCCTGACATTCTGTATCATGTTTCTGGTGGCCTTTTATGTCTATGAAAGCTGTGGGAAAATTTCGTCATGTGTTAAAAAATTCTACTTACTCTACATGATTAGGCACTATTTATTTTACTACACTAATTTTCTGGATTTTACCAGGATCACTAGCATTCACTTCATATTCATCACTGCAAAACATACGTGATAATGCATCACCTACAAAATTGCCTGTTTACTTGATATGGTGAACATAAAATATAAAACAGGATAATCTCACTAACCAACGCGCAAGATGTCCAGCCAGTTTATTTGATTTCAACAGCCAGCTTAAAGCTCGGTTGTCTGTAAACAACTGAAAACTCGTGTGGTCTAAATAATCAGCAAAATATTCCATTCCCCAAATGCAAGCTAAACATTCCTTTTCATAGATGGTGTATTTTCTTTCAGCAGCTGACAAAAGTTTACTAGCGTAAGCTACAGGGACACAATCATTTCCTATTTTCTGATTTAACACTGTACCCATGGCAACAGAACTCGCATTGCAATACAAATAAAATTTCTCTTGAAAATTGGGCAAATGCAATACTGGCGACTCTGTCAAATTTTTTTTTATTATTTGGAAAACCTTTTGCTGTTCTGGACCCACACAAATTCAATGTTTTTCCTATTTAAAAAATTAAGTGGCTCAGAAACATGTGAAAAATGAGGAATAAATTTCCTGTAAAATGCTGCCATACATAAAAAATGTCGAATTCCACGAATGTTCTTCAGATTGGGAAAATTCACTACTGCTTTAATTTTGTCTGGGTCTGTACATAACTGACCATCTGAAATAATGAATCCTAATAACGGACATGTTGTTCAGCCCAAGTTATAATTTCAGGATTCACAGTTAATCCTACTTTTGCAAGGATTTTATCACTAAACGAATGTGTGAAAGGTTCTCTTTTAATGTGTTACTATAAATTCTCACATCATCTATGTACATAAATACGAAATCATGTATGTACTGATCTAAAGTTTGATACAGTAATCGTGACATTGCTTGGGGACCACAATTGACACCCATGGGCAAACATGTTCACTGATAGAACCCCCAATGTGTACAAAACGCCAATGGTTCTCTGGAATTTGGGTTCAGTTCACACTGCAAAAATGCAGAATTGAGATCCAAAATGGTGAAATATTTCCCTCTACTTAAATACTGAAAAACTGTGTCTAGCACAGGAATGGGATATGGACCAATAAAAATTTTATTATTGACTAACCTTCGTCATTTTTCAAACTGCATTTACCGGGTTGATTTTTAGGAATTGAAAACGAGAGGCTCACATATGCACTACAATAGTCTTCAATAATTCCTTCTTGTTTTAATTCTGCCAATATTTGCTTACAAATTGGGACCTTTGGCAGAGGAACTCTATACAGAATGGAAAATACAGTTTCATTATCTCGCAATTTCAAACCTACTGGGTTTGGTGTATAGTGTCCTACTTTGGTAGTTATCACGTCACTAAACTAGGTTTTTATATTTTCAATTTCTGCCTCCAACTGCTAGTCTAATTTTACCATCTGCACTTTCCTACAGTAAGACAGATTATTCTGTAACCGAACAGGAGACTTAGGAGAAAAACTAAAGCCCAAATATTTGTTTTTCACATCCACACAGCACTGTGTATTTCCTAGAAAATCAATACCAAGTATGACGGGATACGAAAAATCTTGAAACAACTGAAAGTTTACCTTCCACGAAAAATTATCCACTTTAATTGTCATGGTAGCAACTGCCTGTGAACTAATGAAACCACCACTAGCAAGAAAAAATATGTTACTCTCATTTTGCGTAATTTTCACCATACCTACCAGATTGTCACACATTATTTGGTTGCACATTTCATGACTCATCAAAGACGACGTCGCACCTGAATAAACTAAGGCGTTGACATATGAAAGGCCCATTTGCAAAGTCACAACTAATAATTCTAGTTTTTGTTTTCTAATGGAAAACTGATTCACACTGCCTACCCCAGTAGGTTTTTTTATACGGACAAGCCTATTGCAAATGATCTTCATTTCCCAAACATAGCATACACACGGAGGCGTTATAAATTTTCCCTCGTCACCTTGACTTGCCCTATTTACCCCACTCGCTTGTGTATACGCGTTGCCCTAGGATGTAAATACTTTAACGTCTTTTACAACGTGCGGTTTAACTCCCTTTTGCACTAAACTGGTCACGTGTTCTTTCTGTTCCCTAGCCTTACGATCTTTAAAGAACCACTTTTCGCTCGGATGGTTCGTACATAACAATTTTTGCACTGTGCTTTGGGCTTGGTCATCACTTCTTCATGCCTTTGAAAATAATCACTGATTGTTAATTCAACTTTAGAAACTAAAGTTGACGATTCTGATAGGTTTTGAGGTTTTTGTGCAAACAAAAAAAAAACGATGATTGCATGGCAAGAGATTAAAGAAAATGACATCAGTTAAATATACCTCATCACACGGGCTACCCAACACAAAAAAGTAATTCCATAATATGTTTCACGAACTCTACTATAGCCTGCACACGAGTTTGGTATTTTTCCAAAATTGAAACATACAAATGGAAAATAGCGACAGGGTCTGCAATAAATGACTACATAACACTTGAAAACCCCATTTGTTAGCAACGGCTTCACTAAATACTGACTGCAAACTAACCGGAACTTCGAGATAAGCAGCGGAATAGATGATATATAACTCACATAAATCTAAATCTAAAATATTAGACAGTGCTACTAGAAAATCCACTACGTGAACCAAAGTAATATTTTTCAAACTAGGTATTTTTACATCTATTCCAGGAGGAATATATTTTAAAACATTAAACAAAACTGGTACGGACTCACCCTTTTCCCCCGCAATTGCACTTTCCTTATTCACGACAGCACGCGTAAACCTGTGAAACGTGTCCAAATTGCCCACCACAGTGAAGTCTACATTCGCCTTTCACAGTGTTGCCATTAATATAGTTTTTGAGAAGGACTGAATCCAACTTGTACGCACTCCACCTGCAAAAGCCATTTGGGTTAGCATGAAAACACATAAATATACAAAAATCGCCAAAAAAAAACACTTCTCACAATTTTGATACTCATTTGCAAAAGAAATTACAAGTAAAGAATGAAATGGCAGCAGAGTGGCGCAGGAATCTGCTGTCACGGAAGTAGGAGCACCCGGAGGAGACTAAAACTCCGTGGCAGAGATCACAGCTCTCACCAACTGTCATACAAAACTCTAGATGTTCAGCAAAGTTAAAAGATATGTTTAGCAGAGTTTAAAAGCAAAGGTTTTTCCACTCCCATTGATACTGTAGAGGTTTTACCCCCAAAATTGTAAGAAATGTACAAAACCAAAAATATAGTGACAGACGGATTACGTCCTGGTGCGCCCTTACGCTTTTTCTGCCCACTCCAATCAGGTATGTGTTGGATCCGATGCCTTTTATGACCTGGAGCGGTCCCGTCCAGTTTGCAACTAGTCCAGCCCTGAAGTTCTGTCGTACCACAAACTGTAGGTGCGCTTTCAGGTACACCTGTTGACCTGGTCGCAGTGCTGGAGGTGGTCTCGTACTTGTGGAGTCCAACCCCACGATGTAGCACTTCTGTTGCTCCACCTGTTCTCTGTTGTTGTTGCTGCGTTTCTATCGCCATGCTGTGCTACCTCCATTGCTCTCTTCACTTGAGTCCTGCGGGCAATTACTGTCGCCCGGAACCGTTGGTTGTGACCAAACAGGACATCTGCTGGCATGTGGCCTGTTGCAGCATTTACACACCAGCGGAGGGTAAAGAGGGCGGCAGGTAGGTGTTCTGCCGAACTTGTATGTAGCTAACACACATGGAGCCCCAGTTGTGCCTTCAGATCTTGATTGCGGCACTCCTTGGGGTGAGCTCTGGGGTGATTCACCACAGTCTTCAAATGATACACCCCACCTGTTTAGGGTACCTCCAACATATGAAAAATTCTCGCTCCAGTAATTTTACTATGCTTGCCACTCGTGCTCTTCTCATTGTGTAAGCCTTCACCCACCGGGAAAAATTAAAATTTACTACCAGGATGAATCTTTTCCCCCCTGATATTCTCGGGTACGGCCCCATAAGGTCAAGACTAACAATCTCAAATGGCCACCTGGGCAAACGGGGCTGTTGCTGTTGTTTTCCGTCATTCCGGCATGATTTAAAGGGCTGATATTTCACACAGTGTTGCACGTATTTCCTCACGTCATGTGACAGGCCAGGCCAGAAAAAGTGCAGTTTCACATTTCTGAGTTTTTGTTATGTTCCCGGGTGTCCTGCTACATGACTGGCATGCACGTGGTCAAAGACTTTCTATCTGCTGTTTGGTGGCACGTAGTCTCCATTTTGTTATGTCCTTCGCTGAGCAAGTTTCTGAACGATTATCAATAATGAATCATGGTTCTACTGCTTGATCGGGGTTTGACTTATTTCTGTCCTCATAGACAACATGCCCTAGGAACTCCAGCTTGCTCTTCCCTGCATAACACTTGTTTACCGCACAGATTAGGCCATTTATTGCTAATCGTTCTAGCACCATTGACACGTAGTGGACATGGTCTTCCCAGCTACTGGACTATATAATTACATCGTCCAAGTATGCTAACATGAAATCGCCGATGAGTCTGTCCAGGACATAAATCATCATTGATTGGAACATTGCGGGTGCTCCTTTCACACTAAATGGCATCACACAGAAATGGTACCTACGCCCGTTTGGCGTGGTGAAAGGTGGTTTTTTCGCGAGCTTTCGGCTTTACAGGGATCTGCCAATAGCCACTACGGAGGTAAAATGATGTCATCATGGTAGCTTTTCCAGCGAAGCGAGGGCATCCTTGACACTTATGTATGGTGGTAAATCATTACAGGTCACTTTGTTGACTGGCCGAAAATCGATGCAAAAACGCCAGCTCCCATCTTTCTTTGGTGCCAATGTTATAGCTGAGTTGAATTTGCTATGCGTGGGCTCTATTACTCTGCCTGCAAACATATATCTCACCTGCTTGTGTATGATCTTAGTCTGTTGCAGCATATAACTCCATGGGCTGGTATAAATTGGTTCCTCCTCCGTGAGTTTCATTTCATGTTCGGCCACAGTTGTTCTTCGAAGTGGATCTACTTTCGCGAAAACTTCCCTATGCTCGCTCAGTATACGTTGAAATGCTGCCTGGTACTGTGGCGGAACATCATGGTTAAACATTGAGAGTGAAACTGGGGCTAGGTCGTCTGCAAAAGTTTTATCGATATTGTACACTGTGCGCCTCTCAATCGTGCCAAAATGTATGCATCTGGCAGCCAGTTCTACTATTGTGTTCTGCTCCTATCACCAAGGCATGTCTAAAATCGCATCATCTCTGATTTCTGGTGTTATTATCATGCTTGTTAATGTTTCGAGATCCCTCACTTTGACAGTAACAGTAGCTTGGCCCAACGCGCCGCTACTCAGCTGGCCAGTTCGAGTTTTATTATGTGGCTCGTGGTTGTTACATCCTTAGAATTGACAAAGCGGGTATGTACAAAATTATGCGATACGGCAGTTTCGATAAATGCCTGGCAAGGCTGTCCGTTTACATACACTAGTATTCTTATAAATTGCGCACGACTCCCACTCACGTCCTGTATTAGTACTTGTTGTGGCATCCTAGTGTTGACTGTTGTTGCTGCTGGGGAGAAAAGAGTGTCAGGCCCCTTCCTCCCTACACTCTATTTCCCTGCTTCTTAGATGTGGGCCCTCTGTAGGTGTCTAGATGCGGATTGTTGTGGCACCTACTGTGCTAATGAAAGCTGTCTGCTGGCCTACAGTATCGGCAGGGTGATGTTAGAGGTTGGTTCTTGTCCAGCCTGACTGGCATTTGCCCGTCATCCCATTTTGCACTTTCTCCCTGCGGCTAATCACCATGGCCCATGCTATTCGTTTTTCTGTTATTCGCACTGTTCTGTTCCCGTAGCTGTACGGACTGACTGGGGTAGATGTCTACCCAATCCCGTTGCGCAAACCAGTTTTCTGCTTGCGACTCGTGTCGCCATCGTGTGGTGGCCTTTTCATGATTTCTCGTGCCCGTGTTGTGTTCCAGGATAGTTACTGATTTTAATACCGCTTCCATTGTGCTGTTGAGTAAGGGTAGCAGAGCTGCACGATACTCAGGCAATGCCGTCTCCGCCACAATCTCCAATGCTCCCCTTTCTGTAAATTGCAGGTGAAAGCGCTTGATTAAATTCACTTTCTGGGTGATGTAGGTGGGCAGTTGCTCACCTGGCCGCTGTTCTTGTCAGAGCAGTTTACTTTGTGCTTCCAGAGACTTGAAGATACTGCCGTATCTGCATTGAAATGAATGCACGGATTCCTCCCATTTCATTCCATAGTGGTTCGTGACACCCTACCTTTTACTCTCCTCTCCCTGTAGTTGGTTGCCAATGAAGCTGGCCCACTCATCCTCCCACACGCCATTATGTTTTAAGTGGGACGTACATTCCTTCAAGGAGGCACTTGGGTCCTCGCTTGCGGTGCCAGTAAACATCGGCAGGTTTTGGAAACATGTCGGAGTGCGTTTCAGGCCGCTTTCTATACTAGCTTGGTTATTGGTCGTCTGTTACCTCTGTTGCTCTTTATGTGTGGGCCATCTCGGGGCTGTGTTTATTCCATAACTGGTCATGGGAAATGAAGTAAGTGGTGTAGGTGTTGGAAAAGGTGCCAGGAATATTTGCGGTAACACTTACGGATATATTTGTTTGTTAGGATAGGTAGAGGTAAGTACGGATTTATCAGCTGGAGTGGTAGATGTAGTTGTGGAAGGGTTGTCTTTTGTTGGGAAAACTGCTTCTTTGGTGCCAGATGTCTGTCAGCTGTCATAGGTGCATCTTGGGCAGGTGACATTGTGGTACTGTCAACATTCTTGGCCTTGCAATTTACTGCTGCGTGCTGTGCTCCCTGAGTGCCTGACCTCTCACTCGCTGCAAGTTCTGGTACTGTCTCATTGCAAGCCTTATCTTGTTGTTCTGGTTGTGTTACTTCCCCTTGGCTTTCCTCTCTTGGTAGAATTTCTGAATAATTTGTGGTCGTAAATGTTTACTGCAATCGTCACCAATGTACTGTAAACACGTTACCGTGCTTGTTTCTACATTGCTCAAAAATCCCTGGGGCGCTTGTGCCTGACACTGCCCGCAAGTGATCGGGTTTGTCCCCGAACTCGCACATAACAACTTTCGCACATGTGCAAAAGCTGAAAATTTTGCAAAATTATTGAGGCTTTAGTATTTGAAAAATGTTCCTCACTTTGCTCTTGAAGCACATTTCTGCATTTGGTCACGGCGCGGTTGATTGCTGGACTGGTCTTATGAGTTCATTTGCAATAGCATGTGTCCATTTCATACCCATCTTCCACTTCAGCAGGTAGAGGGCATAAACATTGCAAACACCCCGGTACTGGTGCCCCGCAGGGTGTTTGTCCGGCCATGATTGTTAGTAAACAACGTCGCATGGGTGTGGAAGCACAGTGTAGATGCACGATGCAGGAGTATCATGGTAGTGGCACGGATGACGCCTCATGACTGTCCCCTCTCACACAGGGGTTAACGGTCGGTGTGCTCTCAGCTGTTCTGCTTGCGTGGTGTGCAGAGCATGTGGAGGAGCTGCCAGATGTTTCTCCTTCTCGTTTTTCCTTCTCCCTCCTCGTGGCATGGTGCATCGTGGGTGGAGGAGGAGATAGGTGCGCTCGACTCACCCTGTGTCCTTTGTCCCGCTGCTCTGACATGACACTGCTGTCCAAAGATGGCCACGTTAAAGCCACTATTCTGTTTTGGCACGTTTTCCTCACTGGCCACGTCCATCCTTCCTGGGGTGTACTGGGCGTTTGGAAGGCATCGGGACGCTGCCACTAAAATTTGCTGGTCACCTGGTTGAACATGCGTCTCCCTCACTGCGGGCATTTGCAGGAAATACTGAGGAATAATTTGGAAATAATTGTAAATTTCAAGTGTTTGCAGAAATCTTTCCGGAAAAGAATTTTGCGGAAACTCTTAGAGAGATAAGCCACAAAGGTGGGTGACACTCTGACATGGTTCTTGGAGTCAGATGAGGATTAAGGATGAGTTAGAGGAGTGGTAAATATAAAATGTTGAAAATGGAATTTCCCCGGTCTCGTGTCCCGGAACCGATTTGGTTCCCTGGGGCACCAGACATTATTTACCAGATTAATGCCAGTGATGTTGGTAGAGCTGACTCGTTCTCCTCGGGGTCGTTCGCCTGACACCCACGGCGTAATTCATCCAGGGATTGGAAATACTCCTCATAAAATTATGATATTCTTGCTTGCTATACTGTGGGTGATCAGGGCTCCCCACATTCCCATACGTCACTTTACTTACGTTACACTTACATGTGACCATTGAAATGCTTCATTTTACTCACTTCATTCTTAAGGTGAAATTGGCAGGAGAAGGCAAACACCTTGCAGTTACCTGGAATAAAGTCGCAGTGGTATTCTGTGTCACTGCGTAATTTATTAGGCGATGATTACATACCTCAGCTGAGGTTTCTTACATTGTTTGGTGAGCCAGGCCTGTAAGTGTGGGTAAACCAGAATAAAGACATGTGATCTCACAATATTTAGGTTGTACAAATAAAATCCACCCAGGCAATGCAAACATTGGGTGGTACGAGGTGCGGAGTCTCGGGCGGCAAGTTGAACAACGGTTCCGGATAATTAAGAGTTTATTGCTGTGGAAATGAGTATGGAAAAGTTGAGGGCCACCCGAGCGCACGAAACGCGAGTCCGATGTAATGCACTTCACCCCTTGCAAGACGAACTAGGACTAATTACATGGAGTGTGGTTTGCTGGCCACATTGACGGACCAGCACCCCATGTGGAACTACTTGCTAATATCACACTTGCATTAAAACACTTCCACTGGCATTTGGAAGGTCCCACACGTTGCTAAAATTAACCTTTACAAAATATAATAACATACATGCACACTGACACAATGATATGATGGTTACACGCGAAATGAAAAATATGGTACATCAGAGAAAACACCTGAAAAGAATATATTATGGTGTTAAGACATTTTATGGGTGTGTTTGTGTGTTCACGGGTCCTGGTGTAGCACTTGCCTTGCCATTAAGCCCTTTAAAACAAAAAATGTGAGACGTGGGATCACTTTTTGTATTATTGCGCTCTTGGCACCCATTGCACTTACGCTGCTCCTCACGTAGTACTACCATTGCACTATACCTGCGCCATCTGCAGCATAGAGTGAACACACTTACTGCGTTGCGAGGAGTTCTTGGTGTAGTGGGCAAACAGACTTCTGGAGGGGGTATTCCGCATGCACCACATACTTGATCATTCCTTAAAAGGTTGCCAACTCTTTCTTGTTTTCTGGTTTGGGCATGTTCAGAATAGACTTGATTTATTCTTCATCTGGGAAAATGCCCTCTGCACTTAATTTGTGCCCTAAATTTTTTACCTCTGTACCATTGAATCTGCACTTTGACTTACTGAATTTAACTCAATTTACTTTAGCCCTTTGTAGTACATGTTGTAGCCTTAAATCATGCTCTGCGTGGTATTTCCCCCAAATAATCAAGTCATCAATCTAAATTTTCACACTTGGAAAGCCTGAGAAAATTTTGGCAAAGTATTTATGAAAGACTTCAGGGCACTGCTTAACCCATATGGAAGTCTATTAAATTGTTATCTCCCAAATGGGGTGTTAAATGTTGTTACTCCCTGACTTCCCTAATCTATTTTTATGTGCCAGGAACCCTTGAACCCATCCAGTGTTGTGAACACTTTAGCGTGTGGCATTTTGGACACCAACTCTTCAAAAGTGGGTTGTGGAAATATCCTCTTACATTTTCCTTATTTAACTTAAATGGATCGAGGCAGATTCTGAGACTGTTATCAGGTTTCCTGACTACAACTAAGGAGTTGACCCACTGTGTTGGCTTTGTACTGGTTTGACAATTCCCAACTTCTTCAATTTACACAATTCATCCTTAAGTGGCTCTAATAAGTGAAATGGGATTTTCCAAGGTTTTGCAACATGTGGTTCTGCTACATGCCTCACCTTTATTTTGTATGTATAAATTGAACACATTAATCCCTTCAAATACATTTTTATAATATTAAAACATTTCTCTTATACTGTCTGGCATTGACTTACTATCTATAGGACCTATAGGATCTGAGTCACCATCAAATGAATTACTTTGCTCCCCAGTATCCCCTGTTGTTGCTACTGTTAATACTCTCCTGACTAGGCAATATTGTTTTATTGTGAGAAGGCCCAACACTGGTGGATTGGTTTCATTACCCTCCATTACCTGAAACTCCACTACACTGGCCTTACTTCCTATGAACATGCAGTAACAGTGACATTTCCCTACTACAGGTATTGGTGTACCACTATAATTGTCCAGTTTCGCTGCCGATGATATCATATCGGTTTTTAAGTTTTTTAAGTTTTATCATCGGCTGTGATGATATTCACTTGTGCCCCCATGTCTAATTTTAACTTGACATGCCTGTTCGCTATGAGAACCTTTTCCACCCAATCCCCATTACAGCTTCCCCCTTGAACATGGGTAGCTTTACCTAGTAACAATGTTTGTTCACTTATATGACTAACATCACTAGTTCCTTGTTCCAAATATTCTCTGTTATGATCCTCACTCATACTGTTATTAATAACTGTCCCCATTTGTTTGTGCACTTGATGAACTGAATTCGTTTTGGATTTACACACTCTTACAAAGTGCCTTATATTGTAAAATACTTTACACACCTTGCCGTATGCTGGACAGATCTGGGGTGGATGTTTCTGACCACATCTCGTGCAGAGAAAGACATTTATTCCCGCATGCCGATGTGACATCTGCTTATTGCTATTTCCCACACCGTCACTGCAGGATTCCACTACTCTTGTCTGTGAAAGCCCTGAAGTTCTGGACTGTTGTCTCTGCCACACCGTTCTTGTTTGATGAACTTGTTGTTTCCCTTGCTAGTGTGACTTCTATGCATCTTTTTGATAACCACCTGTGTTTCTATGCGCACCATTTGTTATGTTACACGCACTTGCCTTTTTTTCACTCTGCGACACTGTTTGTAATTGGAATTGCATAATTTACACATGTTTACAAATTTGGATGCATTTATCTAAGTTTAAGTGTTCTGTGTTCTGCAGTTTTGTTTTAACCTATCTTTCTTGCAGTCCACTAATAATTTTATCTTTGATTAGGCCATCCCTCATTTTCCCGAATTCACAACTTTGGCACAATTTCTTGTGTTCCGTTATATAATTATCAATATTTTCGCCTTCCTTCTGCTCTCTGTTGAAAAAATATTTGTCTTTCGACACTCATGTAGCTCGTGAGATACAGTAATTTTCAAAAGCCTTTATAAAAATTTCGCTGGGTCTTTCTTTTCCTCTGTAGACATCTCAAATGTGTTGTACAGCTCCAGCTTTCTTCGCCATTTATAGTCAATAATATGGCAGTTTGTACCTCTGGCGCTTGCTTCATTGCCCCTGACGAGAGCATGTATAACTCATATTGCTGTTTGAACTTGCGAAAATTTTCTGCAGCATTCCCATACATTGTAATGGACCAGGCTGTTTCAGATTATTCATCTTGTCGATCTGGAGGACTGTGATTCGTGGCAAACTCTTCTAAATTACCTTCCTGTTGTTGCTGTGCTGCGTGGTCATTACTTTCTGCATCTAGATTCTCTGATTATTCTCCAACTGCACCATGTTATGTCTACTTCTGTAGCTGATAATTTATATGTCGTAATGAACACAACAAGACATATTTATTTATTGATTATTCTTAGATTATCACTGATACTAAATTACTTGAAACTCGTACTTGACATATCGCCATGTTACACAAAATACACACTGCTGGCCGCTTCTGGTCAGCACCAACCTTACCTACACAACTATCCTTACAGCACTTAACTTCTTTAGTCATCACAAACTATATTTGTGTGATGTGGTTTCGAAATGTGTTTCTTTTTTACTTCCTCATTTGAGCGATGATAATGTTGAATATGATTCAATACAAGGTGTACTCACCTTGATGTGAACACAGGGTTCACTCTGCATCTTCCCTGACTATTTGCACCGCGCAGTCACAAATCACACCCAGAGAATGCCGAGGGTCGACAAGAACAGTCGAGAATATGCTGGTGTAGGTCGCCGAGGACGAGCTAGTCACTTTTCTCGGAGACCTGGATCGCATAACTCCCAATGGTCGAATTCATAGTTTGCCTTCAAGAGGTAACTTCTTAAGGAACATCGTTAGCGATCTGGCACGGCGTTCCCGCAAAGACACGGCTGCCAGGTACATCATACATTGGTAGGAGCGAGTGAACTGCACGCGCAGTAGTGTAGTGAGCTCCTACTATGCGTGCTACTTAGGCAGGCCTGTAGGCCTTTGTAAAGTGTGTCGCAGTCCCTATGTAACCCCGATAGGCAGGGAACAGCATGGCCCTGCCTATGTGTGATTTTCGTCCATACAAAAAGCGACGAGTATAAAGATTCCTTTGTAGTTCAGGCAAATTGAAGTTGCCATAGTCCCATCTAGCATGGAGAATTCAACGCTATGTTCTGACGTCACAGAGCATGTTGTGAGCGGGCCGGAAGTGACGTTCCTGCAGCGTCATGGTGGCAGATGTGACGCCTGTTCCTAAGGATCTTTACATGGCAGCAAAGGACCTGCCAGTGCAATATGTTAATAGGAAAGGCAACAGCAAAATAACTCTTTTATAAAAAAAAAAACTGCACAGATCAGATATAGAGCAATTTGTTTATAGTGTAATTGTGGTGACATTTGTGACGCCCTTGACCTAAGGATGTGGCAAAGTGGCATAACACTGCCCAAACTTCAAGCAAGAACAAAACTTTATATTTGAAAAAACTTTCTCAATGCAAACTTCAATGGAATGTAAACCTGCAATCTGTCCAGAGTAATCTACAATTACTGAAAAAGGAAAAGAACAATTGACTTGGATTCATTTACTTTGTTAAAAATATTGTTCACAATACCACGATACAAAAAATACAAAGCATGTAAAATAAATTTTTTACTACAATTCATTATCAAATATATATGCATGTCAGGGCGTTGTGCAAATTACAATCCTTTAAAAGTGGTTTAATATTGTCCCACATGGAAAACTTGCGATCTTGATTTTTTTATACAAATGCACATGACAGGTGGCTAATTTTGATAGCACCATACTTTAACAGAAATAATTTTGAAAATTACTAAGTTCCAAAATCTAGATGCATGCCATGTCGTGGTGCGACTTAAAAAAAAAAAAAAAAAAAAAAACCCCAGCCACCTATAGGCAATGATACTTTGACAATTTTACTACTGGAGTAAAATAGAAATATCATTTAAATATATTTATTTAAATATCTACCTTAAATATCATTTACCCCTAAGTAACTTGACATTAATTTAGCACAAAGTCCAATATGGACACAACGAACCATAACATGGTCCAAACTGGACACAATCTAAAACCACTATAGTAAAACCTTTTATCATTTGCATTATTATTTTCGGCTAAATATTAACAATCATTTAAAAATACCGATTTATAGGCAATGCATAAATTTGAAATCCATTTGCGCCATGATCTAAAATGCCTACAGTTATCAAGTATATGTTATTTTTCTGGCCGGATGGGCCATGTTAATTACATCATTACTGATGCAAATACTTAGCTTCTAGTCAGAGACTCCAGGCTGTCCATGTCTGGTCTGCCGAGACCGTCACACGGCTATTTATACAAAAATTCTTATCATAACCCCTAGTGGGGTACTGCTAATTCCTTGTCCGATCAGGATGCGTTGAAGGTTCCACCAGTTTTTAATATTTTTAAAACCAACAATCACTTATCGGAAATGGCGTCACGTGTCGCATGCTCTGTGCTTGCAAACTAACGTTCGGCAATGACAGCGCCACACGGCGACACCTGCATGAGGCACCAGAGTTAATTGTTTTCAAAGTCGGGCTGTCCATGATGTACAAAGGATGTGTGTTATCTGTGCCCCAAGAATAGCCATGTTGCGCTTTCCTGCAGTCAACAAGAAACGTTTCTATGCAGAATCAATGACGGACGTGGAAAATGGGTTAGTCGTATTATAATCTTAGGAAGTGTGTGTTTTGTTATAGGCACAGGTATTTTTCCTCGTACTCTCGTATACGTTTTTAAAGTTCACAAACGTTACAAATGGTAAACTTTTGCAGTCTTCATGTAGGCGTCTTGATCAAACAGGTACTTGGTGTTGGGTGAATTTCTCAGTAAATTCAGACGGGTGTCTCAATCCTCCGCCACCAAAGGAGAAGAGTCCAGAAGGTCAATCAGAAGGGAGGCCAGAATCTTCACCAAATTGGCCAGACTTGGTGGAGGTCCAGATCTTCTCCAGGATGACATCTGCAGTTCGAACTGGCAGCCAATATCATCAGCTCCACATGGACAAACCAACGAAACGACGCCAGTAAGCAGAAACAATATTCCTATCACACTTCTCATTCTTTAGGGATTTGAAAAATATATTTCCAAGACAAACGTGGGGGTCCACTATAAGGTATTAAATAATTGAAATTTATGTATGACCTAGCACATCCAAATACCAATATTTATACGTACACCCAATTAAAAAATTCAGATCTGGAAATACATTTTTTATTACATCTTACTAACTAAATGAGCATGAGCCACACTAGGATGATTGTGAGCATGAACACATCTTAAATCTAAATGGGGGTGAGTGCCCTGATGAAGATGAGCTTAAAATGGGATGACGGACAACCTGGGGTGTTCAACATGAAGACCAATTCATCCAAAATTTACACAAAATTACGAATTGACTAAAACTCACAAGATGAAAGAGGATGATAGATATCATTACATTAAATCTAAATATTACCAAAAGACACTGTCCCAGTGATAAGTGCAGACAAACCTTTATTGAGACATACTCAACTTCAGCTTGCTCACATGAGCCTTATTATAACTACTAAGATGATTCACATCCTCCGTTAATACTGTAACTGGGAAAATAAACAGTTTTATTACAAACTGACCAGTAAATTTAGGGGCAAGTTTAGAACTGAACTGTGCAGCTTTGTTACTGAGGTAATACGTCTCGAAAAAGACCTTGTTCCCAGGTCGTAACTGAACAGACCCACTATTATACGTGGCCCTGGAAGCAAATTTATTATGATACCTTTTGAGGTTATGAGTTGCCTCATCCCAAACCTCCTCCAAATTCTTTTTATCTACAGCCTCCCAGCAGAACTCATTTATTCCCCGAGCATTAATCAAAGGGTGGAACAGACTCCTACCAAAGAAAATTTCTGTGGGCACCATTTTGGTGGCACTACTTACTACATTATTAAAGGCCAAAGAAAGCTGGTAAAGGGCAATGTCCCACTCCTGGTGGGAACCTACTTGAAAAGCTCTTA
This sequence comes from Dryococelus australis, assembly GCA_029891345.1. Lineage (NCBI taxonomy): Eukaryota > Metazoa > Arthropoda > Insecta > Phasmatodea > Phasmatidae > Dryococelus > Dryococelus australis. The sequence goes on from CM056994.1 coordinate 87,862,602, forward strand.
ATGCAGCTTTTAGATTTCGGTTGGAGCGTTCTACTACATTCGCCTCTGGGTAGTAAGGAGTAGTCTGAATCATCTTTATTCCTCATGACAATGTTAAATTCTTCATTTCAACCAAAACAAAATAGGTGGCATTATCGGTTACTATATGAACTGGTGACCCAAAGATAGTGAAAAGTCTTTGACTGAGCATCTAGCTTCGGCTGATTTTATTGAATGGAGGGGGAAAAAGAAAACAAATTTACTGAAACTATCTATTGCCACAAGTATTGAAGTTAAACCGGATTTCGTGTGGGGCAAGGGACCAAATACATTTAAATACAACCTTTCCCAAGGAAACTTGGCTATCGTAGCACTATATGGACTTACTATTTTTGCATTACGGGGTTTGGTCCTTTGACAATCCTCACATTCTTTAACCAGATGTTCGACTTCCTTGATAAGTCTCGGTCAAAGAACATCTCCCGGACGTGTGAAACTATTTTATCTTGTCCCAAATGTCCGCCAAAATAAGAGTTATGAAAATATTGAGAAATGGACCCACGCAAAACCTTGGGTACAAAGAGACTGAATTTTTGTGATTTAGGATACACAAACCCGATGAGACCTTTATGGATTTCACAGTGTCCTCCTTTCCCTGCATCAATATCAGCCTTAGTGCTGATGCTCTCAGGGTCTGTTTTCTGATTATATTGGAATTTTAAATATTCCTGTGGAGATTCTTGGAGTGCCTGAATTGGTTCCTTTAAGGATACCACATTACCTTGACTTACAGAACTATCACTAGTATTACTACCTAAAGCATCCACTATTTCCTCAGTTTGTACTAGAACATCACTGGTTTTATTTTTTTGCAAGGACAATGACTTCTTTAGATTTTACAAGATGGTTTTGAAATTCTCTTAAAGAAAAACCCTCAGCCTCTCCCTCGGTTACCGAACTAGGGGTATCCACATAAAACTCCTCTTCAGCAAATATGCGAGCGAGGGCATCAGCCACTCCATTATCAGAACCCTTTATATGCTGGACAGTGAACCGAAAACACGTGAAGCGAACCAACCACCTTGCTAACCTCCAAGCTGGTTCGTCAGTTTTTAAAAACTAACTCAGTGCCTGGTTATCTGTGAACAGCTCGAATTCTCCACTCTCAAGGTAATCACTAAACCTTTCCATCCCAAATAGGGCGGCCAACACTTCTTTTTCATATGATGAAGATCTTTGTTCAAGTAGTGCCAGGAGTCTGCTGGCATAGGCAACAGGCAACATATCACCACTATTCCTTTGACATAAAACAGCACCAAGTGCTTTTGAGCTGGCATCCACCTGCAGTACGAAAAGTTTATCGAAAAGAGGCAGCTGTAAAACAGGAGGAGTGGCTAGTTTGTCTCTAACTATGCAAAAAGCATGTTTTTGGTCCTCACCCCAAGAGGACTCTACACCCTTTCGTATTAAGGCGTTTAAAGGCTCGGCAATATTTGCGAATTGTGGGATGAATTTGGAGTAAAACTCCACCATACCCAAGAAACGCCTAACACCGCACAAGTTCTTTGGCACCAGAAAGTTCACTACTGGCCTTATCTTTTCTGGGTCCATCAAATGTTGTCCATTAGACATTGCAAAACTCAGGTACCGAATGTAGGTTTTGGACCATATACACTTATCTGGGTTTACTGTAAAGCCTGATTCACACAAAGCAAATAAGAAAAGTCTCAAATGTTTTACGTGTTTGCTAAAGGTCTCACTGTATACACGTACATCATCGATGTAGGTGAACAGGAACTTATATTGGTATTTACCCAGGACCTGAAAAAGAACTCGAGACATAGCCTGCGGTCTACAGTTTACACCCATGGGCAGTCTTTTCCATTGGAATTGCCCCCACGGGGTAACAAAAGTCAAAACACCAAGGGACTCAGGGTAAAGGTCGCACTGAAAGAAAGCGGAATTTAAATCAAAGAACGAAAAATGCCAGGCCTTTCCCATGTGCTGAAATACTGACTCAGCGGTTGGTAAAGGGTTCTGGTCAACATAGATCTTCTGGTTCACCTTTCTGTAATCAGAGATTACCCGATATTTCCCTTGTTCCATTTTAGGAACGAGGAAAGCAGGACTGGAATAATCACTTTCAGAAAGTTCCACGATATCTTCCAGATGTAACTTTTCAACCTTTTCTAGAAAAACGTTCAGCTTTGGAGGAGAAACTCGGTATGGCACTGAGGATACAGGATCCTGATATTTTACCTTTAGAACGATGGGATGCTTGCTGCAATGACCTAGTTTAGAAGTTACTACATCTGAAAATTCTCTTTGCTAAGCTATCAACTGCTCTTCCTGTTCTTTATCTTTAGATTGTACTGTCTGTTAATGAAAAGAAAAACACTTAGAAGAAATACAAACTGGCTGGGTGGGATAGAATGAAAAAAGCAATTCTCTCTTTGCTACATTGATACTGGCTTGTTTCTTTCCCAAGAAATCCACCCCAAGCAATAAATCATGACTTAACCCTGGTACAATTCAAAACTGAAATTTCCACATAAAGTTGTCAACTTTAATTTTGAAAACAGCAACACCATGAGAATTAATCACAGAGAACCTCACTTCTACAGTTTTCTGCACTTTTATAAGCCCTTTAGGTAAATTTTTCAACAAGAAATTACAAAATTCATGACTAATTAATGAACACGAAGCACCGAGTCCAGAAGGGCAGCTACTACCAACCTGGTCAGCAATGACCACTGGCATGTACAACAAGCCATATCTCCTCTCATACTCTAAACTATTTACTGAATGATATCCTACGGTTTTTTCCTTCAAGGGACATTTCGCCTTTATATGCCATTTTTGTTTACAAAAGAAACATATTATTTCCCTCACTTTTCCTGTTTGAGAGTACCAGGGATGGGTTTTAACACTTCCCTTATTCGGATTATCGGTAGGGGTCACTGCGAACACCGACCTTTTCAGGTAACAGTCTTTTGCATAATGGTTATTTTTACCGCAAATTATGCACATTTGCCATTGTACTACCTTTCTTACTTCCTTTCCTACCGTCCTTGATTCATGCCCGGCATGTTCTAAGGAACAATCCCTTAGAGTACGTTCAACATCAATAACTAATGACAATAAATTCGGGCATAGATGTTGGCTTGCTGGCAAAGGCAAAAAAACGACTAATCTTCGGAAGCAAATTTGAAACATAATATGGGTAAAATAGTCCTCAGAACAAGGATACCCCAAAACACCAACTAATCCTACCATCTCTAGCACAAACTCACGCATGGTCTGGTTTGGAGATTGTTTCTTTTCTAATAGTTTGAGTCTGATATTTGCTATCGACACCTCACTAGCCACTTGGTCTATACAAGCCTTTGTTAAGGGGTCCGCCTCGCTGCTGCGCGAAGTGTGGTGTAGAGGTTCAACAATATCGGTTTTTTTTTTTTTTTTTTTTTTTTTTTTTTTTTTTTTTTTTTTTTTTTTTTTTTACAAAAAACAGTTCGACAGAAGACAATGAATTTGGTATATAAAAGAGATTAAGGTACCGTGCCCAAAGGCCAGGTACTTTCATCTCTCTCTGCTTTGTAGGTAATTAGAGAGTACTTGCTCAATATAGCCAAATAGCAACTTTTCTGGGGCTTACTGCACTCGTAGTTTTCATTTTTGTTACTTAAAATTACTTGCGGATAGGGTATCAACCCCTCATCTTTCATTGCGTATACAATTTGTATTAGGTCACAACTGAAAATGTTGAGGAAAAGCGTGTTCTTCTATGGCGTGTATTGCAGGAATAGGCTGACCGGCTAGTGGCGCCGCCACGACTGCGCGACCCCGGCGGACAGAGCACAACCTCCCTCCTGTCTAGCGGAAGTTCTCCCATTCCACCCCACCATCCTGTCCTCTTTCGTTGTTTCTTCTGCCTGCTCGGATGCGCTGTGCGCGTGCTCCAATTTTGTTGTTTCGCAGCCGTCCGTCATGGAAGTTCAACACGATCCAAGACGTGGGAAGAGAGTGAAGAGATTTGGCCGGCTCTTAAAAGCGAGGTCTTCAGAGCCGATGATGGTGATTGAGGTGAATATGGAGTGGCGCCGGGATGAAGGGGCGGGGGAAACGGGAGATCCCCGAGAAAACCCGCCGAACAACGGCATCGCCCGGCACGATTCCTACTTGCGAAAATCCGGTGAACCGGCCGGGGATTAAGCCCGGTTCGCCTTAGTGGGAGGCGAGCGTGCTAATCGCTCAGCCACCGTGCCTCCCCCACCCCCTCCCAGATGTGGGGTGGGAAGAAAACTCAGTCACGACTGAACGCACGTCGCAAGACGAATAAAATTACCAAAGGAAGGAAAGCATGTCTAAATGTTTGTTTTCATTTGACTAAAACTATATTATTCTGGTGATTTTTTTTAAATCTTATAAGCGAACAATTTCAAATGTGCAGAACAAGTTAAAAATAGTGGCTGCATAATGATTTCGGTAACAATTTATTGAATTTAGTGTTAATAAGATGCCGTGATGATAAACAGGCACTTTTGATATCTGTGCCAAAGTATGGCTCTGGAGAATTTTTTTTGCTAATCAGTACAAATCATGCGAACTAAGAACATCAATATAGTATTTTGTGGGAAGTAGCTGTTCTTAAACAGATAAGACAGCATGACAAGACAGTGCTGTGCATTAGTGACGTAGGAAGGCCCATAGAACATTTTTAAATCGCTGCTTTTTTAGCATGTTTAACGAAAACAGAAGTCAATAAAATATATATTAAAATTGGCCAGTCGCTCTCCGATATGGATGTAAACACGTTGAAAGTTTTGTTGTTGCTGGAAGAAGAGGAAGCGTGTCAGGAGTAAATTAATTTAATTCGATAGAATGAAGAAGAATTTGCAATGTTCCGGGAAAGGGAAGCGCATGGGGCATTCAGGGCTCTAATTTTGAAACATTTGTTTGACAGCGATACAAAATTCCACGAATGTTTTAGAACAACGCCAGCTCTGTTTGAGAGGATACTGAGTTTTGTGAATGATGATTTGACTGGAAAATTGAATAATAAGCATCAGCGTCAGATATGCCCACGAGAAAAAGTGTACGTGGCGCTACGGTAAGAATCGTATGATGTAGTAATTAGAAGTAATTAATAAAAATATATAAAAATTATTCATAACTGGTTTCTTGGTCTATACAGTGGATAATTGTTTGTAACGCAATATGTGTATTATAAAACTGAAGAAAAGTGCAAAAGTTGTGAGTGTCAATAATGTAATATGAAGTAAGAAGTTCCCGATAAGTAAGTTACATACAAACGTATTTCTTAACTACTTTGAACAGGTTATAATGAAAAAGGTAACTGCATGAATACTCAATGCTTTTAGATCAAAGTGTTTGTAAATATGCCAATTCACTAGAAGAATTAGGATACGGTATTGAAGAAGACCACACACTGGATGGTGAGCCAACAGAAACGTCAGAGTTAAAAGGTGAATAACTTGGATGAGAATGAACGTTGCTGCACTACCTATGGGCAACTTCTCGTTCTGCCACAAACATTACAATCGAAATTTGTTCTTTGACAGATATTTGAATGTCTCTGGGAAGTTTTCTTGCACTCGATGCCATTGCCGAGAAGAAGGTGTCAAACTCATCGGTAGATGCATATGTGGCAGTGTGTGAAGTGATGTCTCGTATGAGTTCCAAAGGCTCAAGAGACAAGTGTGCTTGCTGGCAGAGTAATTGTTGCCGGGCGGTGTTGGTTTTTTTTTCTCTGGTGATTTAAATGTTGATTTTCTTGGGCTGTTTGACTTCCGGGAAGATGATGGCACAGTTGCGTTAGTATTTTCTTGTTCGGGATTTGCTAACTCCTCATCGCTGAGTGAGGGTGGCTCGTCCCCTTCTTCGTCGTGTGCGATGCTGCTCAAGCCGCTGTAAATCACATTACAACCTTTGTCAGCGCATTGCGTGCTGAAATAATTACATTAGGTGAAATTAATAATAAATACAGCCTAGTTAGTTTACAATGAACAGAATAAATAAGCAGTAAGAATTATCTTGTCATAAGGTATAGGTATATAAAAATGCCACGACTCCAATAACACCACTATAGCGAAAATCAGCAACTTTACACCACTTATAGTGGTGTAAAGTTATAGTTAAGCCTGTATGGCCGACTATTTGGTGTGATCAATTTAAATCACTATTGTGCTAGGACTCACATGAGTGGCGCAATTGGCGAATTTAGTTAGAATATTTATCTTGATAGCGCTATAACAACGCCATATCTACCTTTATAAATATATTTTACAAATACTAAAATTGCTGAAGTAAATGCATTCTTGCATACCTGTATCTTACAGTGTCATATTTATGTCCATTACTAACAAGGTGTCAAATGATTGCATATAAGGTAAAGACATAATAATTTTGATGCTGGAAAACAAGTTCTTACCTTCTACTAACGCTAGTGCCATCCAGAAAGCCCATGTGTTCAAATCTCGTGCGAATGCGGACAACAGCTGCTCCTGATCCTGTGGGTAGTTTGCCATCCTTCTTTTCAAGACTCTACCAATCTCTCAGGTTTTCCCATTTCGTTTTGCACACATCTTCTGAAGAAATTATAGTGATAAAATAAATTGTAATTCTTACAAAAAAAAAAAGTTATTGTTGTCACTTGTCTGTTACAGGTTTTTAGCTACAGGAGAGCCAATGAGATATCTTGCGTTCGAGTTTCGCATTTGTCATCAGCACATTTCAAGAATAATCAAAGACGTGCTTAAATCAGTACACAAAATAATGCTGTCCATATATCTTCCTGAACCTACAATGCAGTCATGGTTGGACAGAGCTGAAAAGTTTTCGGTCAAGTGGAATTTCCCCAATGCTATAGGCTCAATTGACGGGAAACACGTGCGTATCTTGTGCCCCCCCCCCCAAATCAGGGTCTTTGTTCTTTAATTATAATAATTATTACTCCAATGTACTTCTGGCAATAGTTGATGTAGACTGTAAATTTGTGGCTGTCGACGTAGGAGCTTATGGCAAAGAAAGTGATTCACAGGTTTTCCAACAATCCGCCTTTAGAAAGGAAATCAGAGAAAACAATTTCAACATTCCTCCACCAACTGTTGTTAGGAATGACAGATTACTTCCACACGTGTTAGTAGGTGATGGGCTTTTGCGTTATCTCAGACAATGATGAAGCCGTGTTCACACAAAATTGCAACCGCCGATGAGTGCAAACGTATTTTCAGTAATCGTCTCTGCCGAACAAGAAGAACAAGCGAAAATGCCTTCGTTATTTTGGGGCAAGTGTTTCGCATATTTTATCGACCGATTGCCATCGACGTGGCAACTGTCGATTATCTCACCATGTGTTACTATATTCAACATAACATGATAGGAGAAGAATATTGCTGTGCACAAGTAACGCAAGACACCCAAGACAAAAGGTTTCAACAGCCACAAGAAAATCTTATTCCACTGAGAGCCACACATGCACGCCACCCTGCGAATATTGGTGAACGAGTTCGCAAACAATTCACAGAATACTTTTGCATTGAAGGTAGTGTTCCGTGGCAGGCGTCAGCAATACAGAAATGTACGTACCTACAAAACAATAGAGTCAAAATTGTGCACAATTCTTATGAAATTTTACAATTTCTGTTATGAGTTCTGATTTGCTGATGTATGAATTTCTTCAATACTATTTGTCTATTTATTTACATGGATTTATTGTTTATTATTACTATTTCTGTTCTCAACTACAGTTGGTATATGTATGATTTGCAAAAGTATTCATACAGAAAAAGGTTAAATTTACAATATTCTAATACAAATATACTTAATATTAAGACATTCACTACCTACGTGGTTTTCCCATACCTTCAGCTAATAACTTCCATGTGCCAGCCTTAGCACCCGTATCCTTGTATTTTTCATACTGCAAGTGGTATAAGGAAGGATAATGTTGGAAAAATTTCAACAGAATATCTTCTTCTTCAAAGCTGAACAAATTAGTGGCATTGTTACTAGCACTAGTCATGACGCCTACACACCGAATGGCAAGTAT
>CM056994.1:87870751-87881987 GCA_029891345.1 Dryococelus australis
GGAAACAGTTATATAATTTTTTGATATGAAACATCCCTTTGAAAAAGCCTTTCAAACATTTTTTGTAATGTATCTGTTATTTGCCTTAATTATTGTGAATTCAAAAAAGTGTATGGTTAACTTAGGTCAAAGTGGTGTGTGTGTGTATTTGCGGGCCATCTGTTTGAAATATGAACAGTGAGGTATATATCATTTTTTTGTTTTTTTCTCTATTGAAAGTTTATAATAATTTGAATACTATTTCCATACGAGGGGAAAAATTTTCCACTTGGTCCTTCAAAACAATATGAAAATCAAAATTGCCACACACTTGTAAAAAAACTGCAAAACAATGATGTCTCAAGAAAGATGTTAAACTAAAACCCCACCCCTCCTCCCTCTACATTGATTACTGTATGGGAGGTTAGCTAACTTGTATGTTTGCTATTGCAGAAAAATTGCCAAAAAAAAGGAGGCTCTACAAAAAACAACGTCTCTAATTTATACTGTCTACATAAACATTTTTGGTTGAATTTGGCTAAATTGTTTAAATATGTATGTCAAATTTACCTAAATTATTTCGAAAGGTTGCTGTTTTGGAACATTGTTGTCCAACCCATTTAAAATCAATAAAGTTTCCCAAGGGGCCTTCAATGTATATGGTATGAGCACCAATTTGGTAAAAATTTATTTGAAATTTCCCAGTGTAACATTGGTGGGAATTGTTGATTGGTCCTTGAGACATAGCATAAAACCTCCATAATTTTTTATGTGGCAATCTTCATAAATGGATGACCAAAAAGTATAAAAGTAATAGAAAATTTTTAGATTGTATAAATACCAAATACAAAGCTTAAAATAGATTATATAATATCGGGCCCCACAAAACTAAAAGGATTTTATAGCAGTCATTCTGAAAATAAAGTGCCCTACAAAAAAGAATTTTTTATAGCCTGCCCGGTAAAACATCTTCACTAAATTTCGTAAGATGGGTTTGATTCGTTTCCCCGAGGGTGAGATAAAATCATTCTATTTATTATTTGGTAGGGCTATTTTACAAAAATGGCGGAGAGATGAGGCTCTGCAAAAGGGGCAACTTAACAGTTGGAATAGCCACTTAAAGAATACAAATTTTAAAATGGAAATAGTTTCGTTAATAAACTATACTGAGCTAAAATTATTATTATAGACATTTATTTTGAAAATTACCACAAAACCCTGTTTAAAAAGTTCCCACTTAAGAAGATTTCCTGCCTAATAAGTTGAATAAATTTTGCCCTTTATCTGCATGTGTAATTTTGACCTTAGTTTTAAAAAGTTTTTCTGGTTTAATATGCATTATTTTTTTCATTCCCTTCAGAAACAAACTCAACAGTACCTGGGCCTACATTAAAACAACCAGTTTAAAACCACCCGCTGCAAGTAATATTTGTTCGCCAAAATTTAGAAGGAATCTGTCAATTGTTTCCCGAGAGGAGGGCAATAAAACTATTTACTAGCCTGGCTCTATTACAAAATGGCAGACAAAACATGCTCTATGTACATACAGTTGATAGTTGTATATCTACTGCCAGCATAGAAAGTTATAGTTGAAATTGATTACATTACATGGTTTCCACAATATAGAAGTCTTAAGATAAAAGGGGCCATATGCCCGCAATTTGAAATTAAGTGTCCAAACGTGCTTAAAAAAATTATCACTTACCTCCTTCCATACTACTTGTCTGCCAATATTTGGTACGAATATGTTAATTAATTTACAGAGTTATTAAATAATAACTATTTATTAATTTGGTGCTATCTTCCAAAATGGCCAACAAAATAGTAGTTATTTGTTGGTATATACGATCCTTGTAGTATATACGTTCAGTATACAAAATTTGGTCGAAATTGTTTTAAATGGGTGTAGCAGATATACCAAATAAAACTGAATAAACATTTTTAATGGCCGCCACGAAGTAAGTTTGTTTCAAAATACATATGTTCATTTTCTGGTAAAATTTTGAAACCAAACACAAACTTGTGTAAATTTGTTTTCAATCTAAGGTTAATTTCTAAAGTGCTCACTTTATCGTGAAACAGCCTTTGGTCATAGTTTCATTGTGTTTCTGGCATTACAATTTTTAGTAACCTCAAAATGTGGAAACTTCAACCGAGTCCAGAAAAAAAAAAAAAAACCCAAAAACGGTTTCATCAATGATAGTTTCATTGTTCCAGCCGTCTCAAGCTATATGTTCGTTTGTGTGATTAAATCTACTTACATGAATTAATTTTCTTACTACAGTATTTACAAATGCTTATAGCAGTTTCACCACGCACATAAAAAAAACTTATTTTAAAACTTAGCTACCATTGTAGATAAGCAAATGTCAATACGTCAATAAAATTATACTCAAACCAATTAAATACCACGACTTACCTCGATTTTTTGGTGCTATCTATTTTGCATGGTCCACACACCAAGTTGCAAAAAAGTCCACCCACGACAAGGCTGCTTCCAGCTTCTTTAAGCTTTGCTGGAAGTCTGGCTGCAAAACAAGATGGAAACCACTTTTAAAACCTTAAACCAAGTTCATTGTCCTCCATATAGAATCTGAAACACAGCATTTTGCTGGGTACAAGGACTACTTATTCTTCTATAAACTTATATGGGTTGTCAAATATGTTGAAAGTTAACCAAAATGCACGTAAACTGTTCCACAAGAAGAAAATTCCAAAGAATAGAAGTTTTATTCCTAAAGGAATTTGTGCATTCAGTACAGGTCATAAAGCAGTATAGTTAGATGGTGTTACATATTTTAGTTGTATTATAAACTGAAAGGTTTAAATTATTCACATATATGGTATGCAAAGTCTGAACAACAATGATGGTAACAGTATGCAAAAGGATGTGTGTGCGAGACAGCTACAGTACCTAATTGATAAGAAAGTCATGAACTATTTAAATGAAAAATAAAAATGCCTCAATCATGGTCAGCACACACACTGAATAATATCTAAACAGTGTAGCGAATATGGACTTGTAGGACAGTTGCACAGAGGAACATTGTGTGTATGTATAATTTATTTACTATGTTCAGTAATGGTAGAATCTCACATCACTGGGCAGCAGCACACAGGAAGGAGGCTGTTGGGTACATACTGCACCGGGCCCCACGAGGTGGGCTTTAAAAAAAATATACTCATGATGATTAATCTACCCTTGTAATCAAACATTTCTATTCAGTGTTCACTGTCAGTCTTAAATCATGCCAACCCATCCTGGAGAAACCCAATGGCAAGCAAAGCACTTGGATGGAAGAGAGTCATGCCTTATGCTGCGTGCAACCTTTACATTGGGAGAGGGAGGGTTCATAGGACCAACCTTCAATCTGCAAGTAGTACCACTAGTCGAGCAGTCACTAGTGCTGAGTTTTTCTTCCAGAGAGAGAGAGCCAGTGTAATGCGACTTGAGATTGGTACAAGGCGGTGGCGTTAGTGCGGATAATGTGTCTTATTTATTCACGAAGTTGGAAAAGACACAAATTGCAAAATGTAAATATGGTAAGTACTTTTTGCACTATCTATAATTCTTATTATCTAATTCGCTTGCATTTAGTAATCACATCCTAAAAACATTCCATGATTCAAACATACAGGCCGGTTTCAAATATTATTTGCTACAGATTGTGTCTATTTATGGTTAATTTTTATTTTGAAATTAATTCAAATACATATGTAGCTTGAAAAATTACAGTGTATTATTAAACAGAGCTGTTTGTGATGAAAATAAACTGGCTGATTTTCTTCAATATTCTAGACAAATTTAAAATTTTGCAAAATTATTACTGTGTTAATTTTTTTTTTTAATTTTGGAAAAAGGAAGCATAACAACTAGTATACACATCTACATATTAAGGATAAACTTACACTTCCTCACATAATCTAGAATACCTTTTAGTTCTTTGTTTTTCAAATATATTTCCCACTGTTCTTTGTACACTGTAAATGTTATATTTTTTTATGTATATTATTCAAATCATACCTACAGAGTACAAGAGCTAACTTATGCTGTAATTCAGGGTTAAAATTTGTTTTATCAGTTCCTCCAGTGCCTGGTGTTAATTATTATATATATCAAGCTATCTTCAGTACCTTATTTTTGCTATGAAGGAAAGAGGAAATTTTGAGTTAATTCAGAGAACTTTTTTAAAACATATGTGTAATTTTCTAATCGTGAGTTTTATATTTTAGAAATTATGGCCTAATGAAAATTATGTAATAGCCAATCATGCAAACCGGAACCACTTCTTTTTCTATTTACGAATCACAATTTACATGATAATTTTTGAATACTAGCCAGCAAATAACTTCTAGCCTCGTGATAAATGCATTCTTTTTACATTTTCGAATAATAAATCACATCACATAGAAAACCCAGCATTTAGGTTTATCGTTATTCAAGGAGATATTTTCTAGCGGAGACTCTTCTCATTGTTAATATAATTCACAAACATAATCATAAATAATATCACAAAGTTCCCACATTAATATATTAATGCCACTTTTCCACCTACACCACAAACCTTACTATGGTGTTCTGAGTGATCACCTCTACAGAAGATTTAAAATAAGGCTTATTAATTGTAAATTCTTTCAGGAAAAGCCAACAATGCACACAGAGGCGTAACTAGAAACTTACCGCGCCTATCTCTCATATTACTCTCCTGGAAGGGTCTGACACGAGAAACCAGGAAAACCGAAGGTTCCCATAAACTCGTGTGTTTGCAAAATCTATAGTTGCAGCCTAACAGACTTGGGGTCAAATCACTGAGCCGGCTGCTGTGTATGTTTTGACTGGACTCCAGGCCTGTATCTACAGCTGTTAACCACTGTTGCTAATCTTAGATAATTTACATGTAGGTGTTATCGGCGGAGGGAGTGAAGCTCCCCACCAGTCTCCCAACTAGCATGCTTGTAGTGTCGTACAAACTTGCATGACTTTGGCAATCTTTTATAAGTGCCCCATCCAGCATTTTTTTAATTGACATGTTACCGATATTACCTATTTATTTTCTGGATAAGCAGTACAATACACATTAGAAAATACCGCCAACTCTAAATACAATTTATATGCCAAATATACTTGTAACACACATTCTGCTTTAGTATATAGGACTAGTATGTATACACAGTACCTCGACACTTATTCCAAATTTAAGTTCGGCAAAGTTAAGTCTAGCTTCCCAGCTATGGACTCAAAGTCTACTTTTGAGCTCATTTTGTGTTCTTCTGCCACCATATGTAAAAACGTTACTTCCCATTGGGCCTTATGGTTTTATGTCAAGCGAAAATGTGAAATTGTTAGGAGTATATTTTATGATCGGAAAATAATACTCTTCACTTGCATATTTAGATTTTGCAGACTTAGGGTCTGGCACACCAAAATTGGTTATCCCTTCACTCAAAACCCCTGAAACAAGATTGTTGCCTTTTTATCAAATCCAGTATGCGAAAAAAAAAAACATTCATCCAACAGAAACATTTGGGATCACTTAACCATTTTGCCCTGTAAGAGTTGGCCGTATTGATGCCACACTTTTCTATGCAAACCACGAATTAATAGGCAGGTGGACAGGTGAAGTAGATTGAGTTACAAAGTTAGCGTGAATATAGTTACAAGTTTTAGACATTCTTTATCATGCTGTTCGCTGGCCTTGACCAGTCACATCAGGACTGCATAAGGCAGAGACGTTGTGGCATAGGAATGCTAAGATTTAACATATTCACGATAATTACAATGCAACATTACTAATATGACTATAGCGTAGACATTATTTTTTACAATACACAAGCCAAAAAATTGGATGGTAAAAAATTTGACATTGCATTGATATAATTTCAGAAATGAATACATGTGTGTCTAATCTCACTAATGGCAAATATTGTTTTCTTGAAGGAAAAAATGTAATAGGACCGGTAGGCCTCTTCATGTTGTGTGCATCTGGACATATACTTAGTCGAACAGCCTTTTACTTATCCCTCTAAAAGTACATGACCAAACTAAGGTCTGTTATGAATAAGCACATTAAAACCACTTTTGGTTATTTTTTACCTGCCATAGTTCGTAATTTAAAACATAATTTTTTGATTGCAAATCCACATGTGATCTAGACAGTTTTGCAACATAATCTTATGCACTATTCTATAGGCACTAACCATTAGGTATTGTAAGAAACTTCTGTTAATGCAGGATTTAGAAAATTTACGTTCCTGTGGGCACAACTAAAGGGTCTTTTTAAACTTTTTGCGTTATACACAAAAATTTAAAAACCTTTTTCTTAACTACTTTTTTTTTTTATTTTGAAACCCTTCTTATTCCCCAAACTTTGTGGTTTGGTTAGGGCATTTTTTGGTTTTCTAAAAAATCCCTTTGATGTTTATTAATTTTCCCCAAATTTTTGTTTTTTTAAAAACCCCCCTTTTTAAGGGTTTCCTAAAAGGGAAAAAAAATGGAAATTATGGGGTTTCCCTCCCAGTTGGGGGAAAAAAAAAAAAATGAACAAACGGGGAGGACCCGTTTCCCTTTTTTTAACTATATAAAGGGGGCCTTAAATAATTTTTTTTTTTGAAAAAAAGGGCCCCCAAAAATTTTTTTTCAATAAAAAATACAAGAGATTTTAAATAAAAAAACCCCTTTTTGAAACAAAAAAAAAAAAATTTGCACAACGAAAAAATAATAGTAAAACAATTAAAAAAAATTTTCCCAGCCCCAAAATCCCAAAAATTACAATATATGCCCTTTTTAAAAAAAAATACTGTTTTTAAAAATAAAAGTTTTTCCCCCCTTTCCCGGTTTCCACCTCATTTTTCTCTCTCTAAAATAGGGGCCCAGCTTCTTTTGAAGAATTTAAAATTTGAGGACAAAAAGTTTAAAAAAATTAAAACCCAACGAACTAAAAAAACCCTCCTAAAAAACCCCTTTTAAAAACCCCAAACTTATAAAAAATTTCAAAATTCCCTTTCCCCCCCCCCCCCACAAAAAATCCAAAAAAAATTTTTTTAGTTGAAACCAGTTTTCCCGATTTTTGTTAGCGTGGACTTAGATTTGTTTAAAAAATTTTTTTTTAAAATAGAAAATTTGGGGGAATTTTTAAGGGGGGTTGAAAAAAGTTTTTTTAGTTTAAATTTTTTTTTTTTTAAAACAATAAAAATTTTTTTATAGTCAAAAAAAAAAAAAATTACTTTTAAAGTTCCCCAAATGTTTTTGTAGGTTTAGAGGGGGGAAAATTAAATTTGCAGTCCCTTTTGGGGGACTTCGTTCCCCATTGACTTTTAAGGTTTTTACATTTTTTTTAAAAATAAAAAAATTTTTGCTTCGTTGGGGTTTTAGGAGTTTTTTTAAAAACCCCCACCTTCTTCCCCTCCATTTTTTTGTTTTTAAGGGTTTTAAAAAATTTTCACTTTTGTTCGGGTTTTTTTATGGCGTTTTTTTTAAAAAAAGCCTCCCCCACTTTACCCCAAATTTTAAGGAGTTTTTTGGGGGCCCAATTTTTCATATTTTTAAATTGGGTTTGGGGAAAGATTGCCCCATTTTTTTTCACGGAAATAGTTTTCCCCATCCCCCGTTGGTTTTTTGTTTGTTTTTTTGAAACATGTTATTTTACTATTTTTTTTTCCAAAAAAAATTTAATGTTTTCCTTTTTATGATGCATTTTAAAAAATTAATGTTTGTTAAAAAAAAATAAGACTACAAAAAACCTTTAAGGGGCCCCATTTTTTACAATTTTCCCAATTTTAAATAAAAAAAAAATTGGACTTTTTCAAGGGGGGATTTTCTCTAGCGAAACGTGTTTAAAAAATTGCTAATTATTTCAGTCTGGGGGTTTCAATCGGGGAACACAAAAAAAGGGATGACCCTTTTTTTAAAAAAAATATATAATTCAAATAAAAATTGGGGGGATTTTTTTTCCCAGTTGCCAAGCTTATTTAAACCCCTTAAAAATTTTTTAAATTTTTTTGGGAAAACAAAAAAATTCACAAAAAAAAAAATTAAAAAAATTTTAAAATAAAAAAAATCATTTGGAAACATTATAAAATTTCAACAAATTCAAAAAAAAATCATTATTTTAAAATTGTGCTGAATTTTACTGCAAGTGAAAATTTTAACATCATTTTAAAAAAGCTCACTTTGGGGGACAACACATTTTTTTAGACTATATTCGGGACTGTGTGAATGTGGACTTCACGATTCGGACCCATCCACAGGTACAGCTGATTGTCGGACAGGCGTTAACGTAGCAACAAAAATGCTGTGTACAAACATTAAAAACTGAACATGCAAACTTTGCAATCTATCGAGTTGGTACAGCATTGCCTGAACCGCGTGGGCGCAGGCAACAATTGTGCCCCAAATCTACCACATTTCAGCTATTTCCGAGACAGCTTGTGTGCCTTCGACAAATGAAAAAAAATACAGCAGCATAGGGACAGACCAATATTTGCTCCAAAGCTGTGAGGGGAAAATGTCTCTACGCTAAAAGTAATGAAGGGACTAATCGTAGCCTAGCGATAAACTTAATGATCACATAGGTATGCTTCTTTTACACTTATAAATAAAGAAAAAAACTATAAAAAGCATTTATTTGCTATTGCATGTTAAATTTTATTTGGGAGGGCACGTCCCCTGTGCCCGTTGACAAGAACTACCCCTGCTTGTGCAGTCTTTTGGCCAGGGTACATGTAGACTAGGCAGCCCTCCAGAGTTTGTGATGTCATGTGTTAAGGTAACTCCAATAAGGTAGTGCTGACCCTGACCGTCTTGGACAGCACTCACACCCCATTGACGTAGAAAGAAGTGTGCCACACTCTCTCTAGGTAACACGGGGCCCAGGTGCTGAAGGATGGGGAGACCTCCCCTTTGTCATAGTCGACCAGCCCTCACGCACCGCCGGGTGTCAAACGGGCATAGACAGGTATGTTGAACAACCCAGCCAATACCCCTCGTAGGACATATTTCAGTGGCGTAGTAGGCGAAAAATTTGTGCGGTGTTCTCTAGGCACACCATCACATAGTATGATGCATAAATTATTGGAAATATAAATGTATTGTGCTACTGTTATCCAACAAAATTTATACCGAAACCTTTAGCTGGAAGTTCCAACCCCCCACAAGTGAGAATAACCTCTTCCCTCAAGATTCTGAGCTCCTACAAGGCTCCAAATTCATTAAAAAAAAGGGCCAGCAGAAACAGGCCTCAGGGCAGTTTTGCTGCACCTTCACCGCTGTTATGACAAAGAGGTGTCAGCCACGGGTGGAGTGCTGTGCAAAACACTTTTCTCCACCACTGCGAGGGCCGGAGATTTATCTATAGGGTGCGCCAGCCTCTAGACCATTCCTCGTGCCAGTGACTGCGGACAACCAGAGGCCTGCAATGTCTTCAGAAGCTACGGAGGACCACCTCCTTCCAGATGGTCCCAAACCTCTTCAGCAGCCTCCAGTTTTTCAGCATCCAGCAACTCCCAGATGCCAACGTTGTTCTGTATCAAACCCTCCCTTCCCCTTCTTGGTTCACCACCTTGAGGTAACAGGTCACGATGACGTCCCCTCTGGGACAATCCCCCTCTTTCTTTAGCCAAGCAATCTTCCATTGTACTAGTGATTACCTCTAACTTAAGTTCATTCACAACACTCCCTCAATATTCAGTTAGGATTTAATTAATTTAGTTTTTTACTGAATATTTTCTCGCCTGCATTTACAAAAACAATTAGTTTTTGCATCTAGGTCACCTTAGCCTAGCTCATTCACATAGGATTTACTTCAGTTATATTCTTTCATTTTTTTCTTAAATCAAGAGAAATGTGGGACTTACATGTCCAAATAAGTTATTCAAAAAAAACTTAATTTCTCGCAGAGTTCTTACTCTAGCTTTTTGAACCCCACTTCAGACCCTTAAGGTAAAGGTAGCTTAAGATTTTAGTTTGCTCTGAGGAAAAAGCCGGCCATGTCGCATATATGCCACAAAGGCAAATAAACACAAATTAAGAAAGCAAAACCTAGATCTGCCGCTTGGTAGATCGTTGGGAGAAACCAAATCACCCTAAGAACGCCTCTACCCGTAGAATTGAGTGATTAAGTAGTTTCCTACTCCACCACCACTGCTTAACAGCTGGATTGGAGGACGAGTTACCTTGGTCACCTAACCACAGTGGAAAACCACAACTGGGCACATCTGTATAAAACATTGAAATTATCCGAAGTTCTGTATTTTCACCGCTGGCAATGGCTGGATTGGGACAGCAGACTACTGATATCACATTGTAAAAGCCAGTGTGTTCATAAGTACATTAGTACAAGTCCTTAAATACCCCGGCTTAACTTCAGAACTTTTGCACTATCAAAACCGTTTATTCAATTTTCCTAACGCCGTACTCCCGCAAGGCTGGAGTTCAACATCGGCTAAAAGAAGAAACTTGATAACCTCATAGAGGAATTAACTCAATTTAACCTCCTACAGAATCTTAAGGTACTATTCCATTATTTACTCCACCTATTAAACTACCTGGCAATCAGCATCCAACCTATCAGTTAATCCTGCAATACTAAGACACTGTTATTCTAGATCTAAACAGACCTAGAGGAGGAAACCTGCAGAAAAAAACCCATCCCCCAACTAGCACCTTGTCACCACAGTCAACTCAGCACAACTTCATCATCACAGCCTGCATCAGCCGCAGCATCAAGTCGACCAGCCAAGAGGAGCACGCCGTATATAGCCGTTAATAAGGTACTGTCTTGGCGAAAAATAGTGTGTACAACCACCGACTGAGCCTGCTAGAATACCCACGTTC
Source organism: Dryococelus australis (assembly GCA_029891345.1). Lineage (NCBI taxonomy): Eukaryota > Metazoa > Arthropoda > Insecta > Phasmatodea > Phasmatidae > Dryococelus > Dryococelus australis. Next base: position 87,881,562 of record CM056994.1, read on the forward strand.
CCCATCTTATACACTGGACAAGCACCCAAACACACGAAAGTTACTCTTATTCTAATGTCCCCCGCGACACTGCCATCACTTTGGCTGAAGTCGACAAACCTTACTAAGACCCAGTCATCCTCCAAGAGATCTTTTATTACAAAGTTTGTTGTAGGAATTAACTTCCAAATTATTTTAACCAACTTTTTGTTAAATCAAATTACTGGAAGTGTAAATAAAAAGCAAATGGATATGAAAATTGTATGTAGGTGCCAAGAGAAGACGCTGAGTAACGTGACGTGTAAAAAAAATACAGACATCATAAAACCATTTGTAGTTAGTACAGACGTGGGCATTATTTTCCCACGCGTGACCGGGATGGTGGGTATCCTGAAAGATGAGAATGTTGGAATTGTCATTGCGTCGATATCATTTTTTTGGGGGGCC